>CM060833.1:14695000-15070000 GCA_030762175.1 Metallyticus violacea | reverse complement strand
TAGTAGAAGTAGTAGAGTAGTAGTAGTAGTAGTAGTAGTAGTAGTAGTAGTAGTAGAAGTAGTAGAGTAGTAGTAGTAGAGTAGTAGTAGTAGTAGAAGTAGTAGAGTAGTAGTAGTAGTAGTAGTAGAAGTAGTAGAGTAGTAGTAGTAGTAGTAGTAGTAGTAGAAGTAGTAGTAGAAGTAGTAGAGTAGTAGTAGAAGTAGTAGAGTAGTAGTAGTAGAAGTAGTAGAGTAGTAGTAGTAGAAGTAGTAGAGTAGTAGTAGTAGTAGTAGAAGTAGTAGGTTAAGATAAGTTGTTTATATGAGGCAAAATACTGTCAAGGAAATGATTATAGTAAAATTAACAAATCTAGGTAGTATTTGTGCAATACGTTTGGACGCGTGGGGATTTGCTTGGCACCGGGAAGCCCATTATTTGCTGGCGGGGTCAGATATTCATAGCTCAAGCCTGAAAGAAGAGGCCTCTGAGCAAGATTGATCGGCCATTTCACGCCCTGAATTGAATGGGAAGCTGATGACCTGAAATGTTAAAGAGAGCATCCGTAAATAAAATAAATCAACATAATCCTGAACTTGAGTTATGTTATGGAGTTTTAATTTTAAAAGTTTAGTAGATTTCCTACCCGAGCTTTGGGAATGTCCCTGATTCCTGTGCAAGCTTTCTCAGAAATTTCTTTGGACTTCGTTTTAACTTTTCTCCGACGATTTTTCTCTGTAAGAACACGACATTTTTACTTTCGATTTCTTATGAAGAATAGATCCCGTTTCCCCAAATTAACTCACAAGATTACGAACGGTTTCTCTGTGAGGCGCACAAACAGCAGGAACACTGTCTATAAATGGTCGCCTTACTTTTCTACAGAGTTTGTTGTCACATAGAAATCATACGTGAAGATTCTGCATGCTAAAGTATGCGGATATTTTGGCGCATCACACTCCTATTTTTTGACCATGCAGGGGTCGTGAAGTAGGTTAGGTGTTTCTGAAATCCAGTATCGGGTGTTTAGTGAATTAATTTATGCACTTAGGTAGAACCAAGACTTGTCCGTAAAAAAAAAAAAAAAAAAAAAAAAAAAAATTATAGGGTCAATTTCTACGCCATGCACACTACAAAATCCATTCACAAAATTTACTCCTGGACGCAAGGTCATCCGGTTTAAGTTCTTGTATTAGAGTATTTTAATAGGGTTTTAACTTCAGTAGCTTTGTAGTCATTCGAACAGAGGATTAGTAAATGTCCGTTTGCTAAGAAAAACGTGGAATTTATTTTTAGGGGAACACTCCGGAACATGTCCAATGTTATCTAATGTTTCTTTTGTGAGACTGTATGTGGCTGTGTACGCCTTTTATCAATTTATGTGCCAATTTGTAAATCGAACTTCTACTTACAAGTGGAATATTAGGGAATCGAAACAATTTCTGTAAATCAAGAGTCAATTCTGTATGCATATTTGAATCGTAAATAAAAACTGTCTGGGAAATATAATATCTGAATTGAGCTATATTAACGTAATTAATACGCTGTATTACGCCGCCTAATGAATACTTAATACACAGTCACACAAGAACACGTTCGCACATTCTTACAGTTAAACTCGTACTGACCCACTCTCCGGCTCCCCGGCCGCCATTCAAGCTTGGGAACGAGACAATAAGTGCAGAAACTTAATGCGGCCAATTGCACGCGGGGAAAAAGAAATTAGTACGTATGTTACTTTCATTTATATATAAAATATATTACACAAATTAATGTAACTTTGAGAACAATGTAGCTGAAATAACAAGAAAAATAAAGCAGAAATAGATACAGCACTTAAATAGTAACATAAATATCACAATATTTAAAACCCTTGTATTATTATTCAAAAGCAGAAGAAAAGTGAAGGTAGCAAGCCTTTAAATTTGAATCTCGAATATGCATGGGTTGTAAATAATATAGTGGCAACACTGCCGGGAATGGATCATGTGCATTCTCATGCGATACGAGACGATCGGTGATTGTGATTGGAGATATTGTCAATATATTGAGTAATAAAACCGGTTACTATGACAACAGGTTTCATTATTGTGATTGATTAAATGTAGAACACTATTTTAACTGCTCTAAAGCATGTTTACGAAACTTGAGCAGCGATCGTGGATAAAAATGGAGATCGTCCATGATAAAAATGAACGCTTATGTCATTAAGGGTTACTTGAAGCTTGTGGCAACGATGCATTACCGTATGGGGCGGTTGCAAAATGGGTCTCTGCATTTGGTACGGGTAGGTTTTAGACGGCAGCTTTTTCCTCGCACAGGTCGCCCGTGCATTTCTGACGAACAAGTGGAGTTAGTGCGAGGCCTTCTTGCTGTTGCCCCATGTCGTACCTCAGGCCAAAAATGTCAATGCAGCGCATTACGGACACTTTCTTGAATACCACTTGCGTCCACATCTGATAGACAATCCATCTTTCATCATCTAGCGATGTCATATCGCAGAAACAGAGGCTGACTTGCTAAAGAGATGGGATTGGGAGTCATTGGAACATCCTCCGTATTTCCTTGACATGAATCCTTGTGACTATGACTTGTTTCTACGGTTGAAGGAACTACTTAGAGGCAAAGCATTTCCGAATATTACATCAGTGCTTACTGCAGTAGTGCGGTCCATCAGAGATATCAACAAAAACAATCTCGCTATCGGCTTCAACGGTTACCAGAATTTGAAAAAAAAAAAAAAAAATACTGGATCTCCGTGGTGAATACATTGAAGGGATTGCGATAGGTTTTCACACCCACATATGCCCGAGAGTGAATGTATTTATATAATTTAAATAGTAATAATTATTAAATATTATATAGCCTGTAGTAACAAGCAGGAACATTTCATGTATAACAAAAATGTATTCATAGCTACCTGCACGTTTAACTCCTTGACGAGAGGGAAAAGGCTGTCTATTGTAATCTTTTGTCCGCTCACTTACTGATAATGGCTGGAGCAATAAGTCTCTCTATTGTGACAAAGCTAAGTACATGCAGGTGTCTTTTGTATCTTTAGTTGCTGGAGATGCTCCGAAAATCGTTAAAGTTAGAAAAAGGGAACAGGCGTTGGCAATGACGTCATTACATCGAACGATCATCACTTCCCCAATGAGGAGTCAAAGAGCTGATGAATTCAAAGCGAGTGCGTTTGGGAGCACAAGAACTCACCAATAATATTGTAATATTTTAAAGACTCAGGAATCCATGGGAACTAGTCTGTGAACTGCATGAGCTCTCACGACCACGTAGAGACACTTTGAATTTAGTATATAAGTGGAAGACAAGGCAGTCCCAGAAACACAGTAGGGAGTATTCTCCAGTGGACATTGGGGATCAGTACATCACATTAATTACCAGAATACAGTCCCATATACAGTGGACAAGTGAAAGCCAAGAGGCATCCTATGTATTGCTAGGGCGGTAGATGCAATTTCAAGCTGCGTATGTAGCTCGTGGTGTTAATGTCAAAGAGGTAACGAACCAGGTGGTTGTCAACAAATTATCGTGTGAATAAACACTTCTTGACATTTAATGAAACAAATTGTCGTGCGATTTGAACCTCCTGCTTTCATCACCCTCCTCCCTTGACTACGAGGGCACAAAAGGCGACTTCGGGTCCCTGAAAGACCCGGGGTACGAAATGGGATCCTCGGATAGATATTCTACAACCATCAACACACCACATCATATTAAAAACCAATTCAGGATATAAATGTATTTTCTATGTTAGTAATTATGTTCGTACCGACTATATTGCCACTACTTTATTTATACCCCATGTAAATATTGCACCATCAGATTTATTATTTTTTCCTTACTTTGGAATATCACTTTCGAGGACCGCAATTCCGAACCTTAGCCTATATGGACACTGCACTGGATGATTTTTTTGCTTTCCACCGAAAGAGTCTTATCACAAAATAATTCATAGCATTTCATCACGTTGGCAGAAAGTAATCAATTCCGATGGCTACTATATCTAATATTAAAATATTTTGTTCATAATGTGATCGTCGAAATAACTGATCTGGAACTGAGAAAACAGATTGGTCATCTTATAATAATAATAATAATAATAATAATAATAATAATAATAATAATAATAATAACAATAATAATAATGCGTTCTACTTTCGTTTTAAAATAATTTATTTCCATTCTGTGCAAAATCTAAAACCTAACCATCCATATTGGGTTTTAATATCTAAATTGATTGTTTAACTTGATTTTAAATGGGGTAATTATTCAAGTTGATAAGTTATGAAATAAAATGCTATGTATCCATTCAAAATGAAATATTGTAATATTTTGGTGATTAAGTAAGCAATCATTTATGTTAATGTCACTCTTTGTTTTTATGAGATTTTAGTCCCTGTTAAACTTGGAAGAAACACAGAAACTTAATTATTCACACATTGAAAGAATACATATTGAAAAGGACTTTGATCATCAGACATATGTAAGCGATAAAATAGTAGTAAAAATGGATAACGTAACAGCAAAGTGGTCATTAAGCGAAGAAGAATATGCACTTAAAAATGTTTCTATTGATGTGAGCTATGGACAGCTGATAGCAGTTATTGGTCCTGTAGGTTCTGGAAAGGTTAGTATACTTAAACTAACACATGTGCAGTTATAAGTTTATGTAGGACATGCTTGCTAGTAAAATATTTAAGAAAGTTTAAATATCCATGTTAGGTAAACTTAGTTTTGGTTTTAAAATTTAAGGCATTGGTTTGAAAGGAGAATCAAGTAGAAAGCTTTTGAAATCAGGACAAGAATTTACACTGTATCTTGGGCTTATCCTGCCAATGCTATACCTTTGAGCTAGAGAGCTTTCACGCAAAAAGTATCCCGCACACACGGTGTTTTGAATCCCGTCTTGCGAAACGGCGCTTCCCACTCTTTCCCTTACAAGTCTCTGCTCCTGTTCTTGAACGTCGCTTCGAAGCATTGCAGTAGTTGAGCTTGGCCTAGGAGGGACAGTTGACTCAAGAGCAGCGCATTTTCGTGTGTAAATGTTGCAGTTCCCTGGCCAATTGCTTCCTTCCAGAAAAGAAATTCAAGATATTGCGAATATATTTGATTCTATACAATGCACATCAAAGAACACACGGAAACGCACAGAGGATAAATTAGACGAAATTGGTGCAAACCTTGAACGTTCGCTAACAAAATTCTCCTGAAATTAGTGGAGGTTTCAGTGGGTTCTGCACATAAAAAAATTATTAAACCTCAAACCATGCAAATGTACACGTGTCCATTGTTTAATGTAAGGCAATCCAGTAGCAAGAAAACTATGTTGTGAAAGATTTTCTTTTATTCTCATCTGTGAATGAAGGATTAATGGACCCAACGCGTCTGTACTTTTCAAACTAGGCGTGTGAACAATCAAAACGTCCGCTATGGTGTACCAAAAAACCCAGATTGTGTATAGGAAACCCCTTTTTATGACAGGGAAGTTGCAGTTTGATGTACTGTTAGCGTAAGGCGAATTATTGTTCTGATTTTTTCACGAGACGACAGTGGATGCAGACCTCATTTTTTCAGCAGCTTGCAAAAGAAGAGAAATCACGGGGGTTTCAACAGAACTCTGCAACAGCTCATACAGCAGCGAATCCATGAATAAACTTAAGGAAGTGTTTGAAGATAGAGTGATTAGTGCTAATGTATGATCCTCTCGCTCACCAGATTTAACAGCGTGTGATTTTTACCTGTTGAGTTACCTGAAGGACAGAGTTTATAAAACACCCTCACACATGGAGGAGCTAAAGGAAAATATCACAAATGAAATCAAAAACATTACAGAGGCCGAACTTAAACGCGTCAATCAGAATGTTATTTCCTAATAAAATGGTTGTTTGACCGAAAGTAGGTGATATTTCCAGGTGCATTATTATTTGAACATTGAGAAGACCAACGATTATATCGCATCCATAAATATTGTGTTCATTATATTTATTTATTTATCCTGGCAAGAACCTGCAAAAATACAATACAATATACATAGTTATATAAAGTACAGAAAAAGCCACATTAGTAATGCGTGTAAAGATTATAATACAGTTATAAAGTTGATAAAGACAGTGTTACAGTGTCAATAGTTATTTTCGAGTACAAGGGGAGAGGAGAAGGAGGTGGAGGAAAAGAAGAAAAGGAGAAAGAAAAATAAGAAGAAGCAAGAGAATAACTAGAATTGAGACGACGATTTAATCTCGTTTAAATTACTTTATTGTCCGACAATCTCAGACTTCGTCGTTGTTGTTGTTATTGGCCCCAAGTTGGGCGCCAACTTTTGAAGCTGTTTAGTAGTCTCCGTCTATATGCTTCAGGTTGGGTACCGGTCATTGAAACGGTCTGTTGTTAACGTCGAGTGGCCTCATGTTGTGGTGCCACTTATGAAGTGGTTTGGCAGTTTGATTATTGGTCGCTTCGGTGTTGTTGCCCACGCTTCAATGATAACAATTTTTCAGAGTGCAATCTGCTGTTTTGTTGACTCATACTCAATAGGATTGGGATATAACAATAATTAGAAAAGCAAAAAAAAAAAAAAAAGGATAAAACACTTAGAGGGTCACAACAGAAAAGGATAAAACACTTAGAAAAAGTCACAGCTTTGTATATATATTTATAATATATATAATATAAATGAAAAATAACGTAACACTTTTAACAATGTGGCTACAATAACCATAACTGGAAAAGCAGAAAAGGATAAAAACAGAAAACACTTAGAAAAAGTCACACATTTGTAATCGCTATATTTTAAACTGCTTGAGTTCTTCTTGCCATAGAAGAAATTCTGTTGCACTAAAGAACAATTATGGAATAACCTGTGGAATTGTAATAGTTATATCTATATTTGTCTTTTATGTGCATAATTACATAAAATTATTTTCCAGCAATATCTTTAACTTGTTCTCTTATTTCTGCATTTTGTGTAACTTTATTGTACGTTGTATTCCGCTAGTGTTATCATCTGGAAGAGTAGCAGAAAAGAAGGCCTCGTGCCTGAATTCTTACCAGGGTGAATAAAGAAATAACTTCCGAAATATAATGTTTTGGACTATTTCTTTCACTGCATATTGGACATGTGCCATTTAACATCTTTCCTCTTGGTCTGGTTAATATGATTACTTATTAGTCCATTCGAAACATTCCCTTCCCAATTTGCTAGCATCTCTCCACAAACATATAAAGCTTCTTTACATTGTTTCGTACCTTATATATTATTGAACCTTTTCCTTTCATTTACTCTTAGAGTCTATTAATTTTTTTAATGAACATAGTTACAATATTTAATAGTATAAGTGTTTTTCTTAAAAATAACGCAGATATATCTTCAGCATATGATAGTAAAATGTCTCGTATCCGGCAACTTTGGGACAAAGCTAGGTGTCGAATAACTGGAAAATGCTATTATAGAGTAAAAAGAAATGGTGTACCAATATTTTTTTCCATGTGGAAATTGAAAACTTTCATTTGAATTTTTAAAATAAACGTTTGAAATACAAACCTTTATTTCAGTACTTAACACCTTATATGCTTCTGTTAGTAAATAATAAAAAGCATTGTAAAATTCCCTACCTGATGACAATGTTAATTGGTGTCTATATGACGTCGAGATCAGGATAATTAACGCCGTAATCTGTTGCAGTTATGAAGGCAATGAACTACCACACAAACATTCTTCCATTAACAATGTGCTGCTAACACCCTTTTACATTTTATCCAATAACTCCAGCTTCTGTTTAGCATGCGCTCCACGAAATCCATCGTATTAGCTACTATCCACAGGTACAGTGGCGTGCAACTGCCACGTTATCATGCTCGCTACTGTGAAAAGTACTGAGAAGCGTGAAGCCTCACTCGGCACTGTAAAGCCACGCCGCATCCACACGCTACATCTATGATGTTATTAGAAGGCAATGACCATTTTACCAAAATGACCGCCTGTCTAAAACACCAATGCTTTTTTCTCTCCTTTGCTGTCTTTTCTTAATGAAATGTGCAGTTGTTTTGGGGTTTGCCGGTTACTTTTGAGTGCCGGATACGAAGAATTTTACTGTAGAATTTTTAGGTATGAAACTTAGGCGAGTCATACTTTAAAGAAAATATTTCAAGATGTATAAACCATCTGGAATATGAAACAATTTTGGTCTCAAGCATTTATGATTAGGAATGTTCAAACTGTATAAAAACGGTGCTAATTGTTTTTTCTTCTACAACCTTAGTGCAGGGTTCTTGTTCTGTCTTCAGAGTTCACTGCTCCATGCGTTACTTGGGGAACTTCGGGTGACCCAAGGAAGTATTACTGTGAAAGGCAGGATTTCGTATGCCGCTCAGGAGGCTTGGCTGTTTTCAGGCACCATCAGAGACAACATCTTGTTTGGGCAGCCTTTAGTGCGAGGCCGTTATAACCAAGTGGTGCAAGCATGTGCTCTAATTCGTGACTTTATACAACTACCTTATGGAGATGAAACTATGGTAGGGGACCATGGTATTAATCTTAGTGGAGGCCAGAGATCACGTATCAGCTTGGCAAGGTAAATATTAAATGAAGCAGTATAATAGAAATCTCATATACCTTAATTATTATTTTTGTTTACAGATGTACTAAAATTACATAAACTTAATTATACATAAATAAACTCTTCCAAAACATTTCCAAAAATCAATCAAAGGTATAATGTAGCTGGAGGATATAAATTTAGACTTTCTGAAAAATAACATTGATAAATTATAATTACACATCTTGGTTAATGCCTTTGGCTTAAAACCAACAGTAAACGTGTTAACTAGAGTCATTAATAATAAAAATGTATAATAAACAAGACAACTTATTCAATTATAATGTGGAAATATTTTTATCTGGCTTTTAGATCACTTTGCTCACGAGAGAAGTGCAAGGGGTGTAAGAAATCGATTTTGACAACACGGCCGGATAAGCATGCAAGACAAATGCTAATAACAGAGTGCAATATACTCTAATGCAAGTTTACACATGCATGACACTCCTATGCCATCATTTGAGAATGTTAAGTGAATACCATATGATGTATTGTGTACGTTTGTGAACGCCTTTGACGGCATCCTTAAAATAAAATGTTCCATAGCAATGTGCAGTTTACATGGAAGCCATCAAATTACATGCGTTGCACTCAAAGGCAGACAACTAAACCAACATTGTAATTTGACTGATGTCCATTTGAAAGTAGTCTGCGGAAATTGCATAGATCTCATCCAAAATTAGATGGTTACTTTATCCGTATTTAAAAGAATTTCATTAACTGCATTGCACATTCTGCTGTTCAATGCAACTGCATTGCAATAGCTATTGCCCCACAATGCGAGGCATGGAAATGTGAAAATCTTTTGAAACTTCAAGATCAGACAAACTTCCAATTTTCGACATCCAGAATGAAACCTTAAAAATGCTTTGTATGCATTTTGTAAAGCTTGATATATATTTATCAGACACTGTAAGCAATCGCAAAATCCATGCACCTCTGTTTTGATATAAACTTTGATGATGAATGCGATCACTAGCGATTAACCGTCGCCGACGACGATAACCTGTAAGGCCCCGATCCTGCCGTTCCGCGCTCACGGAGTCGCGGGATCAGGGAGAAGGAAAGGTGTCGTCAGAACAACTCTTTGGTGCAATCATTGATCGCAGAGTTTATTTTCACCGTGGTTATCTGGATAACTCTTGGTGCGCAGCTCCGGCCGCCGACGTTAATTGAGCATGCGGCAACAGACGTGAGATTCTTGTACGGACGGACATTACGTTGATATGCACCTGACATTGCGAATAAATTACTATCAGAACGACTCTCGATGTATAATTTATTGCCTGCTTACAAAATATGCTTGAACTGCGCGATACCACATGGACTGCATCGGGGTGAACTACGTGACTGCCTGAACTATGAACTGAAGTCAGGAACTGCCTAAATGTGATCTATCAAATGCGTGCTCTGTCCGACCTGAATCTAGAAATGCGTTAACTAAGTCGCGTGAACTGAACTCGCCTGACTCACTTGAAATCTAATAGTGTCTCTCGCCTTGCATTCCATTCGCCTACACGGGCTCACCTGCACTGTTGACTTGCAACCTATCAAAAGCGTGTCTTAGGCAGAAACCAATACGATCACCTGGAACTTTTCCTAGGTGGATGTCAATTGTCAGCAGTACCTAGCCGCTCGCGGCTTTACCTGCTCGATGGATTAGATGCTTTCAAGAATTAATTAGGAAGAGATTCTGTGTATCATTAAGGCGAGAGATAATGCCAACGGCACGTGGTGTTCCCTAGCGGTCACCCATTCAAGTACTGGACAAGCCCGATGCTGCTGAACCTCGGCGCTCAACCGGGGTCTTCAGCTTGGTTGCCGTTTGCTAGGGTTCTGAAGGAAATTTACCAGATCAAGGGGTCGAAAGCTAGTTTGGTGGTCGTATTCGAGTTGGGTGGTTGTACTCCCCGAAGTTGCCTAACCTGAGGTTTTAGAAATTTCTCATCCAAGGGGTCCCGAGTCTATAGGATCTGCATGTTCTAGGGGCTCTGTGATCGTAGTCCCCTAGTGATCTGACCAGCTCATTTGGTTGGTTTGTAAAGAAGTTCCCCTTTTATACTTCAAAAATGTCACCACGTGGTAGTCAGAGCTCACAGGGTCCACAGAAGGGAACTCACGGCTCGCTGAGCCTTCAAAATATTCAAACATTGTTGACGAGCTCTCAACCTCCCATACGCGCTCACTTTATTTTTTCAACTCTTTGCTCTCTGATTGGCGAACTCGTGGTCATCCGATATCACAGGTAAAGGAATCCATCCTCGCCAACACCTGTGTTTACCGTCTCCTTAGAAATGTTCATTGTGCCTAACAGATTAGTAGCTTCTATAAAATGCAAAAGGGTTATTGTTATAGCCCGCTCTAGCCAATTGCACTTTTCTATTGTTATCTTGCGTCTCACACGGAGGCTCAATTAGCAACCACAGCAAGTTACATACTACTCTGCAAACACTTGCTCTTTACCAGGATTTTTCTTACACATTCACAATTTAACTTATAGAAAATAATTATACAATTGATATCAAACTTATAGTCATCCACTCCCCCTTCTGAATTCATATACTATGTCTCTAGATATTAATACTAGAGTACGCTTCATGCTATCTACGAGACATAAGGTAATATTAATTAACTATAATTTATTCAATACAAAAATTTGTTTCCTTATGGGTAAGGGGCGGGTGATATATTTCAAATGTAATGCACGTGATAAGATAACATTCGCCCAATATGAACACAGCAGTGGAATATTTTATTTTACGCATGCCATTTACATTTGTATATGATAACTACATTGTGTCACAGTGTTCACTGAATATTCTCACACAATGGCATACAAATTGTGTCACGCATGCTAACTTGCAAAGGCTAAACAGGTTTAATTAATAAAAGTTCTGCACTTTTGAAACATGAAACATGAAACTCAGTGAGTGGGATAGCCATTTATTGAGTACACAAAACTTCTATTATCGACATTTTTCTATTTCCAGTTTAACCGGAAGTAGCTCCAACTCTCTTATTCTAAAATGAATGCACAATATATTTTTCCTTTTTCGATAAAGCTTACTAAAAGCTTTTCAAAAAGTACCCATGCTTCATAATTCTGTACAAATTTATTGTTGCTAAACAAAAATATGTAACGAACAACAAAACACTTCTTTTGTTTACTGAGTTTTTGTCATTAATAATATAAATACTGTCCTTTGTTTATATCTATGGAATCATGTTTATTGATACAGAAATATCTTTGGGGCACCAAAGGCGGTGACACTGATGATACATGAGATGAAATGATATTGGGAAAAGATTTTTTTTTTAAGGAAGGAAACATTCCAGGCTTAAGTTTAGGGTATATCCCCGGCATTTGCCATTTATAAGGAATGACGAAAACCTGGATAAAAGTCAGGGAGTACGGTCCTGACGGGATTCGAACCCTAGACCTCCCGCTCACAAGTACGAGCCCTAACGACCTCGGCCACCCGTGGCGGTGTTTTATTTAAGGGATTACATCTAACATATAGCGTGTTAAATAATTGCATCTAATGTTGAGCGAAAGAGAAAGAATTCTAATTTTAATTATGGTTGGCTATGGAGACGAACAGCGATCTCATCGAGAGATGACGAATTTATTTAATGATAATCCGGATCGCAATTAAAATTCCGACTGAAGCTTTAAGGATTTCACAAAGATTAGGTCGCCCGAAAAGTGCAACTGATGTGAATACTTCATTAGACATTCTTCTCCTTGTGGAAGAAAATCCAAAAGTTGTACTACAAATTTGTCGTTAGAATCAAATGCAAATCAGAGTTCAGTGATGAAACTCCTTAAAAGTGTCTAGCAACATCATTATAAAGTTAAACCTTTTGAAACAACTTTCAGAGGACGATCCCTATAGAAGAACACAGTTTTGTGAATTAATAATTTAATGATGGAGTGCTTAGACACCTTGTAGATACTCTCAAATAAAGTCACATTCTGCCTGGGAATGGATTTCTCAATGATAGTCAAAGGTAAATCCACAGTGAATGGAAGAGAACCACACACACTATTCACAAAAAATTTAATATTTGGGCTGATATTGTTGATCCTTTCTTTCTTCTTTAGAAAATGTTAAACTTTGATAGATATTTGGTTTTGCTTCGAAATTAAATATTACCAGCTATCGCAAATGTGTTTCCACATTCAGCTAACCATGGGCCACCCAGAGATGACAACCAGATGGAGCTCCAGCTCACTATGGACAGAATATTCGTCAGCGCTTAGATCACATTTTCTACAACGATGGCGAGGTCACTGAGAGTGGCGAACAAGATCCCCAAATTTGAACGTCATTTTGTGGGGCCATTTGAAGTCTACTATATCGAGAAAGACGCAATAACTTAGAAAATATGGAGCATCGAATAATGGAAGCAGTGCACGGCATTTATAAAGCCTATTTATTAAATGGTATCTGTGATCGACTGGCGCATCGTCAAGCAGCTGAAGGTTACCAGATTGAACACAAAATTTAGACTTTGAGCTAACTTTACCTTTTTATTTATTTGTTTATTTTTTAAAGTAGGAGCATTTTATTATTTATTGTCTTGATTTAGCAACAATAAATGTGGGCAAAAGTTGTAATGTGGTTATTGTGGAAAATATCTTAATGAGCATTATTTGAAAATGTAAATATACTTTGGGTATTCCATTAAAAATTGAGATTTGGAGTTAAAAGGGAAGTGAGTTCACAGTATACGGCTATCTCCACATACCGAGTTTCATGTCACTGAACCACATCCTTCAAAATTCATTTAGGGGGTGTACAGTGGCGGCTCGTGAACATTTTAGTTGGTGGTGCACAATTTATAAAAATGACATTGTATGAACAAGAAATTATTCACACGAATCTGCAAAAATACACTGCCAGGCACAAAAAAAAAAAAAAAAAAAACCCACAGCACTTTCACTTTTCTCGTCAATATGGTCAACAGTAATTTTATTTAATGGTATTCAATTTTTATTTTATGTTTGCTAAAATAAATAAATTTCGGGTGCATTTCAGGTCTTTGTTAATAGAAGAATTAATGTCAGCAATAAACATAAATACTTCGTATATTTAAATGATCCGCGACGGTTTTTTTTATTTATTGAACAGTATAATTGGTGAGAGACAGAAGTGCCAAAATTAGCCCCCTCTCACTAATCATTCAGGTTTATTATTATTTATGATAATGCTGGTTCTTTTTAAAACGTAATATTATTTAAGGATACGTTAGTTGAGTTGCCTTTATAGTGGAAGAGTTTTTTATAGTTTAGATTCCCCATAAGCGAAAAAGCAAACAGCTGATGGGAAGTAATAACGTTTACCTCACGACAAATCGCTTAGGGAAGCTCAGTCGGTCCTGGTGGTGTAGTGGTTATAATACCTGACTCCTAAACCCAAGATCTCTTCGGTTCGATCCCGGCCAGGATCAATGGATTTTTTGGGCGTAAAAATCCTAAGTACGGCTTCCTTCTGGAGGGAATTAAAGCCGTGGATCCCTTGTCGTACATTTACGGCACGATAAAGAACCTCAAACCTGAAAGAAGAGACCCCTGAGCAAAATTTATCGGCTGTTTCGTGCTCTGAATTGAATGGGACGCTGATGTCCTGAGATGTTAAAGAGCGTCCGTAAATAAAACAAACAACAAACTTAGGGTAGCTCCTCTTGCAGGTGCTAGGTAGGGAGGACATGCTCAGTGAGTACATGCGTGGAAAGTCCACAAATTCTGCGTGCCCTTTGTGAAGCTTCACTTTGACATCCCTCTCATCCCCTTGCCCACCGGCTTCATAACAACTCCTTTTAAACCAAAACATTAAGCCTGGACACAAGGAGGATGTGCCCTAGCCCGTTCTCTTCACACATACACACACACCAAGTTGCCTGCATTGGCAGAGGATGTTTAAACCGCGCTGTTCTCTGTATACTGCGTTGCAAGTGCTGAAACATTTAGGGTTAGCGTCTATGGAATTCTATAATCTTTTGAGTTGAACACTTATGCGGAAATTATTTAAAGGTAGTTATGATTGAAAATTGAGGATAGGACATGTGACTTTATGCCCTATCACGCGAATCTCCACTAGACTTTTAACTAGCTTATATTAAGTGGTTAAACTAGAAGCCGCGGTCATCATAAGTACTTGTAACATTACGAACCGCTCTTATGAAATACACCTCCCATAGTGGATAATCCCTGGGGAGGGCTCCGGGATATATGGAATCAGATGAGAGAGGTTCGGGTTTCGTGCTTGGAGGACACTGTAGCTCAGTTGGTTAGAGCGTACACCAGCCATGCTGAAGGTCGGTGGTTTGAATTTCCGTCGTGACCCGAGTTTTTCAAGTCTGATGCTTCATTTCTAACTTATTTCCTACACAGGCTAATGTGAAAAAAGTCATATATAAAACACATAAAATTGTGTTAAATTTGTAAAGGCTAATATGCAGAACCCCGTTACCCTTTCATGCTTATCCGGTCTTATGTGCCACGATTTTCTGATTAGTTTTTGATAAGGTCTTACACTTCTATTATCAGTGTATCTCAAATTGAAAATGTAAACAAAAGATATAAAACAATTATGTAATTATGTAAATCAGTTAAACAACTCAGTAATTAAAAAGTGAATATTTTAATTATCTGCTTGGAAAAGGAACAAGATAGGAAATACTTTTGAAATAATCAGTAGATGGAATATGTGATCATTCTTTAATATATTACGAAGTGTATTTAAAAAGTTTTGCAAGCGTCTGAAAACGTTTAAGTTACATGTTTTTACTACAATAACATTTAAATTAAATTTCAAAAGCCAATGATTGTATATTACTGATTGTGTATATTGACTTAGTATATTGTAATTGTTTTTAAATAGTAACGTGTTTTTGTTTCATTGAAACATATGAACATCGTCTTTTTAAATATACAATGTAACTCGAAACTTTCTGCTATTTTTTCTATTTTAGTAAATGTAATGATGATATTAAGGGCTCAGTTCATAAACATGGTTAGATTTAAAAATGTTTAAAAATACCCACACAGTGGGACTTGTACAGTCATGACCAGAAATTTGTGCATTTTAGGCTATATTCTAAGTAACTAATTCGAGCGTAATTAATCAATTGAACCTTTTCATTTACTATAGTAACAAGCGCGTACTATTATTGGCAACGCAAAGGGGCGTAGAAGAGATACAACTGACTACAGCCTTCAGCACACCCCGCCTTCATATGCAACTAGTTTAACAGAAGCAGAGAGATATCGTACAGAACGTTTATTTAATGTTTTCTTCATTGGTTATTTGAGCAACAGAATTATAATCTGTGTTACTAATGAGGTTCAATTTCTTGTTGTTGCAGCTACAGTTCTGTCATTTTTATTTCACAGGGCTGTGTATAGAAATGCAGACATATACTTGTTCGATAACCCATTAACAGAAGTAGATGTAATTGCTGCAAAACGTTTGTTTAATGACTGCATCTGTGGCTTTTTGGGCAACAAGACTATAATCTATGCTACTAATGAGCTTCAATTTCTCCCCGAATCTGATACCATTGTCATTATGAAATATGTAAGTAAATATTCATGAACACATATGCAAATCCTAAGTTTTTCAATTCTATAAATTCGCATTATGTTGCAGTAGAAGAGGTTAGGTATAAAATGTCGGATTAAGAATAAATATTTAAAAGGGTGGAATACATGTTTATTGTCACATTTTTATTATACATATTTATTATGAATACATGTTTATTAGGATTTAATTCATTCTCATATACAGCATGGAAAAGAAGCCTGGGATGATTAAAATAATACAGAGTGTCTACACCAAAATTCCCTAATTTCTTTGCTTCCTATACCAAACCCACAAGACGAATTGAAAAATAAATAAAGACAACCCAACAATCACACCGCTTCCTCGTGAGCCTCTGTGGCGACCCACAGGATGTCTAGCCTCAACTCACTTTCCATCCAGGCCCACTCTAACATGTCCGGAGTGATAGTATGATATCTTCTGCTATCCGGGTACAGTGGTCTCGAAGGTCCCACATTACAGTGGCGTATATCCTGTCCTTCATGTATCTCCCTCCAAATAAAACCCTATGGTGTGAGGTCAGGAGAACGTGAAGGCCACTTCATGCGTCCACCTCGTACTATCCAGCGTTCTGGAAATATTCTATCCAATTTGTCCGCACATGCAGCCACCAAGAGGTGGAGCACCATCTTGCTGAAACCATAGGTTGGTTGCACATATTCGACCTGGAAAAGGCGCGCAACTCCTGCGTGTCCAGGTACGTCCTACGACAGTCGTCTCTTGAAAAAAGAGCGGTCAGATGATCCTGCGGCACACAGGCCACACCACACATTCACTTTCGGACTATCTCGCACATGTACCGCGAAGTCAAGTGGATGTTCTGAATCCCAAATTCGAACGTTACGCTAATTGAAAGTCCCCGAGACATGAAATGTGACCTAGTCGGAAAACATTTCATTTGTCAGGAACGCAGAATTCCTGTCCATTCTGTCAAGCACATGAGAAGCAAAATCATATTGTCGCGGCTTATACTCTGGCTTAACCTGCACCTTGTAAGCATACAGATGCAACCGTTTTCTGAGGACCCAGTGGACATTTGATGTGGCATCTTGAGTTCGCGTGAAGCCTGACGAATTGACTTGCATGGACTTTGTTGGAAAGCTTAGCGGACATCCCCTGCCTATTCTTGGGAAACACGCCCGCTTCCTTCATGCCGTTACAATATACTCCCAGTGTCCAGAAACTGTACATGCCATGCTTTTATGCTCTTGGCGTCTGGTCGTTCTTTGCTGTAAACACAACGAAACTTCCTTTGCACCATAATAATGGATTTGAACCCTTGAGTACCACATACCACAACTTGTGCCTTCTCCTGAACTAATGCCATTTCCGCACCAACGAACAACTAATAGAGCGCGTGTCTGTGAAAAATTAGACAGCAATGTCAACTACTGTTGTACCCAATGGACATGTCAGACGTGGGAAAAAGAATAATTTACAGGTTAAAATGGACTCAAAATTAGGAGATATCGGTGTAGACACCCTATACCTAATTGGGACTCAGAGTAATGCTTAAAGAAAGAATAATATACGATTTTTTTAGGAAAAGGAATGACTACTGTACAGTCATTATGTATACCAGGTAGCTCTTCTATGCCATATTTCAAATTAAGATAGAACTAGTACAAGGTCTTTCAAGCGAGCAAATAATGTAAACGTTGACTTCAAATCAACGCTCAGCGTTTTGTGACTGCTAAGAAATTCTCTTACCTAGAGTTTTTATGTACATGCCATTTACAAAAGCATAACGATATTATTAGATTGTAGATCTTTATCAGTCAATCCATACCCAATTTCATTCAGTTTTAAAAGATACTTCACTTATTACTCTTCAAATTACTTTGAAATTTATGTATATTGGCATTAGAACTAACTCACCATCTCAAGGTATTTCTTAGGACAGAAAATGCTTTAGTAGCTGTATTCAGTGTCATCTCATATACCTTCACCCTTTGATAGGTAATTGTCTATTTTTTTCCGCCCACGAACAACGACCACTAGTTCTTTTCTCGATTTTTCTCCATAAATAAATAATAATAATAAGGCCTACTTTGTTGAGTTGATTTACTAGAGGCTATATAATGTATACCCCTATAGAAATATCCCAACGTTTATATTATTTGTTCCCAAAGCATAGCTTCAAAGAAACGTTTTAACTGGTGTTAACATTATTTTCTAAAACTTTTTTTCCAGTCAAGATGAAAGGAAAGGAGCAAATCTTACCAGTTATACTCATATGCATGGATAGGCTGTAATCTGGGTGTATTTATTGATCATTTCTGCCGCACTGCACCCTTAGCCTACTTTAACATACCACAATGCATAAAATGAAATTGACAACATAAAATGTAAAACATCCCTTAATATACCTTAAGATATTTCCGATTGTCTCCCCCCCCCCTATGTCCCTTTGACCTATACTTAGGAAAGAAACAACTTTTATCGTTACACCAAAAATACAAAAATTCTGATCGAACAGGGCATTTGACTGCTTATTTTATAATGTAGCCGATTTTATTTTCAACATGTTAGTGTAGCTTGTTTACACTTCACTCAACATCAACATGAACATTTTAAATTTACAATTTTTACCATTCATCTCGACTGACACTCTCTAAGCACTTCTATTTTTGGAGAATTATTTAACCATGCTCATTCTATTAATTTGGTAACTTCATAATATTAGCAGTGGCGGCTCGCGCTAAAGGGCACAAGGGTTTAATTATGAACTATAAATACCTTTTAACAATTTCTGCATAAATGGCCAACTGAAAATATTGTACAATTTCTTAGACGCAAACCCTGAATGTTTCAACACTTGTAATGCAGTATACAAGAGAGGGGCGGGATTTAAACGACTGCTGCCAATGCGGACTACTTGGTATGTGTATGTATGAAGAGAACGGGCTAGGGCACACTCTTCTTGTGTCCAGATTTAACAGGGTAGATTGCTTTGGTTTAATATGAAGCTGGTGGGCAAGGGGATGAGAGAGGTATTGGAGTGAAATTCATGAAGGGTATGCTTCTCCCTATCGCAGCATCTGCAAGAGAAGCTTCCATAAGCGATTTTTGGTAAGGTTAACGTTATTACTTCCCATCATCTGTTTGATCTTTCGCACCAATGATTTATGAGGAATCTAAACAATAAGAAACTCTCCCACAACAAAGGCAACTCAATTAACACATCCTTAAATAATATTACGTTTTAAAAAGAACCAGCATTATCATAAATAAAAGTAAACATTAATGATTAGTGAGAGGCGGCTTATGAGACTAAATGGATACGTTTGGTACTTCTGTCTATCACCGATTTGTTCACCAAATAGCAAAACCATTAACAAAGATCTTACATGCGTGAGAAACTAAGGTAAAGGTGAATTATTTATTTCCGTAAGCGTATAGTGAATATTTTACGTCAAATAAAAAGTGAATACCGGTACATAAAATTACTTTTGACTGTATCTTCAAGAAAAATGAAAGTATTTTTTGTGCTGGCAGTATATTTAGGTGGATCAGTGTAATGAATTCATGTTCGTGGATTCTATGCAATATTATTTTCATAAGTTGTGCCCTACCAACCAAATGTGCACGAGCTGCCACTGATTATTACACTAAATTTTAAATGACTGGAAACAGGCTAAAATCTAAAATAAAAATCATTCTCCTGAAATCGAAAAAGGTGATTGTTGAAAGAAAGGAAAAGGTTTGCTCAATAGCAATAATTAATGACAATTATTCCTCTAATATTTATTTCATTTCATCAGCAATGAGCTTTAAAATACTACAATAATTTAGCAATACCGAACTAACTGACTGTAGGGAAAAGAAATAAATGTAATATAATATTTCATCATAGCAGAGCTTTATATCAGTACCCTTTATATGAGAAAAATATTCAAAATATAGATAATATATTCAGGTACCTGATGCTCCCTTCAATCGCCTTTTCTCTCGAGAATATATGTTTGAGATCTACTGCTAAGCAAGGAATTAGTTATAAAACTTCTTAGACTCACACGGCCGGTGTTATGATTAAAACAGTTAAACTCTTTCGGGCTCTTTTGCCATGGTCCACGGTTTAATATGCTACCATAGCTTTCACCAACTACTGCGGTTGGCATCATCAGTGCCGATGAAGAACACCTGACGGCTAAAACACGACAGCAATGATCCATCTGTGTCTGATTTTAAGATCAATATTACGTGTGTGGCAGAAGTAGTGATGAGGGAGGGAGAAGAGAGGGGTTGTTGTTTGTTTTTAAGATCTGGTTTCCATGTGCTACTCAGTTAATATCCGCGGATAGTTGTTCGATGTTCTTGTGTTTCCACTGCCTTCCTCCTGGCTAGATTGAAATAGCCTTGTGTTTTGGAACCACTTCTGTTTTATTACACCGTATGCTGACATTCATTTATTTATGGCATCTATTCACAAATGTACCCACCAAGGACACCTTGAAACTCCTACAAATGCATTTCAAAGCAGAAAAAATGACATTATTTACACACATCCTAATCTTCAGCTACTTTCAATGGAGAACCAAATTCTATGAGAGGAAAGGGAAATTCACTAAGCCTATAATAGCAAATATCTTCATGCAATACTTCTAGGAAAAGTCTCTAGACACTGCTGAATATAACCCTTCACTCTGGGTGAGGTGTGCAGACGATATTTTTGTTATAAGGCCACATGGACATCACAAACTACAGTTCTTTATAGAACATCTAAACACTCTCCAAGAAAATATCAAATTTACTATGTAAAGAGAAAGTATTGACATACTTCCCTTTCTAGTTGTTTTGTTCGGAGGAAATTATCAGGAGCCCTTGGTCATCAAGTTAATAGAAAACACACACATACGCAAAGACATCTGAACGCCAGATCTTATCACCAACCTGCACAAAAAATCAAGACTTGAGTACACAGAATTAAAACCATCACAGAACCAGAATATCTGAAACATGAACTAAACCATCTTCGCGATGTTTTTAAGACCAATACATGTGACAACAAAGATATTGACAGACCCTTCCCTACTAAGCAAATGCCATCTAACACTTAATCAAATAAAAAACCCAAGGCTTTTCTAACATACATAGAAGACGTTACTGTGCGTATCGCACGACTATTAAAGAAAAAAAAGCATACAATCTATCTTTATAAAAATTGTTACATTAGAACAAATGTTTGATAATGCAGAAGACTTTAGGCACTCTTGAAACTATGGGAATTTATAAAATATCACGTGAATGTGGCAAAGTTTACATAGACATGACCAAAAGATCGATTAAAAAACTATTGAAAGAGCATCAGAGACACATCAGTCTGAACGATCTGCTGAAGCAGAACATGTCATGCTGTGTCATACACTAAAACAAAACAGAAGTGGTTGCAAAAACACAACAAGCTTTTTCAATCTAGCAAGAAGGGAGGCTTTGGAAATACAACAGCACCTAAAACTGTGGGATATTATCTAAGAAGGACATGGAGATCAGCTCTTAAAAACAAGCAACCCCACCTCTCCCCCTCCCTCCTCTCCACTTTCGCCACACATGTAATATTGATCGACCGTCTATAACCAAAAAAAAAAAAAAAAAAAAAAAAAAACAGACGGATCAATACTGTGAGTGTTGTACATTGTCTACTGATGATGCCAACCACAGTAGTTGGTGAAAACTATGGTAGCATATTAAACCATGGTCCAGGGCAAAACAGTCCGGAAGATTTTAAATGTTTGGAGGCATTATTGGTGGAAATACTATAGACTGGCATAGGCTAAAACAGACTTAGTTCAATAATTTATCAGCATTAAGATGTTGAAGTTATTTGGGAGTAATGTTTTCATAATTTTGTGCATAGGGCTCTGTTGCTGATCAAGGGTCATTTCATAAGCTCCGGCATGAGAAGCATATTGACTTTACCGAACTGTTGGAAGAAATCTCAATTGCAGAAGAACAGTCTGTTCTTGATATTCGCTTGTCTAGAAAAACTGCAATTGTAAGTAAACATAGGTAAATATGAAGAAACTCAAACATTTGAAATATAAATTGTATTTGGTTGCAACATAATATCCTCTTGGTTACATTACTCTAAAAAATGTACTTAATTTTTTATCTGACTTTTTAAATATTACTTTTTTAATTTAATTGTGCTGATCATGATTACAATATAATTTTCCTGAAATGTCAATATTTTGTACAGAAATCAAATGCGTATGAAATAAAAAGGCAAACGGTACGAAGCACAAGCGAGTCGCCTATGGCCAGAGAGGCGCTGAGTTGCTTTCCACTTTTCTCTTTGCGCTCATCAAATTCTACAACTGCTCTTTATTATAAACTATTCCACTGAATAGAGGTGGAAAGTTTGAAAACTGACTGTCCTAGAAGGAATATATTAGGTAACCTGTAGCCCAACATATGAGTAATCGAATAAACAATGCTGTCAGTGATGGCAAACGCCAAAGTCTTGCATCATGGTCGTTTATTGTACCACAGGGTGTAGATGCCTTCAGCCAGAAAAAGAAAAAAAAAAGTTTATTGCAACATTAAAACTTTTCCAAGTTGACGTGTGAGGACAGTGATATTTGTCTCCAATAGTTATTATAACTCGTTTTGCTGTGTTAAGTGAAACATGTCAAAACCTAGCACGAAAGGGTCAATGACGAGTAGATCGAAAGAAAAATTATTGCATTGAGAAACATGGGCTATGGACTTCAAAGAAAGGAACACAATAGTGACTGGAAAATACCGTGCTGAGTGCTGCATCAACTCCACAACGCCATCAAGAAAAAGAGACATGAAATGCTGAGCCCAGGAGTTCGTGTGCTTACGACGTGGCTGCTATTAATACATGTGGCTTCCAGAAGCGGGATTGTCCATAGTGCGGTTCAGATCTTGCTCCCAGCGAGTGTTATATTTTTTAAAACTGAAATCTGACCTCCGAGCGTGGAAATTCATGAATGATAACGGGTTGAGTTATTTTCCAAAGTTTTGCAGACAGCATAGGATTTATTTTGGAGAGTATTCAAGTGTTAATCTATATATGAGAAATGCATTGAAGTAAAGAGAAATTACTTTGAAAAATTATACCTGTATTTTTATTCTGTGAGCTATCACACATGGGTAAACTGGAAATTTATGGACTATACCTCATGCAGTTGAACGAGTTCCTGATATTGAACAAAATTTTGGAATATTACATGTGATCTCTACCCAAAGGTGACGGAAAGTGATATCCATATTAGACTTCCATTTTTGTCAATATATTTTTGTGGATTAGGATTTTCAATTCTACTGCGAATGTGGTACACTGCAGCTGGCAAATGATCTGCATTGTACCCTTTCATGTAGCACTGGGGAAAGTTTCCAACGAAAAGCGAAACACTGTCTTAATCTAGTGACTAGAATTTGCTGGCTGCTGTGTAGAAGGTCCCATGTTTCATTCCCAGTATCTGGTTGGAAAATTTTCTAAGTTAGGAGGCCCAGAACAGGCACCCAGCTATGTGAGGACAATTGGAGAGCTGCCTAATCCCTACAATACCGTCCTCCGTCAATGATGTTACAAAATGGAGGCATTAAAGCAGGCCCTGCTCTCTGCGGGCTGTCATGCCATGAAGGAAGGAAAAATAAAATAAAATTATGTATAATACCAAGTTATTCTTTGAAAATTTTGTTTATTGGAGTTTGTTTTAATTTTAAACTGCTGTTTTAGGCATTTTCTATTGATAATAATTTCGCAAAACTGGTCTATGAAATTATAAAAGTAAATTTTATGTACTAGTGGATACGAGGCACGTCCACAAAGTAAGTTTTCCTCGGCCAACAGAGGCTAGTGTGTATGCATGACATGAGTAATGATGTTGCAATCGAACGAGCCACGTGGCACTTCCTGACTGCTCACAGTAGCATCATTGTAGCCGTTGAAGATGACGGCTCTTATCCCATCCCCCGCCAAATATGAGGTTCGGGCTATCGTAAAGATTTTGAACGTTCGGAGTAGCTTCAATAGAAATTCATCCTCAGTTGGTTCAAGTCTATGGGCCGGACGTGATGAGCAGACAATTTTCAGAATTTCGACTAAGTGCATGATGAGCGGGCGTGAACCAGGTGGAGAAGCGCATTATGGAGAACTTTCGATTCACAATTACGGATCCCAGTAGTAATTTCCCGCTCATTGTTGCGTGAAATTACCGGGGAAGACCTGATCTGCAAATTGTGCGCCAGGTGAGTGCCGAAGCAACTGACACCAGAACTCAAAGCAAAGCACATGGGGTCAGCATTGATATTGCTGTAGCGGTACTGTGATGACGGCGAGGAGTTTCTGTAACGGGTCATCACAGGCGATGAGACGTGGGTTGCACACTTTACTGCAGAAACCGAGCAGCACGCCGCACTGGATCTCCTTGCAAGACTGTGTCGGTGCAGAAAGTAATGTGCACGGCATTCTGGGACCAACAGAGATCGCTCAGGGTAAATGCGAAACAATTCAGAAGTTACGTCGGTCTATTCAAAAGCTGCGCGGGGCTCTTAGTGCCGGTGTTTCTTTGCTGCACGATAACGGCCACATGCGACTCGGCGCACAACAGCAATGACTCTGAGAGCAGTTTCCACATTCATCCTGCACCCTAGATCTCCCTCCCAGCGATTACCATCTCTTCTTACACCTCCAGGAATTCTGCCTGGTCAGTATTTTCACAGTGACGGAGGTGTGCAAACTACTGGGTTCCGATCCTAGGGGGTAGAGGATTGCACGACAGAGGGATACAAAAGTTGATCCCACGGTATGACAAATGTTTCAATTACGGTGGGAAACACGTTGGAAAATTACTGAACAATTTCTGCATCTGTTCCGATAAATCTTTCGATGAAATTGTGTTTTCTATCAAGAAACGACCCCACGCGCTCGTAAATAATAATATTAGTTAAATTTTATGTTTGATGTACAGATGAATAGTTAAAGGAGTGCTTGGTGGAAAAATGTATGGGAACAATTGAATTAAAACAATATGAAGTTTAATTTTCTTAACACTCTCAAATGATGAGCTTAGGAAGTTATATGTCTAATGCATGTGCGCTGAATATTTTACTTCTATGTTCCAACAGAGTGCCATTCCTGATACTGTACATGAAATAATACATGTACCAGAAGGGAGAAGCAAGGGTAGAGTAAACAAGGAGCTTTACAATACATATTTCAGAGCTGGTGGAAATTACTTTGTATTGGCAATTGTGGGCATACTATTCATACTTACTCAATTTCTGGGAAGTGGCTGCGATTATTGGATTGCGCAATGGTAAGATATAGATATGGACTTAAGATATCTAAGCTTTTAGTTCTATCTAAAACTTTTGTGTCTGACATTATTTAGCGATTACATTTTCATGCAAATGCATGTCATGTTCCTGTAATCATATAGCATGCTACAGCTTTACTACACACAAAAAAAAAAAAAAAAAAAACACCGTAGTTTCTTGTTCGGTCAGCACAGTAGGGGCAGGTCTAAAATCCGCTCGCATTGGGTATATTTCTCAATAATTCCATCTGATGTCGCTGTTATCGCCGCAGTTAACATAATTATATGTTTAACGAACAAATGTTAAACGTAAAAGCTGCAGATTAATTAAAATGTTAACGGTATTGAAAATGTACCTGTTATTTTCGAAATAGACACAAAATATCAGTGCTGGACACTGAAATAAAATATATTTATCAGATAACAAATGTGGATTAATGGTCTATTTTTACTCTGGTTTTCCGTTTTCCTTGTTTTTGGGGTTTCTGAATGACGGTCAAGCGTGATTTTATTATTATTATTATTATTATTATTATTATTATTACTACTACTACTACTACTACTACTACTACTACTACTACTACTACTACTACTACTACTACTACTACTACTACTACTACTACTACTACTTTTTGTCCTAAATCCCTAACTAATATTTACTTGTGAAAGTGTAAAATTTCTGAAATTTAATGCAATATAATAAAGTTAGGCTAAGAAGTTGTTTAGTTTTATAATTGTCCTAAATACTGATCTGTGAAAACTATAGTCATATGCTAAAACTATGCAATTTTAGTATATGACTCAGCAAGTCAAATTTGAGAAGAATATTAGAGAGCAATAGAATAGAGAAATTGGTGCCCTTTGTGACAGATCCTCACACCCACGCATGCCCAAGAGTAAATGGCTTTAGATAATGTAAATAGTAATAATTATAACATATATAATATAAAAGAAAATAAAAATACTTGTCTTCTTGCCATAGAAGGACTCCACGAGTTCGAAACATAGCGATCTCAAGTGTGACTTTTCCTTGTGTTTTATCCTTTTCTACTATTATTATTACTGTTAATTTATATATAAAGCTTATAGTACCAAACTAGGACATTTCATGTTACGAAAATGTAATCATGGCTACCTGGACGTTTGACTCTATGACAATAGGGAAAAGGTTGCCTTTTGTCATCTTTGGCGTTTGTTTTGCTGGTAATGGCTAGAGGATGGGTCTCTCCACTGTAATAAAGCTAAGTGCACGCAGGTAGCCGAACAATAGATCCTTTTGTATCTTAGTTGCTGAAGATGCTTCAAAAGTCGTTGAAGATAGAAGGGGGAACAGGTGTCGGGATAACGTTGTCACGTCGTATGATGAGCTCTCCAATAAAGAGCCAGAAAGGCGATACATTTAAAATTAGCGAGTTTGGCAGCTCAAGAACTCACCAATTATATTTGGATATTTCAAAAGCTCAGGAAAACTGTGGGCGCTGTTCTGTAACCCCACGGAACGCTTTGAAACCACGTAGCGACGTTTGTATTTTATATATAAGGAGAAGCAAATCTAGAAAAGCATGTTTCACATTGTACGTTGTACGTTTTTGTTTCGTTTTTTTCTACCAGACTGCTTTTCCCAGATGGCAGCCGCAGTTCAGATCAGGAAGTTAAGGCATTACGATGTTTTTCCAGTCTTACATTCGGCTCACTCGCATATATGTTCTTCAATCATTCATACGTTTCGTTCGTTCTCTGGTGATCAACATCGCTTTACCAGTGGCGGTAGACGAGAGGCACACAGATGCAGCATATTTAGCACGTGTCATCAAAGTTATAGAGATAACGGACCAGCCGATAATAGTGTAGTGTGATTAAAATTTTCAATGCGTTTAAAATGAAGCAAGTTCGTATGATTTAAATCTCCCCTCTCCATCTCCCTCCTCCCGTGACCAATAAAAAACAAGAAAGGCGACTTCGGACCCCTGAACGACCCGGGGTATGAAGTGGGACCCTCGGTCCACGGCTACATCAACACCAGCATATAAAAACCGCTTCAAATAGGGCACCCAACATATGGCGACATCGTTGACACACACCCAGGTAAAAATCCACTTCACCTTAGAGCGCTTTTAAATTTAGGTTTTCAACTTCCAACTCCTAATGGCTGGATTTCTCTTATTTACGGAAACTATTTTCCTTGTTTTATTTAAATTGTATGTACAGAATTAGTTGAAAAAAAAAAAAAAAAAACAAATATTTGTGCCTCTAGAGCGATTTTTAATTTTTGGAGGTTAGGAAAACCGTTTACTCCTAATAGTCTGATTTTACTGATTTTCAGAAATTATTTTTCTTATTTTTATTTCAATGGCATATACCAGTTTTGTTGAAAAAAAAAAAAAAAGCTTTGCAGCCACTAGAGCGATTTTTAAATTTTCGCTTTAACCCTCCTCCTCTTTAAATGTATATGTAGATATACACTTCTAATGGCCAGATTTCTCTGATTTTCAGAAAACATTTTTTTAATTAATTTAAATGGCATATACCGAGTTTCTTTGCGAAAAAAAAAAAAAAGAATATTGGTTACGCTAGAGCGATTTTTAAATTTCGTGTTTTAGGTAAACCCCCACTCCTAATACTGATTTGGCTGATGTTCAGAAATTATGAATTCTATTTGATTTAAATGACACACACACACACACACACACACACACACATGCACACACACATAACCTATTTCACCCATAGCTGTGACATTAAAATGGAGCTTTTTTATTTGTTTATTTATGGACGCTGTTTAACATCTCAGGTCATCAGCGTCCCATTCAAATCGGGGCGTGAAACGGCCAAAATTTTGCTCAGAGGCCTCTTTTTTCAGGCTTGAGGCTTTTTATCGTGCCGTAAATGTACGACACGGGATCCATGGCTTTACTTACCTTCGGAAGGAGCCATATTTAGGATTTTTACGCCCGAAAAAATCCATTAGTCCTGGCCGGGATCAAACCTGCCATCTTGGGTTTAGGAGTGGAGCATTTCGAACAGATGTTCTGCCATCCATAAGGTTAAGATAAACAATATCCGATGTTTTAGCCCTTTTGTCTCATGGGAAGAATATAGCGGAACCATTTCTCGAACATATGAACTCCCTGCATCCAAAAAACACAATTCACAATGGAGATAGAAAAATTATCGTCTCCCCTTCCAAGATGTCCCGGTTACACACAAGACGATGGAACACTAGACCACCGCGACATACAGACAGATATCTGCATGCATCTTCACACCATTATACTATACTGAAAAGTGCTCTTTTAAGCACTTTAACGAACAAGAGTCCTGTCCAAATCTGATAAAGATACTATATACTCAGAAAAGTAAGTCTAATCAGAACATAAAACCAAAAAGCTATTCTAAAAATAGTATTTTAAAGACAAGGAAAAAAATGTACATTTTTACAAAAAGAAAGTTCAGGATTTGGTTCCCGGTGATACTTTTTGTTCCCAAACCTGAAGAAATGGCTGAGTGGTCGAAGATTCACATCAAATTGATGATGTTGAAGCTGAGACAGACGCTTATTTTTCACAGATGGACGAATCTTATTTTACCGAGAGTATTACAAGTTAGAAAGTCGTTTGATTAAAGGTATTGATTTGCAATGTGACTATGTTGAAGCATTAACAGAAATTGTTAAATCTTGTGCTTTCTGGGTCAATCTGAAAATTTGTAGAACGCCCCTCGTATTTAACAACTTGAACAAATTTTGAACTAGTCTTACGTTCTTAAAAGTTATACTTCTTAGTTGTACCTCAGACCAGTTGTATTGCTTAAGTAATCTAAGATAAAAGTGTAATTTATTTTCTCTTGAATAGCTGAATATACATTAACAAGGGTTCCTGCCCATTTCAGATCGATGCTTTGACCGGAACCGCCCAGAGTCGAACGGATTTTTGCGTTAGGACGGTACCTTGAAGCTAAACTGACCCGCCGTTTGGCTGCGTACGGAACAGCTACCAGATGACTCTGGTCGGTCGGCCTTACCTAGCAAAGATCTACTCATTCGTCAACCGAAGTTAACCGGCGAGTGACCAGGGCATTTAGGGAGCATATATTTTGGGGAACGGGAACACGGGAATCGGAATCACGTGCAACTCCTATTGCCTGCAAGTCCTGAGCAACAATGGACAGAGCCAAAGGTAGTAACTTGCACATATATAGCCAGATAATAGGGCTTCCAAGAAGAACGCATGATAGCTCAGACGGTTAGAGCGTCAAGCTGTTGTTTTGAAGAAAGAATGTTGGAATTTTCATGTCCGCGTGATTTTTTTTTCCTGCCGGAGTTAAAGGAGATTTGTCATCATACAATGATTTACTGAGTAACTTATTGCCACTTACAGAATGTCGTATAAATTGATATTTAGGAATTATTTTCTCTGATGCAACCAAAGGAGATTTGCTATTATTACAATGATTTACCAGTCCCTATCAATTTACAGTTACGAAAAGCAAGCGAGCGTAGGTCGCCAGGTCATAGCGAGCAGCAGCAAACCACTGGGTCCACCGGTTTCTAGGATTTACCCCAGGTTAGCGTTAGGTTAATGTGTGTACATTTATGAATTAATTGAGAATTGGAATAAGAGAAGCTTTCCCACCATTATTATTTCACCTACCTAACAATGCCTTATCAATTTATATTTAACAATTACGAAAGATAACGCATAGGTTACATTATTTTAAAAAAATGGAATATTTACACTCGATCCGCCTCGTTCGGCTCTGTCCGCGCTCGCTCAGGACTTGCAACAAGAATTGCATAAGCAATAAGGGGTGCACCCGTGATTCTCGCTCTGCCGTTCTGCGTGTACAGACAGACAGCTCTTGAGGACCTAAAGCTGCCAGCATGTACACGCCTGAAGCACTCCCATGTGGCACGCCGCTGCCGCGAGTGGGGCACCACATTCTAAAGCCCTCTAACCACAGGCCCCTCAGAGTCCAATCCATCCGGATACTCCCCGAAGGGAGGGGTTCAGTCCTGCATTCCTATAGTAACGTCAGAGGTACCATGGGCAGAGCCCGCACCTGAAGCATCTGAAGACCAACGACTGAAGTTGCATTCCCTTTTACGAAGAAACATTCTATTTTTATGCACGATATGTGTCATCAAGGTATTTTACTTCAGTACAAGTAAAATCGTATAGGCTACAAATTAACAAAGGGAATCGATTTGTAAACCTTCTTTATTGTATTTCTGAATTATGATTTTTTTTTCATGTGTTTTACCTTTGTAACATTACTAACGTTACGTATTTCGTGACTTTAAACATGAAATTAAATATCCGAAACAGATAACTTCCTGCTGAGTAAACCATCCTTCAGAACTCTTTTTAGTCCACCAGCATAGGCCATCTAAGCACAAAATTTTCCCCTCCTAATTCGCACAGCGGGAAGCTCAAGGCAATCTCTACTTTATTTACATCTTCCGACTACGTTATTCCCCTTTCCACAAAAGATCATGTAATTCTGTTAAATTTAAATATTACTTTCTCAAAACCACATTTGCGTGACTTTTCATGCACGGTGTCACAGAATTGAGCTGGTATATACAAAAAATGGGATCTATAATTTCTCCCTGTCTTGCATTTGAGCGAATTCCTCACTCACTAGCTTGTTAAAGTCAGGAAAGCTATTTGAAAAGCACCTCTCACCCCTACTCTTTTAGTCAGGACGGGAATCACAATTTGGAGAAGATTGAGACATTCCATCATGAACAGTTATTTTGGAGAGATGCACACTGCAGACATCCACAGAATGTACCACTTCCGATTTAGTTTGTAATTTCATACCATTTACTTTAGGATAGATTTTACTGCATCCTGAGAGTCGTTTTCTGGAACTGTAACAGAATACAGAGGTAAAATGTTACCCATTAATAGTTTTGAAGCACTAAATTATCAGTAAATGGAAATCTGCATTTGAGTTTATTGAACTCATATTTCACTATTCGCATTATCATTAATGAAAGTCTTCGTGTATGCAGGGAAAATACGTCATGTATTCCATACAGACATGAAAACCGTACCGTCAGACCCTGCTTGAAGAATACTTTTTACAGGATTGGAACAGAAAAATCGATATTTCAGCAATACCAGATCATACAAGGGAATGGTTTCGCCGCAAAAGTGTTAGTGTCAATTCCACAGTCCTAAACCCTATAGAGGATGCACGGGAATCTTATGCAGGTCAGTTTATCGCTATGGGAAACAATATGCCAGTGTGCAGGACCTTTATTGCATCTGCATGAATGATCTTGAAATGTCCGTTACAGAAGATTGGGGAGTGTATGACGGACTTGTGACCTAGGTTGTTCTGAAAAAGGGTTTATTTATACGATATTAATGACAGGGGGACTCATCATTTTGCAAAGGACTGATTTTTGTATTCGGCAGTCTCTAAAAGGAATGTATTTGTTTGTAACCAATCATGATATAGGTTATTTAATTGTATGTACTTAAGTTAGAATATATTTTATTTTCAGTTTTTCTTTTTACATGAGGAATTTCAGCAATTGTTCTTATCATTTTGCAACACAACTTATGTGGTCGAAAATTCAACATAACCATTGAGCCCATAAAGACGTACCTAAGTATGCTTCACCGCTTATGCCCTGAAGTAAAGAACACGTGAGATTTTCCGCAAAAGACTTATGGCCATTCCTATGTTGCCATTTCTCATTAGACATTCCAGGTACATAATGGCGTTCAAAGAAAAGGGCGTGTTTTAAAGGAGAGATTTTAATGGTGTTTAATGGCCCGTTTTTACTACTGGGGCACTACAGGCGGTGAACACTGATAATGCATGAGATGAAATGATATATTGGGAAAGGATCTTATAAGGGTGCCAGACCCGGCATTTGCCATTTATGACTAAGGAAAACCTGGAAGAAACCTCAGTCAGGGAGGGCGGTCCTGGCGGGATTCGAACCCAGACCTCCCGCTCACTAGTCCGCGCCGTAACGACCTCGGCTACCGTGGAGATTTCAAAAGAGAGTGAAGATATTAACTAAAATCAAACATCTTTTTCATTTGCAATTGGGAGGCCACATGATCATTTGATCTTATAATAAAAACTTCACTCACTGGCTCTAAACTTTTCACTTTCTCCTTTATTCTGACACTTTTTTTTGCAGCATGTTTTATATTTGTGCATTTATAACGAACTGATGTATTTCTAATTTCCAAGAGTCTTGAATCAAATGAATCACCATATATTTTTAAACTATTTTTGAATTTTCTTAAAACTGGCTTCCTTCTTTTTCAGGACCAACGCAGAAGAAATAATTTGGAGTAAGAAGCGCAATATTACAATAGATGCGACTGAACCAGCAGTCTTTTCGGATAGAAGTACCTGCCTCAAAATCTATGCTGTTCTGGTGATTGCTACTATTTTAATAACAATAGCTCGCTCAATTGCGTTTTATACAGTGTGCATTGATGCCTCCGTGAAGCTACACAGGGCTATGTTGACTTCCGTCACACATGCTATCATTCCTTTCTTTCAAATAAATCATGTAGGTACGTAAAAATGTTATAAGCTGCCATTAGCAAAAAAGAAGAAATTGAAAAATGCCAAGACAATAGAAAAACGTGGGTAGAAAAATAAGGTTGGATATTCATGTACAGTTCAAATAAGCTTTTGCCAACATTATTTAAATCTAAGTTAATAAAAAAGCTGATCCCTATGCTCTCCATTTCCACAAGGTGTGTGTGTGTGTGTGTGTGCGCGCGGGCGCGTGTGTTTGTGGTATATTGCGGCGGATAAGAAAGAGTTGTTTAGTTAGTTATCAGTTTCACGTTAAAGTGCTAAATTTGCGGCGGATGGTTAAGAATGGGGGAATGGTTAATTTTGATTTCAATTGCAGTGGACCTGATGTTTACTGTTGATGCAGTATGTCATTGCCACGGCTTGAAAGTCTGCGTTGAACCCTCCTGCTGCCGCGATTGGAAAGATGTTCTCTCAGGGTAACTGAAATTACTTCTAGGCTTTTTCTGGAAAGTTTCCAGGGGAGGAAGAAGATGCGGATTAAGGCTTTACAAATGACAAAACTGTTCACACTTTACCGTTAGTTTTATTCTTTACTTTCCTTTAGCAACACTTACATACCATTAGTAGGGAGTGGCAGAGTTTTAAATATTTCCTGACTCCGTAACTCACAAATTCTTTACTCGTTCCTACATACATATAACCTAGCTAGGTTGGAGTGACTGATGTCCGCTGCTTGCACTAAATTGTTATTTATAAGTTGTCTTTAGACCACATTTTCTCGCGATTGCTTTGAATACACAAAATTATACTATTGATATCTTCTAAGCAAATTGAGCTTTACTGTTCCACTTCACAAGTTATATTTCTCACTGTCAATTGAACTGCCCTAGCACTTTCCGAAGGGAATAGTTTCCCAGCTTTTCGAAGCAATCCGTTCTGTGCCGTTTCCCTAAGCGAACTGTGTGTAAACAGCCTTTAAAAATGCTTTTAATAGACTTTCTAATCGTCTTCTATGAGAGTTCAACATATTGAACATTGCAGATACATTACAGGTTTCCTTCTTGATTGGCTTGATCTCTGAAAGTTTCTCGAAAAGATATTTTGAAATACGGGAACTCATTGGCTAGACTTAATTCATTGTACGTTAGAAGAGAAGTTTTAAGGGAGCAAAAATTTCTCTTTTTAAGGGATGGTTGCCAAAGCTGATAGCTATTCGCAACTATATTTTTCAAGGACTTATTTGACGAAGATGAAAAGAAATACTAGTTATTGAATACATAACGCTGCTCATGGCACCAGAAAATCGCTTCTGCATGAAAGTGTTCATTTTTACAGCAAAGATTTCTGATTCATGAACAATTTACGTCATTCTATATAAATGTATCATAAAATATTAATCTATGGAAATTAATTAATTAAACATGATTAAATATTGATCTTAATTAATTGTACAGGATCAAATCTGGATGTCCCGTTGCAATCTTTGAATTCTTACTTACACACTACGAGGTGCAGTTCATAAGCTTCCAATTTAACCTTATTAGGTACGTAACATAATTAAATACCAATATCAATTTTTACAAATTCTCCCATTACTTCAATGCATTTACAGCACATAGATTATCGACATGGGTGATAAGGCGTGGACTGGTGAGTGGGAGGTCTGGGGTTCGATTCTCACCAGGACCGTCCTCCCAGACTGAGGTTTTTTCCAGGTTTCCCTTAATCCTCATAAATGAAAAACGCCGGAAAGGTATCCTAAACCTAGGCCAGGAACGCTTCCTTCCTTAAAAAAAGAGAAATACATCTAATTTTATCGTTTTATCTAACGTATCATTAGTGTCCACCGCCTGTGGTGCCTCAGTAGTTAAAACGGGCGTTAAACACTATAAAAAAAACTAGATTAACATCTTAATCTCCTGATTTGAAAGTTAGAAGATTTTCTAAAAAGGCTGGATAAAACAGCATCCTTCAACTCATTTTCATTCGTGAAATTCTCCCATCGAAGGTTAGACTTCAGTTTCCAAAAGAGGCAATAGCGCTGGGAGTAAGATTTGGGCTATATAGTGGAAGAGGCAGTTTCTGAAGTTACATATATTGACAATAGCTATGTGCAAAAGATGTAGCAGATGAAATCTTTGACTCTTTTCCGTGAAAGTAGTCACAATTGCGTTCGTTTCTTTGAAGTTTATCTATCTTCAGAATTTCTCTGCTATCCCAAAAAATTGTCGCCATTATCTTCTGCTTGGACTGTGTGACCTTTGCCTTCCTAGGAGTTGATTTCGTTCTTCCGTTCAAGAACGTCCAAATGCGTCTTCGCGTATTATTAGTATCAAATTTATTCACAAAATCGTGAATTGAAGTTCTGGGAGGAGGTAATTATCTAAGGAACTTCCGAATTCCTCACGAACGCGAAGAACTAATTCATATTTACAATAACATTTACAAACAAAATGTTACTGCAAAGTCAGTTGTCTTGCCATCATCGCAAACGAATGTAGACGATGAGTTCTCTGCAGTTCAAGGAAAGGCAGGCAAGCAGGCGGTCGCGGAGAGATTTTTTTTTTAATAGTGTTTAACTCCCGTTTTTACTACTGAGGCACCACAGGCGGTGGACACTGAAGATGCATGAAACGAAAAAGTAAACTGGGAAAGGATTTTTTTTAATGGATTTATTTACGGACGCTCTTTAACATCTCAGGTCATCAGCGTCCCATTCAATTGAGGGCTTGAAACGGCAGAGAAGTTTTGCTCAGAGGCCTCTTCTTTCAGGCTTGAGGTTCTTTATCGTGTCGTAAATGTACGACCCAAGGTTTTACTTCCCTTCCGAAGGAAGCCATTCTTGGGATTTTACGCCCGAAAAAATCAATTCCTCCTGGCCGGGTTTGAACCCGCGATCTTGGGTTTAGAAGGCAAGTATGGTTACCACTACACCACCAGGACCGACGATTTTTTTTTTTTTTTTTTTTTTTTTTGATACGGAAGGAAACGTTCCAGGCCTAAGTTTAAGGTACCTCCCCGGTATTTACCATTTATGAGGACTGAGGAAAACCTGGAAAAAACTTTAGTCAGGAAGGATGGTCCTGGTGGGATTCGAAGCCCAGATCTCCCGCTCACGAGTCCGCGCCTTAAAGACCTCATCCACCCGTGGCGGTCCGTGGAGAGAGGACGCGAGTTTGGGCTAAACGCTAAACCCTGTTGCCATAGTTAGTATTTGATAGTGGGAAGGGAGAGGATAATTGAGGGGAAGTGGTTAATTGATTGGTTTTATTAATTAGAATATTTGTTGTTCTCCACCTCTTCACCCGCTGCTGTGCCACGACTGTGTTCGATCGAACGCTGTGGTTTTGCGACACTTTTAGGTTAACGGGAAAGAACCGGGAATTAGGCAAAAGATGAACAAAGGTCCTGGAATGGATTTATTTACTTGTATCTACTCTTCGTTTGCAAGGGTCGCCTTTAAGTCTTGAAACTGTTAAATGATACTTATATCACTCTTGCGCTACATAAACTGACCTACTAACAGGCTGACTCACCGACATCTTATTAACCAACTGTTTGATCAACTGAACAAAAATGAATTAACTAACTGAGCTGACTAATTATTGAATAACTAATTGATAGCTAATAACTGACTTAACCCAACAATTCATACTAACTGTTGACTGATAACTCACTGAGATGGACTGTTGATAACTGACTACTATCGACTAGATGACAGCTAAATGATCGGTAACTGACCACTGTCTAACTGCCTTAACTGTTTCTTGGGACCTCGAAATCACAACCTTTTATAAACTATGCCTTCGTTCAATCGGAACGCCATAACCTGTCTTTCAAAATATAGCTATTGAACAATTTCGACACTCTCTTCTTCTACAAAGCTTTTTATTGGCGTGGCTCATGCATATCATTTTCCTCAATTCTCCGATTGGATGTGCTCTTAGATCAACGTAAGGTTCCGTTACGTTGAGTTCTTACAAGTTCTTACACCCACAGAGTTCTATTGCATCAAAAATGTTATTATACAGTCTGTCTTAGATTATAACAAGGCTAAACTTCCTACTTGTTCACACAATAAAGGGGTTTCCCACTTGTTCCTTTTTTCTAACAACTTTCAAAGCCTTAATGGTGATCTTATTCAAAGCCTCATACAAAAACACACACAAAAGAGGTGCTGGTCCATATGACTCTTTTGTCCAGCCAATGCATAACACTCCCTTGTTTATTTGTCAAGATTTCGTCAACAAGTTTTTCTAATACATATGAAGTACGTAAAAATGACATAAATTACTTAAATTGCACATTTAATTGCTCAAATTTATTGTAATAATGTTTATAATACCAGGGCAAGGGTTGAAGCCACTGAGTACTGCCTCCTGTGAATGTTGAGGACTTGTTTTGGAAGCACAGTAGTAAAGGATGGAGCAAATAAAGGGATCAGCTCTTTTACTAGATATAATGCCATTTTCAAATACATTGCTCTTTCATCGTTTATTGAACCAGACAATACCAATATTGAATGCCCAGACTGCTTTCTTCCATTGAGGCAACCTGGGTTTGACCCCAGCTGCTAAAATTGTAATTTGCCCCAGAAAAAGTAGTATCTGGGCAATTCATTCCAAAATCTGCAGCATTGAAAATATATTTATTGATATAATTATTAATGTAACAAGAGTTGAAGTTAATAATCTTTATGTTTTTTTTTTCTGCGAAAAAAGTGAAATGAATGAGAGTGCATAAAGGAGAGGTGGAAACAAAAACAAAGGAAAGGGGAGATAGAGAATGAAAGAGGGAGAGAGAGAGAGAGAGAAGGGGGAAACTTTTATCTTTAATTTCTTTTCTCTTCTTGCTAAGAAAGAGGATTTTATAATTTTCTTGTTTATGCTTTAGAAAGACCCAAGAGAGATGTTGCTGTTATTTATCGTTAGAGAAAGGGAGACAAATAGACGGTAAGAAATAGAAAAGGAAATAAACTAAGAAAAATGGCAGAACGAAAGAAGAAGAGAGTGAGACTAAAAAAACGAGAAGGAAACAAGGTTGATTTATTTGTTCACTTGGTTTATTTACGGACGCCCTTTAACATCTCAGGTCATCAGCGTCCCATTCAATTCAAGGGGTGAAACGGCCGATGCATTTTGCTCAGAGGCCTCTTCTTTCAGGATTGAGGTTCTTTTACATGCAGCAAATCTTCAACTGTGACCCACGACTTTACTTCCTTTACGAAGAAAGCCACACAAAGGATTTTTACACCCAGAAAAATCCATCGACCATGGGCGGGCGGGATTGAACCGGCGATCTTGTGAGATGGAAGAAAGGAGAGATAAATAAATAAATAAAGAAGAAAGAGAGTAAAGAAGGAAATAAGTGAGGGAAAAAGGAGGAAAGGAAGGAAATAATTTATTATTTAGTTACTTAAGGATTAAATAATATGCAAAATCGCTTATCCTTTAGGGCCATTAAACTCTTGACATTACTCAGAAGAAATTGCTTGATTTTCTAAATTTGTGTCATATATTTTTCTTGTAGGTAGAATACTGAACAGATTCATAAAAGATATTAGATGTACAGACGAAGAACTTCCCCAGGCAATACTCGACAGTTTACAGGCAAGTTGTATTAAACTGTACATTGTGCTATTACTCTCATTGCAAATGGAATGCGCTATATTGTTTCACAAAACTCCTACCAAACTGTAAATAAATATTGTTTGTACGTTAATTATTTGTATTTTAACGATTATATGATATACTTAAGATTATTTTCATCCTTCAAACACTGTTCATTAAGTGCATGCGACGAACTCTTCGGTTGGGTTCGGTCCTGGTGGTCTAGTGGTAGCCATATACTTGCTTCCTAAACCCAAGGTTAAGGGGTACTGTCCCGGCCGGGATTAATGGATTTTTTCGGGCATAAAAATCCTAAGTGTGACTTCCTTCGGGAGGGAAGTAAAGCCGTGGGTCCCGTGTCGTACATTTACGACACGATAAAGAACCTCAAGCCTGAAAGATGAGGCTTCTGAGCAAAATTTATCGGTCGTTTTACACCCTGAATTGAGCGGGACGCTGATTACCTGAGATGTTAAAGAGCGTTCGTAAATAAACCAAATCAACAAAGTAATGTTGTTGGTATTAAACCGAGTTAGCAAAAAATGGTTTTTTTTTGCTGACAACATAAAATGACAAAGGTGTAAATACATTAAAATGCCCCAGATCTAAATTACAAATGAACAACTACTGTTCACAATTTATACATCAAAGGATAATAATAGTAGTAGACAAGTAGTGGTAAGCGTGTGTTTATTTCATTAATGTCTTCCGGATACATAAATTAAAAAAATATCCAACATGGATCATGAAATAGAAGTACATAAGCATCTTACATGCTATGTCCTATCTTTCCCAGCATATCTTTCTAATAAACTTACATAGCCCTTGTCAATTATTCATATTCAATATCAAATTTAGACATGCCGCCCTACTCGACTTCACAAAGTTTCCGGAGGGGATCTCCAACCTCCAGAACTCTGTAGCAGCACGTTCAGCAAGAATATGTACCCAATTTTCCTTTTTACCATAGGACACATTCATTTCCACCGCCACGGGTGGCCGAGGTCGTTCAGGCGCGGACTCGTGAGCAGGAGGTTATGGGGTTCGATTCTCACCAGGACCGTCCTCTCTGATTGACGTTTTTTCCAGGTTTTCCTGAGTCCTCATAAATGGCAAATGCCGGGGAGGTACCCTAAACTTAGGCCTGGAACGTTTCCTTCCTCACAAAATCCTTTCTCAATATATCATTTCATCTCATGTATTATCAATGTCCGCCGCCTGTGGTGACTCAGTACTAAGAACGGGCTTTAAACACCAGACTTCCCTTGTGTCATTTATCATTTTCTGCGCTTTCTATCTCGCGAGGCGCAGCCAGGTCAATGCCGTTCTGTCTTTTCCTGTCATTGCATTTATATATGTTTCCCTTCCCCATGACCCTTTTGGATTTGGCTGTAATTCCAGAGATATTTTGTTGGAACACTCAGCTTTCACTGTCTGCTTATAAATATGAATTACTATCCTTGTAACTTTCCTCTAGACGTTTCTTCTATTTCTAATTCCCATCTCCCATTCCTATCCCATTCTTATTCCTTCCAGATCCTTCTTTATGGTAGGTATCTAGTTCCCAGTTTTCAGATTTTTGAATTGTTTCTGATATCAAATGCATTTTAACTTTGTACGAGGGGCATTCAAAAACGTTCAGCAAGTGTCACCTTAAAGTCCAAGTTAAGGAATGAGCTCGTAAACTTATTTTCACATTCCTTCAAAGTGCTTTTCATCTATCTCTCCACAAACACAATTGTAGATGGTGCAACCTCTTGGCAAAGGCGCTGCGGTACTCGAACTGAGATATTGTCAACAGAGCTGTATAACTTGAGCAAGGTCCTGCACTCATTTTAAAGGCTTTCCGGATCAGCATTCTTTACAGAGTGGTACCCTATTGTAAATGTATTCTCCCATACCCGGTAGCTATGGGACAGAGCCAGTGCCGGATAACTGGAAATAGATTATGTAAAGACATGCTACACAAACATTAATTCCACGAGGAAATTAAGAAATTGTCATGTGTATTTTTAAAAAATGAAATTTAGAAATACATACGTTATTTCAGTGCTTCACACTGTATATTCATTTGTTAGCTCTTAGTAAAACATACTAAAACTGCCATACTTGATGATAATATTAATTGGAGGCCATGTGATGAGATTATAGCCAACATTGCAACCGATTGCAACCATGAAAACGATGAAGTTGTAGCGAGGGAATGTTCTTTCATTGCCCCATTTTATCTAACAGTTTCAACTTCTGTTTAAGCATAGGAACATTTTGCTTGAGCTTCACGGAATTCATCATGCAGCAACTGCTTAATTTACTTTAGCTACTATTCACGCTTATGGCAATATGCGACTGCCATTGTATCACGCTCACTACTGTGATATAGAAGTATGAAGGCATGTCGTTCCTTGTTGGTATTACTGCGCCCGCTACTGTCCATTTGCTGCATCAATAACCAATTAAAATATCATCAAATGACCACGTTTCTAAAACTGCGAGAGATATGCGTTTTTGTATGCGCTCCCAACCCCCTTCTTTTTTCTCTTATTGAAAAATGTCAAACACATCGGGGGGGATAAAGATTTGTAATTACTTTGCAAGTATTATGCTAAGTTTATAAAGGTAGAGTTAAAAAGCAATTATAAGGAGTAAATGAGTTTGAGGTGCAATATCTTTTCCCTCATTACCGTGTAGTGTATGTAAAAGCGAATTCAGGCTAAAGGAGTGCATGCGTTGTTAAAGGGTTATGTGTTTTTATATCTCTATTACGATTTCTAATAAATATATAACTGCTTTTCTTTTTCCTTCAGGTTACTTTAATTCTCATTGGGAACAGTGTTATGATTATAATTGTCAGATTTAGTCTGATAATGCCAATACTTCTATTGATGGTGGTAGGATTCATTTTACTAGCATTTTACATAAATACATCCAGAAATATCAAGAGATTGGATGCAGTCAGTAAGTAAAATTTAACTTCATAAATTCATAACATGGCTTTTTATTTCTAAAATAAAATAAGTACTATTTTCGTTATGAAAGTAGTTTGCTATGGAAAAGAGTATACCTCATAGATAAGCTTAGGGGCATAACTAAAAGATTTTCTAGTATGCGCAGCATATTTAGTGATCTTTAACACAAAACTTAAACGAAAATTTCATAAAAATATAGCTGATAATTAACTTACAAAATAACACAATCTAAGAAACATTTCTCATGGTGTTATAAAAAAGCAATGGAAACACATTCGCCACTTTGCACAGTAGCGGGTGTATTTTTATTGTTATGAAATTCTATATACACATTACAAATATACTTTATGAATGGGTCGCAAACTGTACATGCTTAAGTATGATGCACAATTGGAAAGAGGAACTAATGATAAAACAAATAAAATATTAATAATAATAAATAAATAATTTTTAAAAAATGGGAAGAATGTTATTTACAGATATATGAATGGAAACTTACATATTATTTATAATTACACTAGTTATTGCGTCTAACCATAAAGTAAAGTGCCTCTAACTTAGCGCAATTTGACTAGGAAAATGCCCATATTCAACAAATTAGTGTGGTTCGTAAATAGTTCCCAGCATGTTTATCGACCTCTAATTGCCTTAAAAAGGTTTTCAGGGAACAGCGCTTCTCTCAGGTGTTACCAGTAGACACAATCGGCCAGAATATGTACCCTTCACAAAATTGGTAGATTCTCCTACCTGAACTATCCGTAACCCTAGGTTAGTTTAATTTCATTCGATAGGCTCAAGGAGACTTTCGTGTTACATTCTGCCTCGATTTCCTGCCTGCTGATATCCTCTAGCCTTGTTCTAGCCTTCTTCCATGCATTTTTATTATTTGCATTGCCTCGTTGTCATATTGAACCCAGGCCAATTCCTCTGAGTTCTCTTTCCACCTTTGCAGGTCACAACGTTGGTATTTTTTTGCATCTGGTGTCCATAGCATTTAGCGCAAAGTGTGGATTGGTCTCCCTGCATTAGTCTAAGCCAGTATTTTACCGTCCTTGTTTTACTATTAACCTTATTTTCATAACAACCCACCCCCCTCATGACCCCACGTTTTGCAGAAAGACATTCACATCCTAGAACGGTATTGCCTGAAATGGGATATAGTAGTAAATGTTAACAGAACCAAAACAATAACTTTTAAAAATGGCTGCGTGTATGACACAGGTAAAAAATGGTACTACGGCGAATACTAATAAGTAAAGTGCCATTGATAGCATTGTAGAATGAAGTCGGAATTGTTGTGTCAAAAATTCCCATTTAATTATAATCGCTTCTGATGGCAATAATAATAATAATAATAATAATAATAATAATAATAATTGCATCTTATTTCAGGTATTATTTAATGACAAGAATAGCATAACAATCAAGAGTTTCAATGTCACAATTAGAATCAGGACTTCAATGTTACATGTGTTAGTGTATGTATAGAGATAGTCTTTTTGATTAATAAGTAATATTTAAGTTATCTTTCTGTAATACCATAATTGACAGTGCACATATATGTCTTTAGAATGTTTCTGTAAAAGGGTTGGACGTGCTGGACTTTTGTCAGAAAAGTTAGAAAGAGAACAATATCCTTGCCTGGAAAGAGAGTCCTTGGTTAATATTGTTACCCTTTCAAACCCCCCCCCCCACCCAGACAGACCCGCCGACTCAAGCGCCAAGTGTTTTACTACATTCTAAGCCTGGATACGGGTAGAAATGTGAACTCAAACGGTAACTGTACTTGTCATTAAAAGAAATACTGCATGCAGAAACAACTATCTTAAAAGGAACCAAAAATTTAGCTCTTTTCCGATAATTCCAAAGGAATGCCGCATATATGGCCGAAGCGTGCTTTATCGCAAACTTTTAGTGTAGAAATCTAAAAAGGAGCAGATGTCTCCTTTTTCGTAGCGTATAGAAGCGTCCATGTAATAAACGATATCTAACGTGATCCATTAAGATACTAGAAGGAACCAAGTTCAATAAGATTTAAAGGAAATAAATTTTCGCGAGGCGCGGAGCGATTTCACATAATAGATTTAATATCAACTATAAGAAATAAGTCAGACACAAACGAGAGGTGAAGTCCCCATCCCCATTGCAACCCCGAGAGAGGTTGCATCCCTCATCCAAGGCCTAAAACCAAATAAAGCGCCTGGACATGATCGCTTCACGCGTCCATGCTCCAGCTGGTACTGAGTTATTCAGAAATGTACCACACTGTACCATTTTAATGAAAAGAAAACATTGCACATATAAATGAGAAATGCGTGACTTGTTTCATTTAATAGCCCTATATTGCAATTTTTAACGAAATAATTGAACCTGTTCAATAATTTAATCGAATAAATCATTATCTATCAACTTACATTCTCCATGGACCAGCAGTATTCCTACTTTCTCTTTATCCGCGTGCATCTTGTAATTTTATACCTTTACACAAGAAAAATTATAGTCACAAAGCTCAGTGCTGCACTAGATTACTGTGATGAATGACTGCAGTGCACTGGTATGTAAGGTAAAACAACGACAATTTGAGCGCACGTCAGTCCAGGTGGTGTAGTGGTAGCCGTATTTGCCTCATAAACTCAAGATTGCAGGTTCAATCCCAGCCAAGATCGATGGATTTTTTCGGGGCGTAAAATCCTGAGTATGGCTTCCTTCGAAGCCGTGGGACCCGTGTGATATATTTACGGCAGGAAAAAGAACCTCAAGCCTGAAAGTAGAGGCCTCTGAGCAAAATTTGTCGGCTGTTTCATGCCTTGAATTGAATGGAGCGCTGATGACCTGAGATGTTAAAGAACGTCCATAAATAAACCAGATCAACAAAAATCTCAGGGCACCTGTGTTTACATGAATTGGAAATCATAAAAAAGCCCAGAGCTCTACTACAATACTACAGTAGGTACGTAATTTATACAATCAAGACATTAAACAGTTCCGTTTTTTCAATAACCGTGCAGTCCTTACGATTTACACATTTACTGTTTTCTTGACAAAAATGGTAATATGATTCATTTCTTAATATTAGAGAGGGTAGGAACTGCCTGGTCTTTGAAGTTCTCAGTTATTGTGGTGTGTTGAGCGGCGCTTGCTGGTGGAGTTCTAGGATTAGTTCACAAAGAGGAGCAGCTGAGGTGTGGAGATCTGCGGCGAGGTTGCCTTCCAGGGCGTGAACTCGGGATGTAACTTCTATGATAAATAAAGTGTTGGTCTGAACCAGGCGATGGAGAAAGGACGGTGTAACCGTCTGAGAGATGTCAGCTGAACTGGTGCCGTGTGAGCAGCCCTTAAGTGATCGGTGGGCTAGTGCGAGAAGAAGGATTGGTCCAATGGAGTGATTGGCGGTGGTGTTTCGATTGAGCCGGAGTTTGAGTGGACACAATTACCGCCCCCATGATGGCGCAGTATTTATGGCTGAGGGTTAGGTCGTGCTGTCAGCAGGTGGGGGGTAAGCTCAGCTGCGCCGCAGTAATGATAGCGAAGTTCCCTGGTCTGGTGCAATCTGCCTCTGTGTGCCCGTAGGCATAACACGGGCGACAGGGCGCGGTGTGGCTGCGGAGGCTTGTGTTCGGCGGTGAAGACGCGGCCGAAAAGTCAGAGGCCGACTGCAGTGGCTGTGTTGCGGTTCAGTTGGTCCAGGTACACAACACGCAATAGGGGTGTTGGTCCTTGGGCAGAAATTCTGGCTCCGCTGGCAACGGATGGGCAGGACCTTGTGCGGTGGGCAACAGGAATGGAGCGGAAATGGTCAGTGACACTGCTGGTGCTGTGACGGCATAAATGTGGGATGCTGTACCTGAAACAAAACGCGTGGAGGCGCTGAAACAAAATACCAAGGAGGCGGTTTACAATATTCGGAAGAATGCTTTGCGGCTAGTGTTTCAAATTTTTTTTCAAAAGGCTTTAGACAGTTTTACGATAGAGAAGGCACTTCCAACATGATTTCCATCGGCAAGTGGCGAGGCAGTTACACAGCAATTCCTGTCTGCTAAATAAATTTCCGATAGCGTAGCGGCATGAGAACATCTTTAGTTTATTAACACACTCCTGTGCTTACAAAACATTTACCCACACCTAAATTTAAGTCACCTCATTGCATGCTTCAAAATAATTTGTAGAGCTGATAAAATTGAAGGGAATACTTTTAATTCTGCTCTCTTTTACATATTTACTTATTGATTATGTATGTTTCATAGCTCGCAGCCCAGTCGTCCAACATTTAACTGCTACCCTCCAGGGTTTGGTAACAATTCGAGCATTTGGCGCTCAAAAGAATTATATTAAAGAATATGATCTTCGCCAGGTTAGATGCATTTTTACCTTTTTCTTTTACAGTCTGTATATTTGCAACAATGTAATGTAAATTACTTAGAATATACATTTAAAATTAATATGACTATAATAGTGCTTATAAGCAAGCCAAAGAGCATTATAGTACACAGCACAATTAAAGGAATATCAAGGTCACTGTAGAAATGTACTAGTCCGAGGCATAAGTCAATGGAATTGTGCACCGCCTTAGTGTTGCCTAGTAGCGTTTTTTGAAGTTTCCACTCAGGAGGAGTCATTTCCTATATAGCTTGAAAGAAGAAGTAAAAAATGAATAGCTCCGGCGAACAGAGCTTGCTATTCTGATTCTCAATATCCTTGCGCACATTGCTTAAACGCATACTGCCATTCGAACACTGGGTACAAACAATAACATAAGCTGCGGGAAAACAATTAGGCTTCTAAAAATTACACAGAAGAATGTTTTGTGTTTCCAACTATGGTAATTTTTAATAGAAGTGCCACATTATTAAGTAATTAGTGCATCAATTAGTATTGTGCTTTCATTCTTTTTATTTCATTTCCATGAATAAAACGCTATAAGCTGTAACAAGTATGGTGATAGTTTTAGAATAGGGAAACGAGAAGTAGGTAAATCGGGCACAGAGCAGAGCAATAATTTACGCATAAATTTTGAAGAGCTCATCTGCTAATGAGTTTGCAAAAATATATTTCTCGAAGGAGGCAACATTGATGTGATGTTGGAAGAATTGAGAAATGTGAGAGATTTTTTTTTTCACAGTACAACAGGACACAATTTATTGTTATTTTTCCCAATGGGAATGCATTGAAGTTGAAACAGTGTCCAAGAAACTTAAATTGTTATCGCTGCCCTCTTCTCTAGCAATATCGAAATGGTTTTCATTTAGAAATGTAAGGATGGGTGTAATACAACAACACACTTTTTTATTTTTGAATAGTGTTTAACACCCGTTTTTACTGCTTATGCATCACAGGTGGAGGAAACTGATGATAACACGAGATGAAATGAGGGAAAGGATGTTTTCTTTTTTAAGGAAGGAAACGTTCCAGACCTAAGTTAAGGGTACCTCTCCGGCATTTGCCATTTATGAGGACTGACGAAAACCTGGAAAAAACCTCAGGCAGGGAGGACGGTCCTGGCGGGAAACCTCCCCCTCTTGAGTGCGCGCCTTAATGACCTCAGCCACCCTTGGCGGTGCAACACATTTTAAGAAAAAATTCAGTTATGTGAATTGACAATATCAAAATAAACACGAACTTTTAAATGCTAATAATGCTGAGCCTCTTGTGAACTGTGAACTTTTTATACGACGGATTTAAATTTTAAATAAACTGTGCAATTGCGAATTCCAATTTGTACATAGAGCCAGCGATCATGCATTAATGTGAATTGATTACATCACTTCTAAACTAAATTTTTTTACGGTTTAAAGTACATTTTCCTTTTCATTATTAAACGGGAATGTGTATTTAGCATGGGCTTCCATACACATTATTATTATTATTATTATTATTATTATTATTATTATTATTATTACTACTACTACTACTACCTAATCATGGGCAAGTATACCGCCACGGATGACCGAGGGCGTTAAGGTGCGCACTCTTGAGCGGGAGATCTGGGGTTCGATTCCCACCAGGAACGTCCTCCCTGACTGAGGCTTTTTCCAGATTTACCCCAGTCCTCATAAATGCCAAATGCCGGGAAGGTACTCTTGGAACGCTTCCTTAATTAAAAAATGCTTTCTTGTTTATCATTTCATCTCATATATCATAAGTGTTCACTCTCTGTGATGCCTCAGTAGTAAAAACGGGCGTTAAACAATATTAAGAAAGTTGGCAAGCACTGAAAACCTGTAAAATGTAGTCAGCCTACCTAACCAGGAAAAGTTCTTGGGGAAAGAACAAGAGCAAGAGATGGCAGCTGCCGCACCCTGCACTTAGCACCGAAGTAGTGACTTTGATATTCCTTCTAGTATGCCTCTTAGTATATAAGAAAATTGAATTAACTTTCTGTAGCTTCTTAATAGTGCAGACGAAGTACTAGGTTTGAGACTAGTCCTGCAAAATGAGAACTACTTGATTTAAATTTTGCCCATTGCCTTCAAAGTTATACAATCATCTACATTAAGGAACGTTGCTCAAGATGAAGTTTATTATACGACACCCATCAACGATTCTCGCTAGGCCGGCGGATGTATTGATATGCATCCAAAACCTGACCAATTATGAAAGACGCTGCTCACAAGGACGATTTTGCTATGCACATTCATATCCACGTGGTTTTCTGACGCCGACAGGGTTCACAAGCATACCCGCACGCTACTCGCGACACTTTAACGGTTCAAAATATACAGAAAGGATTGGGCGTCGATCAAAACTAAATTACGACATAAGGCACAACAAATCAGCCTCCTGATATGACGAAAGTTCAGATCATAATTACCTTCCTCTGGCAGCAGCATAGTCATTAAAAAAGAAAGCTTGCCTTTCGTTACATTTCTCATCATCTTGAAACTGTTTCCTGCTAGCATTGAGTTATACAATCATATGAAAATTTATTATACTAAAATTATACCTTAGAGTGTATCCATAATATTAACACTATTAATTAAATGATATAATCTATAGTAAAATATTTACAGTAAGGGACTTTTAAACTGCTCTCACTGCCTATATTTCATTAATAAACTAATCATGGTGAAGGAAAAAACTTTCTCTGTTGCATAAGCAAATGCCAGATATTTTTAGATAGTAGGGGAAAATAAGAAAATATGAGTGATTATTTAAGTTAGCTTTTACTTTTGAAAAGCATGTCTCAGTAAGGGTAAAATAAAGAAATAGTGAATGTGTGAACTGTAAAGCTATTTTTTCTTACAGGATCTTCATTCCTCTGCCTGGTACCTTTACATTGTAACAAACAGAGCCTTTGGATTTTATCTGGATCTAATGTGTCTTTTATTTATTTTTTTTGTGACTAACAACTTCTTAATAATAAAAGACGGTGAGTTGATAATAAATAAGCAAATGCTTCGAAATGTAACTAAAACGCAGGGTGCAGTGCTATCTAAGTTCAAATTGTGTTACAGAAAACCTTGGAGGTGATATTGGCCTGGCCATTACACAAGCTATTTTAATGGCTGGGATATTACAATGGGGAATCCGTCAGTGGACGGAGGTTGAGCACCAAATGATATCTGTTGAAAGAATCAATGATTTCATAAACATTGAAAAGGAGCGCACATTTGTATCTGATCCAGGTATATAACCCAGTTTCAGTAAAATAAACAAATAAGATAAAATAAATATAAATGATGAAACTCATAAAATAAACTGTCCTGATCATTCTTTATTGAACAGCTTTTTAAAGATACAGGATTTGATAGTGACAACACTTCATTTATTTATTTTTTGTTACTGCAACTCCTAATCTTTCATAATTTTATTTAACGTGGTATATAACAAACACACATAAAAGAAGGAGAAGAAAAAGAAACAACAAAAATCATACGTAAATTTATTGTTGAAATAACAGTTAGCACGCCTTGACTGGGCTGCAAATTCGAGAGCCAATAGGAGCAAAGGATGAAGCAAAGCTGGAAACGTGGAGTGATACTCGCAGTTCACTTTGAGGCTTCGATGGACGGAGTATAGCATGACTTGTTATATTGGGGGATTTTTCCTTAGCGGGACCGCTACACGCGTAACAATCGGTCGGTTCAACCTGGTACCGCGGTGAACGGGAGTCAGAAAGTGCGCTGCTATTATTATCGCTTAAGTTATTACTAACAGAGTAATTTTTAATTTCGAAATTCCCGCTTGCTGATAAAGACGACGAAGTGATTTTTTAGGGGAATGCCCAATCTTTCTGCGAGTACTGTATATGGGTATGTACATTTTTCATCAAGAGTACTTTCCGTTTCACGAAATTTATTTACGAATTGAACTTCGATTGGAAGTTGTTTATCAGGGAATATTTCTTGAAAATATATCCGCATGCCACGAACCGATTATAAAGCACGAATGCATAAGTCGTAAATAAATACTCTTTGGGTAATATAGTACTTTAATTGAGCCATATTAACGTAACTGATGAATTGTATTACGCCGCCTAATGAATATTTGATACACTGTTACACAATATGTAAGATCAAGTCCGTATGTATCTAGAGTTAAACTCGAACTGAACTCTCCTCCGGCTCTCCGGCCGGCTTTCAAGCGTGGTAATGAGACAAGAACTGCACGGCTCGGTGAACTGCGGCCAAATGAATGTGAAAGCGATCCCGGAAAAAAAAAATCAATATAAGTCCTACAAAAACTTGGACCATTGTAGTGCAGCAAAAATTAATTACTTTGAAAGCCAGCAAATGCAAAATTTTAAATGATGAAATTTTAACGGGAAATCCTGAGAACTTTTAAAACTTTTCCATAAAATATGATTACTATTGTTTATATTATTATTATTATTATTGTTATTATTATTATTATACGTAGATGCTATTAGTTCCTAATGTTAGAATTAGGCATTTATAAATATTTTACATAAACAGCTGTTATGATTTTGCACAGTCATCTTTAGACATTTGCAAGTGATTCTATTATGAGTTTATGATATCCTTATTATAAATGTTTTAAACGATGCGATGATCATCTAAGTTGAAATGATAATATGCATTTTTATGGCAGATTACATGTGTTTTCCTTCCAATTTCAGAACTGCAGCCCCCTGATACATGGCCAAAAAATGGGGAAATTGAGATTATTAACTTATACGCAAGGTACACTCTTGAAGCAGCGCCTATTTTGCAAAATATTAATATTTTGATAAAGGCAAAAGAAAAGGTGAATATCTTAGTCTGTAAGTAATTAATGGTACTTAGTTATCAAGAATTTAATAAAATATACCATATTTGAACTTTATTTTACTGAAAATATTATTTTTGGCTATGTGCTATGGTATTATTTTCTTCCAAATTTTCAACTCCCAAGTTTAATCTCAGCATTTTTCTATACTGCTATATCTTCAAGTCCATGCATATTTACATGTTATATAAGTGGAATTTTTAACTTTTTTTTAACTAGGAATGAGTTGAATTTGTTATTCTGAGAATTAAAAATAGAATACAGTAAAATCTCTCATACAAATATACTGTGGGACAACTGGAAAATACTTTTATATGTTATGTAAAGGCATATTTGATGAGCATGTCCTATCATAAATTTAGGACTTTCAAAAATTAATTTTTGAAATACAAACTTTATTTTAAGCACTTAACACTGTACAGTCATATGTTAATTCATAACAAAAAATATACTAAAATCGTACCGAATGACTATGCTATGGTGGTCAAATGGCGTCGAGACCAGGATAGCCAAAGTCGCAGTTGTTTGCAATTATGTAAACGATAAAGTTTTAACTCGCGATTATTTTCCCATTAATTGTGTCCTATTAGCACCCTTTTCCATGACCGCCACGGGTGGCCGAGGTCGTTAAGGCACGGACTCGTGAGCGGGAGGTCTGCGGTTCGAATCCCGCCAGGACCGTCCTCCCTGACTGGGGTTTTTTCCAGGTTTTCCTCAGTCTTCATAACTGGCAAATGCCGGGGAGGTACCTAAACTTAGGCCTGGAACGCTTCCTTCCTTAAAAAAAAAAAAAAAATAAATCCTTTCCCAATATATCATTTCATTACATGTATCACCAGTGTCCACCGCCTGTGGTGCCTCAGTAGTAAAAACGGGCGTTAAACACTACTCAAAAAAAAAAAAAAAAACCCTTTTCCATTTTATATTTCAGCGTCGCTTGCGCTTCATGGAATCCATGGTGCAGCTTTAGCTACTATCCAAGATTGCACTGTTATCACGCTCGCTACTGTGAATTCACGCCGCATCTATAATGTCATTAGAAGACATGTTACCCGAAACCAGGGGAATATACATAGAGATCTGTGCGGCCCAGGCGGCACCTAGAGTCTAAACCGACCCGCCTTTCAGCTGTAGACGATCTCATCGCCCAAGGCGCTAAGCGAATTTAGCTACCAGGTTCTCACTGGTGGATAAGTCACGTCTAGCAAGGACCTACTCAATTTAAGAGATGAGTCAACCCAGCATTAAAGTAGCCACCACCCTCCCCACAACAGTGATTCAGAAAAACCCACCCCAAAGGCACAAACCAGAGGTACTTCCTTGGGACACACTGCCGCCGTGGGTACTCAATTATCCGTGAGTTCCGAGATCACTACCAAGCAGAGTCCAACCCATCCGGACGACTCCTGAACGGGAGGGGCCCGGTTGCTTCTAGTAACGGGTACTCAGGGTTCGCACCTGGAGCATCTGTAGATCAATGACCGAAGTGCCCCCCCCCCTCCCTTCACAATACTTCCTGTCTAAAACTTCGATTTTTTAAATCCCTTTTTCACTGAAAAGTGTCGTTGTTTTGTATTGCCGGATATTTAGGTGCCGGTTGAGAGAGATTTTACTGTACTCATATAAATGTATGTTCAGTAATATCACTTGTTTCTGCTATGAAACTGAGACTGTCAACGCAGGCTAGTGTTATGCCAAGCATTTGTTTGGGTCGTGCTTTATGTAGCGTAGTACTTCTAGCAGTTGGTAGCTGAATAGCTTTCTCAAGGCTGATAATGCAGATACAAGAGGTGATAAACATAAACTTTTTATGTTTTACTAAGAATCCATCAAGGCAGACGGGAGTACTGTGTAAAGACAACTTTTTAGTTAAAATTTTCCATGCGTACATTGCGCGTGCTGAGTCCGAATGAAAGAGAAATTGGCGTGAAAGGGAGGAAGTTATGTATGAAGCAAAGTCGTGGCAAAACGGAAGCCTTACTTTGTCAAGTTTCTGTACATGCAAGACCAGTTTTTTTTTTATTGACTTTTAACGCCCGTTTTTACAACTGAGGCACCGCAGGCGGTGAACATTGGTGATACATGAAATGATAAACTGGAAAAGGATTTATTTTTAAAGAAGGAATCGTTCCAGTCTTAAATTTAGAGTACCTCCCCGGCATATGCCATTTATGAGGACTAGGGAAAATCTGGAAAAACCTCAGTCAGGAAAGATGGTCGTGGTGGGATTCGAACCTCAGATCTCCCGCTCACGAGTCCGCGCCTAAACGACCTCAGCCACCTGTGGCGGAGCAGGACAAGTCTGCGAGTTATATGGTGTTTATTTGTGATGTTGTTTGCCCTTCTTGTGATTCCGTAAAGCACTGAAAAACATAATTTCAAATGGAAAACAACAACTTTTTAGGTAAACAAAGGAGTTTTAGGATGTTTAGGTATTCATTTTAATTCTGAGTAGTTATTCAAATTTCACTAATTTCCACCAACCTTCCTTGGACATATTTCGAAGCGGTTGGTTGCCTTCATCCTCAGCATGGATTCTTTGTCAACTTTCCCGCGTACTGTCTGTGGTGCCTCAGTAGTAAAAACGGGCGTTAAACACTATGAAAAATATCCCGCATGGTCTGCAGGTATCAGTGAAGGTGTGAAAAAAAATGCCCACATTGATACCTACCTCAAGAACAACAACTACACCCCAAAACCACACAAAATCAAAAACCTATCATTCAGATTAGAAATCCTTAAGAACGCCGGTAGAGATTTTGGACCAAAAAATCAATTTTTGACTTTATGAATAATATGAAACAACATAATTTGTAGATTAGTAATTTTGTGTGTGCTTGCGGCATTTAATTACATTTAATATGGCAGTCAGGTTTCTACATCCGCCTTTCTACTGCTTTCACAATTTCGGCCCCCCCCCAAAAAAACCGCCACAGATGGCCGAGTTCGTTAAATCGCGGACTCGTGAGCGGGAGGTCTGGGGTTCGAATCCCGCCAGGACCGTCCTCCCTGACTGAGGTTTTTTCCAGGTTTTCCTCAGTCCTCATAAATGGCAAATGCCGGGGTAGTGAAATAAATATATATACCGTCTTTCACTGTCGGTGTTGTTATTAAAATGTATCACTTTCGGGCTCTTTTGCATTGGCCGTTGGTTTAAATTAGGAGAGAGAGGTCTTGAAAATAGAGCAACATCCAAATAATAAATAAGATTCCAACAAGACTTAGAATACATTGTTGGTCAACAAACAACGTCTGTAACACAACTTTCCCATCACTCCTAAACCTCCCCCCCCCCATTTCTAATGATTCTGTACCTCTGCCTCTCCACTTTCAGCCTACTATTTATTGATGCTGAATGAATGAATGAAGTGTTTAACGCCCGTTTTTGCTACAGAGGCACCACAGGCGATGGACAGTGATGATACATGAGATGAAATTATATATTAGGAAAGGATTTAGTTTTATGGAAGGAATCGTTCCAGGCCTAAGTTTAGGGTACCTCCCCGACATTTGCCATTTATGAGGACTGAGGAAAACCTGGAAAAAAACTCAGTCAGGAAGGACGCTCCTGGTGGTATTCGAACCCAAACCTCCCGCTCACGAGTCCGAGACCTAACGACCTCGGCCACCCGTGGCGGTCTATTGATGCTGACCGTAGATTTGGTGAAAGCTTTGGTTTTACATGAAATTTAAACGATATTATCATTATCAGGCAAAATGGCCTGATAATGATACATTTTAACAATAAAAGTTTAAAACCCTGAAATTCTAAATAAGTTCTGGAGTTGTTCATTCTAGTAAATAATATTATATTATGACATGTTCTATTAAATCAACCTAGGCTTAGCATGAATACTGTCACAAAGTTTCCAATAAATGGTTTGAGATATTTTAACATGCTAATAATATGAATTAATTGAAAGTATAATAAATCAAAATCACACATAAGTATTCCAAATGATTATCTCTGGCACGCACACGGTCCTTAAGCCTTTTAGGTCTACATTCTATTTAATTAAGCACTTCCGTCGGGAAATCCTCTGCCTTCTTCTTCTTCTTCTTCTTCTTCTTCTTCTTCTTCTTCTTCTTCTTCTTCTTCTTCTTCTTCTACTTGGTTTATTTAACATTAGCGTCCCATTCAATTCAGGGAATGAAACGGTCGATAAATTTTGCTCGAAGACCTTTTCTTTCAGGCTTGAGGTTCTTTATCGTGCCGTAAATGAACGACACGGGACCCACGGTGTTACTTCCCTTCCGAAGGAAGCCATACTTAGAGTTTACTCCCGAAAAAAATCCACCGGTCCTGGTCGGGTCGAACCCACGATCTTGGGTTTAGGAGGCAAGTATGATTACCACTACACCACCAGGACTGACAAACTACCTTCTTAAGAGAACGCTTCAAACTTTCAATAATATTTGGATGTCTCTTATTGCAAGCCATCTCCTGGCTTGTATCACAATTTGTAGTCCAGGGGATTTAGGTACGAACTTTCATAACGTCAATCCGAAATCGAAATAAAGTGGAGGAACGCAGGCCTCAAGTCACTCCTGGGTTATCCGAGTCATATGTGCTGGTGCTGAATCCTGCTGGAAGCTCCAGCTTTGTCCCTGGAAGAGGGTGTTGTTGAGGTTCTTGATCAGTCTCTCCAGCGCTATCTCCTGGTACACTTTGGCCGATGTTTTGAGCCCTTTTTCGCAGAAATGGAACTTCGTAACTCACCTCCACCGCACCACAAGAGATGCAAGATGTTGTCCCCTCTTGATCCTTTGAGTCTTTTCAGCAACTTCTGTGGGCAACTGGCCTCATCTATCATTTTTGGATTTGAAAGTCTCCTCAACACTGAAACTTTTTCATCATGAAAAGGATTCTTCGATGGCCATTTGCTGCGTAACATTGAAGTAAACATTTTGATTTTAAGAGCCTCTCGCGCTTCGGCTCACTCGTGAGGAGATGTCCTTTTCATCGTTTGTAAGCATGGAGTCCCAGATCACTGCTCAATGTGCGTGAAAAGACATTTTAGAAAATTTGAGCTCACAAGCCATTACTAACAATATCTGTACTGATTTCTTCGCACAGGTGCCACCACTGCTTTCACCAATTCACAGTTCACAGTGCGTGGTCTTCCTTGCCTGTGCCAGTCTTTCACAGTTCCAGTTTCGAGGAAGCGCTGGATAGTGCGGTGCGTGGACCTCCTGCTTATTTTCAGTTTGTGGAGAATTTTGAAAATCTCACCTGGGGACTTGCCTTTCTTGTGCATAGCTATCGCAGCTACACCATTTTCTGTAATCGCCCCATCCCATCATGAAAACTATCACGAACAACATTCCGCTTTTGCAGCTGAACTCTAAACGACTCACCACTAGCACCACAACTCAGTAATGTGCTGGCTGTTAGAGCGGGAAAATACAGTACCCTCAAAAGTTGTGACAGTATTTATAGTAAGACTAGATAAATATTTGAGTTGTTTTAGTTGTGAAATACCATTACCAATGAAAATATTTGCAGATTGGCATTGTGGGAAGAGCTGGTGCTGGCAAGTCTACACTAATTCGAGCTCTTTTTCGACTAACATATATAAGAGGCAGAATTTATATAGATGGATTAAATATAGCGAACATGGGACTGTATGACCTGAGAAAGAAAATGTCTATAATTCCTCAGGAACCAGTTATTTTTTCAGACACCTTGCGAAAGAATCTTGATCCATTCGGTGAATATCCAGATAGCGCTCTCTGGGATGCTTTGGAACAGGTAAAAACATAATAGACTGCAATTCCTTTTAATGTGTTATAACATTCTCTGTGCACTAGGATGACCAACACTCTTATATTTTCCGGAAACAGCTATACATGAACTACTTTTTTTTTTCTTTACAAATGTCTGAATTATTTGATGATCCTCTCTCACATTGACAGCAACGGCGTTAATGTTTTATTTTCCTTTAGAGCACAAACTGGATCCTTCCTTAGAAGTTGGTTGCTTCCCCTCTTTAAGCATTTCCAACCATCTTCGAGCTGTGCTATAGGGAAGCGAAAGCTCGCCACAGGCTTCTTGTAGCACTGCACAGGCCTCAGCTGAAGATTTGTTGAGACGAAAGCAAACTTTCAGAGCAGCATATTGTGCATTGCTTTTCATCTTCATTTTGCAGTAGGTGGAACTAAACATGTTGCAACTTGCACACCTCTTACAGGCGGGAGCCGGAAGTGACAACAATAAAACTAATACTACGTGTACATTACACATTAAGCAAACGAAATATTGTAAGGTGAAATTTTAGCGTGATAAATTATGATAATTCTTTATTGAACATCCCTCATATAGAAGGGTTTTAAAAATGTGTTCAGCAATAACTGTACAAAATAATTTTAAATTTCAGGTAGAAATGAAAAGTGCTGTCACTGATTTAGAACCAGGACTGGAAATGAAGTTATACACAGGAGGAATTAATTTCAGCGTGGGACAAAGACAGCTGATCTGTCTAGCGCGTGCTATATTGCACAAGAACAGGATATTAATCATGGATGAGGCCATATCTGGCGTGGACCCTAAGTAAGCAAAGTAGTTTTAAATTATAGCATATTAAGTATATGTATACTATTTGCAGAACTAGATCGTTACACTATTTAAAACCAGATTACACTTTAGACACTGAAAACACAGATTTTATATTTCGAGGTAGGCTCTTGTTCACAACAGAGAATTACCCGAAGAAATCGAGAGGTCCTGGTGTTCCAATCCCGAGGCGCAGCGCAGAAAGCCGAATGCCCTAGTCCTGAAAGGCAGTGGAAGAAGCGGCACTGGAGCCGCAACCAATTTGAAAAACGCATCCGCTTTTAACGCTATAAATTTTGCATGTATATTTTTTTTGTTGTTGAACGTAACTTAAGTAAAATGTAATCTATGTGTTTTCCTCGTCTTCCTGGCTACAATATGTTGCTCCTTATTACAAAACTGAGTTTTTCAGATATGTTTCAATTTCAGATTATCACTTTTTACCAAGTGTTGTCTTATTGGAATTCGCAATTAATCCATATACTCACGCTAACCTTAATCTAACCTATGGTAAATCCTAGAGCCAGTGAACCCAGTGGTTTACTGCGGCTCGCTACGGCTTGACAGCCTACGCTCGCCCTCTTTTTATAAATATAAATTGATAGTGGATTGTGTGCTCCTTAAACACCAGCAGAAAAATAAATTTCGTAAATATAAATTTATAGCCTATTGTATACATGGTGCTTTGTTAGCGAGTAAATCATTGTAACGATGACAAATCTCTTTTAACTCCTGCAGAAAGGAATTTAACCTACTACCTTCCCATATGTAGCACGACGCTCTAACCATCTAAACCAACATGTCGTTGTACTATTTAGATAATTAGACACCTATATCTGTTGAAGTCACACTTCCTTCGGCTTTCTTTGCTGCCGCTCGGGACTGGAGCTCCAAGACACCTCAATATGCACGAGTAAGTGAACTAAAGTGGGCGGTGCTCATACCACCTTAACGAAAACAAATTTTGAAGCAAGGCTAACAGAGTAGTAACTTCAACACTTTTGTAAGTGACTAAGAAACTCATAGGTGGGGTATCAAAGAGTTAAAGAGCCAGGTGGAATACGCGCTTTATGCAGCACTTTGGTAGCCAAGGGTGCTTTTTAGTTGGAAGGAGGTAATACAATTAAAAGATAATCTTTGAAAGCAGACTAGTATGATAAACATGTTGAGCCACCGGGAGAGGAGGACTTTGTTTTGACAGACCGTCTGTTCATTCTTAGAGAGACTACAGTGGATACTAAACCAATTTAAAGGGTAGGACAAAATTTACAGGTGAGCATGCATGCTACATTTTTGAGGAGCAATTAACAGGCAAATGAATTTTAATTTCTAATTTTAGTGCCAGACTAAAAAACGAAGTGCTGGATATAATAATGGCACAAGTGTTACCTTTGGTGCGGTTTCAAGGTCATGAATATGTGTAAGGCGAAGTTCCTTTATAGAATTAAGGATGCTACGGAAAACGCTTTTCAGATTTCTAGATCGACAGTCTTTGAAAGTGTATTAACACTATCTAACAAGATCCCTCCCTGCTAAACTTCTAAATCAGCACCGTCCTTGTGTATGTGTTCATAAGCCATCATAATGAAGTTGTAGCACAAGAAAAGAGCATGAACTGTGCGATAGGTACTCAACAGCGTGTGTCAGGTTGTTCTGAAGCACACTGAATTTCTGCAATTATTTTCTTGTTCAGGAGAAGGATGAAAACGTTTACAAAAGTCCTTAACAATATGCAATGTGCGTTTTTATTATTTTATTTGTTCCTAGATTTAGTGACAGCAATCGACAAAACATGTGCTCTGCAGTGAATGTATCTCGTTCTCTCTCTCTCTTTTTTTTTTTTTTTGGATAACCGAGGGCGGACACCAGTGATAGAACCACTAAAATTAGCAGCACTATCGAAAGAGCATGCGTAATATAGTTTTCGTTTTTCTTTTGTTAAATTTCACTATCAGTTGTTATAAATATACATCCAGCTTAGCACTCTTCAATTCAGCCAGGTATAAAAATCTTTCCTTCATTTCAATAGACGGAGACGGCGCAACACAACGAACTAGCAAAGAGAGTTCACTTTGGTTACAAACATTTGTAGAGCAAGGAAAAGTATTTATCATGGATAATTATTTCATCTTGATTGTCTAGAGCCTCATCAATACAATTTGGTAATTCTGAACTTTTCACTCTGAAACCCACTTTTCAAGTTTGATGTCACTTTTTGTTACTGTCTTACGAATTAGAGGTTCATATTTTGTTGTGTGGGAGATCTCTTCCTTACTAACAAAGTAAACACTTCGAATTAAAGAAGTCACAGCTTGCCGATTGAACGTTTTTTTCAGATTCACTTTGTTGGATTGTTTGTGCATGAGCTGGATCGTTTAATTCCCTGTAATCTGCAATTTTCAAATGCGTGTATTTCTTACCTGACATGCTGTTTAGGTTTTCCACTGCTTTCGGTAGTTTTTATAATATATGTAAAGCTTCAATATCCTTTTAAATGAATTGGACATATTTGCATTACCCCGATCGCGGTCAAAGTACAACAATTTTTGCTGGTACTTAAGCTCGCATTCAGCAATTTTATATTTTGTTCAGAATGACGACTTAAGGATGGATCATAAATTGTACGTTTTCGTTCGAAGATTGTAGAAGAGTAATCGAAGAATCGCTAAGCAATTTGCCATCACTAGCATTTTCCTCAATAGTCGAGTCCTCTGCCTTTAATTACAATAGAACGAAAATAATGTGTATTGTTCAGACATTGTGTTTCGCTAACACTTGTTTCGATAAAGCTCTACAAATACATCATCCTTCCACAATAAATATTGATTGACTGAATGTTAAAATAGCTGCAACAGAAAGAAGATAAAATTCGTTACAACAATGGCAACAACACCAGCCCTGCCTCTCTACACATGCCAATTGTTGAATTTCAAATGGATTTTTATTACACATTACAAGTTAGGAGCTATCAAAACGGACAATAATTTAAATTCATTCCTTATTTTGACTTTTAATTCTAAATATTATATAAATTTACAACTTTTGCAAGTGTTCGAATACTAAATGTATGCCACTTAGTTTCTTGAATGTAATCAAAGTATAGCTGAGTTTTGAATATTTTATATGAAGAGATTGTGCATCTTTTCACAGGACAGAAGAAATAATTCATTCAACACTTAGCAGAAATTTTGCTGGGTGTACAGTTATAAATGTTACTCATCGAGTGCAGACAGTTGTAAATTATGACAAAATATTGGTTTTGGATGCAGGAAGGGTGAAAGTAAGTATAGTATTTTTCTTCACATTAATAGAATCTGCAAACTGGAACATTTAGAAATACGTTAGAAAATAAATTATACTTTTGTTCTAGGTATGATTAAGAACATATTTATTGTTTGGTCAGATTACTCAAACAATTTAAATAAACTGAAAGAGAAATTGTCAGAGGAAATTTGGAAACTAATGTATAAATTTTAAAATACTAGCCAGAAGTTAGAAGCTTTCTGTGAGACGTTGATTATGTACTGTAACACGTCAAGCAGTAGCCCAGGTGATGCATGGTACTTGCTTTCAGGAAGTTCCGCATTGAAATCACTTGGGAGCAGTTATCCTGACCTTAGGTTTTCAAGAAAATTCTGAATTTTTGTTGTACTCATGAAACGATTGTTGAAAAAAAAAAAAAAAAAAAAATTCAAATCTCTATCGATCCCACCACTTGGCACCAAAATGACAATAAGATACATGTGTGTGTGTGTGTGTGTGTGTGTGTGTATGTGTGTGTGTGTCCGTTAACGCTCCAGCGGTCGCAATTTTTTAATTTTTTTTCTCAACGAAACTTGGCACATAACCACCAATTAACAAACGATTCGTCGAGTTCGTTAACCAGCAAAAGTGAACCAATGGGGGTGGGGGTTAACCTAAAGCGATTTTTTTAAAAAAAAAAAATTAAAAATCACTCTAGCGGCCGCAATTTTTGTTTTTTTCCCCAACGAAATTCGGTATATTTCTTTAAAATAAATTTATAAAAGTAGTTTCCAAAGTCGGGGCAATCAGGCCATTAGGAGCGGGGATTAACCTGTAAACCGAATGGGGGTTAAAGCGAAATTTAAACCTCACTCTAGCGGCAACAATTTAAAAAGTTTTAAAGGAAACTCAGTGTATGCCATTGAAGTAAAATAAAACAAATATTTTGTGAAAATTGGTGATTCACACGTTGCGGCAAGACTTTGCTAAGTATTGATCTACAGTATAAGTTTCTCATAGGAATTAACGCTTGTACTCGATTATCGCTGGTTTATTGCTCAGGATTTTACCTTAGTATCACGTGGCTATGCATTCTATTTCATATATATATATATATATATTTTATATATATATTATATATATAATATTAATGAAAAATAAAAATAAAGAAACACTATTAACAATGTAACAAATTAACACTAATAATAAAAGTAGATAAAGATAAAACACAGAGAAAGAGTCACACTTGAAATTGCTATATTTCGAACTACTGCGAGTTCTTCAATGGCAAGAAGCTAGACCTTAAAGTTAAGTTGTCTTTAGGAGTGATCTTATCTAGAAATTTAGAATCACTGATCGAAGTTAAAAATCTGTTAATAAACATTTCTAAAGGATGGCTAGAAGGTAAAGAAGGAGGTTCAAGTTTGGAGGGAGAACGAAACTTGAGAAGGCAAGGAGTAACATTTGAAGTAGGCTGAGAAGATTTAGTATGCCAATAGTAACGCCATCTTAAATTACGGCAAAATTTAACGTTATCAGAAAAAAATTTAAGGCGATTAAATTTGGGAGTGGGGGCAAAAGATAATCCTTTTTGTAAAAGCAATGTATCAGTATTAGAAAGTGAAATAGAAGATAAATTAACAACAGCAATATTACTAGCAGGAGAAGTACAGGGAGTGCATTTGCTCTTGGGCTGCTGGTATGCAGTACCAGAGTAAAATTTAGATGGACGAGGTAAATTGAAAATAGAAGCCAAGTCAGGAGCTGACGCTACGAGCGGAGGGGAAAATTTTTGGAAAAAAGATGCATTAAACTGAATAGGAATACCTGCTCTTAAATATTGTAAATATAACCGTGATAGTTTAAGAAGGTGTTTCTGATTGAGGGAACTTAATAACTTATTAGCACTCATCAAGATACTATTAACTGTGGTAATATATTTTGGAGAACATGCCAGAATAATTTTAATAACACTAATTCTTTGTGTTTTATCTTTATCTACTTTTATTATATATATAAGTTACGTGCCTAATGATAAATCTCCGACGCTGACTGAATGAGGAATATCTGAGAATGCTTTAGAACGTCCCAGAATGCTCGAAACTGGGTGACTTCGCCTCTTTATATATGACCTCTTGGCTTGCGTACCCCCGTGTTGACACCGAACCTCCGGGGTCTACCCACAATGGTCAGAAGCATCGCCTGTTTTAAAATTTAAAAAAAAAATTCACGACTGATTGGCCGGATCATATGGAATGTTCTGGAAAGGCACGAAAGTTTGGTGGGCTAACGTACACAACGACGTTCACTGACGCTCGGAAAACTCCAATACTGGTAGCTTAGAACGCCAGATGCTACCCTTTCACTTTTACTCTTATGTAAAAAGAAATGTGTACAGATGTTATATTAGCATTCACTTCCAAATTCCAATCTAAAATTCTTTATCTATCTCTACTATTTACAATTAAATAAAGTGTTAGAAGTCACTACGGCTGTTATTACTATTTACATAATTAAAGCAATTATATATCCCTGCTGAAACCAATGAAATTAATATGGTATTTACAAATATATGGATATTAAATTAGAATTGGCACTCTGATAGGCTACAATGTCCAAATTATTAAATGCATGCACAGAAATTGTAAAGTTTCTACTTCATATCAACTCCTCATTGAATTTTTACAGGAGTTTGATCATCCATACCTGCTTCTCAAGAACAAACAAGGATATTTCTATAGAATGGCCAAAGAATCTGGTCTAAATATGAAGAAATTTTTCCTTAAGAAGACTAGAGAGGTATGTATTGAATTATAAAATAGCTCTTCGCATTTCTATTCGCTAAATAATTTTTTTTTATATCTTATGAAATGATCATAAAGTACATCCAATTTTAATACAGAGTGAATCATAAATATACAGTTCCAGACAAAAACAACGAAGAAATGTTTACATTAATTTTAATTTGAAGTGTTTAACTAATTAATTTATAAAAATAATAGCAAAATTCTCATAAAATGCATTATGTGCACTTGGAACAATGCCCATATTGCAATATAACAGTTTGCAGTTGGTAACTACACTATACTGCGGTTCAAATCTCTTGACGGCACTAGGCGAATAGCAGCGGCGTGACGTTGCCTCATCTTCCGCTGTAAAACTCGAAACACAATATAATGTGCGCACATGGGCATATCATATTGCAGAAAAGCATCAAGTAGCTGATAAGGTGACGTTCTTCTGAACAAGTACAAAAATAAATCATATTTTTACACCCAGCGGTTATCGAAATTTGTCTTATTAATTTATGGTTATCTTTCGTGATTTTAAACGGAGACGTTTAGTTATAGTTATTCATATGATAGTAATAAATTTGTATATTAAGTTATTTTATTTTTTAATGCTGTCATAGAAATAATTATCACTTAAGAATGCTCTTAAGAGAAATTATCCTACGAGATTTGCATTCTTTACGTCGCCATTAAATCACTTCCAGATATTACCACTGAAAAACGAGAAAATACTTCAAATAACATAAACTACATGACCACATCCTTGGTTTAGAAGCTTCCTGTTGTGAAGGTGGCGATCTCCGATCTAGTAAGCCGCGATATAGCGATCAGCGGGATGCCGTGTGCTGATCATATGCCCTCCTGCAATACTGCACTCTACCAATGAAGTCGTGAGATGGAGGTAGAAGACGCATGATCGTCGCGGTAAAGCTCAGACCCACATGGGCTGTAAAAAGGCTTCACAGAGAACATTGAAGAATAAAACAAAATTCTTTGTTCAAATAATGCTGGTTCCAACTTTGCCTGCTCCGAGATATGTTGCAAATTGCTGAAAGAAGCATTGAAAGCTCTCAGTACAAGAACATTCCTTCGCATGAAAAGTATGGATTGAAGCAATCCTTTAGAAGATAAAATAGGATACCGTATTTATGCGAATCTAGTGCGCACCTTTTTGTCCAAATGTAGTAACAAAATTGCGGTGGATATTAGATTCGATGGCGTATTAGGTTCGAGAGCAAACCCAATCCAAAGTTCGCCCGTAGCTTCATTATGTGTCGTTTGTTACGTCATAATGCATTGCAGCAATTCTCAACTTCGTTATATTTATTGCTGGCCTGTTGTTGCATACAGCATTTGAATAGTAGATAGTCATGAAATGAAGGCAAACAGAGAAGAACATCTTATGATGCTACTTTCAAGCGTAGAGTAATTCTTTATGCTGGAAAATGCTAACAAAAAGTCAGGAATGTAGCTGAGAGCAACATTCGCTTTTGGCAGTAACAGAAATTGACATTATTTGCAACTAAAGGTAGTAGGAAGAAATTCACGGGTCCTCGCAATCGAAAGCATTCTGACATTAAAGAGAAAGTTTTGGAATTCTACATGAAAGGAGGAAGAACGGGTAACCTGTGACTAGTGACACCATAATAAATCACCTTTTCTTTAGGAATTAGGACGCCAAGAACCGATTATCATTAGCCTAAAAGACGATTGTTACACTGAAGACAGCAAAGCTGACAATAACGACAGCGAAATCGAAGACGAGGATAAAGATATACCGTTAGCTGTGCCCCTTTAATTGCAAAGTACATAGAAAAGTATATTTTTTGTGCATTGCATTTCTATTTGTGTCTCTCGTTGTTTTCTCATAATTTTTAGCGGAAATTTCGATATTTTTACCACAAACGCCGAACCTTCTGCCGAAGCGAAGTGAGGTTTGGCAACGACAAGGTTGCATTGTATTGGTTCTCGCGAAAAGCTAGGAGGTTTGGACTGCACAGCACAAAGTTTATACAGTCTACTAGGAACTCAAAGTATAAACTCTTACAGAATTTTGCCTTTCTTCCTCTTCTTATATGGAAAGTTAATATATTAACACAGGCCCGAAAGAGCATTGCTTATTTCCTCATTTTTCCTACAATTAACTAAGCAAATTTCTAGACACTCGATACATACTACAATCTTAATCCCTATTAATCTTTTACATCACGGATTCTAACCACAGGAACTTTAGGATGAATCAAATGTACCGAACTTTCATCACTACTACTGCAACCTTATAATGGTATTACAACGAGAACGTGTTACCGTTCGAGGACACTGATGAAGCGCACTTGGAGAGCTAAGGCGAACATCCTCCATGTCCCACATTGGCGAACTACCTCACTTACACATGCACATTTTACTTTCCCTTACAGACAGATGACCCTGGTGCATCAATCATGTCTCCTTTCATGAACGGCAGCGGTGAAAGTCGAGCCCAATTCCAAGGAATGACTGCATCTATGCGGAGAAGTGATAGTATGACTTCAACAAATGCAGGCGGATGTAACAGTTGTAAAGCTAAACAAGCAATAGTGCGCCAAAAATTAACTTTGTAGAAAACATATTAGTAGTTAATCACATGCATTGTACAGCGAGATCAAATGGGAAAATGTAATCCAATAATGTAACACGTAAAGGAAATAACAACGATACGAATGCATGCACTTTTTAACACTATATGTTTGCATGTATTCCGAACAGTATAAGTGTGATATTTGTTAATTTCAGATGGGGCTAATGATGATGATGATGATGATGATGATTATTATTATTATTATTATTATTATTATTATTATTATTATTATTATTATTTTGTTTGTAGCAAAGAGTTTTCTCTGTGGAGAAATGCTCCTCTTTTGGAACTTTTGGGGGAGGAGGGTTGGGCATGGGCATTTGTTCATTTTCGCTATAGCATTCACAACTCAATCCTAACACTGTATAACCAAACTGCCATTCGGGACAGTGGAATTCGGTTTTCTTCGCTGCCATTCGTGTAAGGAGGTGCACCAAAATCGTCTGTCTGTAAGGGCAAGTCACATTTTCGTCAATGCGCACATGCAGGGTTTATTTCCTTTTCACATACAACCAGAAATTGTTAATTATTTAAAAAAAGAAGATCTAAAACTGAACGAGATCTTAACATTTACCTCAACAATAGAAAACTGCTGCAATCAGAAAATATAAATTATTTGGGTATAGCTATAGACAAGAAATTCAGTTTCAAAGAACATATAGAATATGTAAGCGGGAAATGTACAAAATTGATTCATGCTTTAGCAAAATCAATAAAAATTAACTGGGGGCTAAATTATGATGTAAACAGAATAATATCTACAGATGGTGCCAAAAATGTATACACACTTCAAGCAAAGAAAAAAACTGTGTTAACTTAACAAAACTGAATTCACACAAACAGAAAATGAGGAGCATCTTAGACTTTTACATTTACAACAGTTGCCCAAAATGCCCACCATCGGCGTCGATACACTTCCGAGTACGTTGAACTACTGATCGAGCAACGTTTGCGAAAGTGTCCTCAGCGATTGCAGCACATGCCGTTTCAGTTTCTTCCCGAAGTGCTGCCAGTGTAGCTGGTTTTCTACGGGACACAACGTCCTTAAGAGTTCTCCATAGGTAGAAGTCCAACGGAGTTAGATCCGGAGAACGTGGTGAAACTCAATCGGACCTCTTCGTCCTATCCAGTGCTTTGGAAGATTGTCGTTTCAAATCATAGCCGAGGACTTGGGGCTTGTTGCTGCGCGAGATATCTCAGATCTGCCCTTGTGAACATCGAATACGATACCACAAGTCTCAAATTTGTCTCGAATGCGTGCAATTGTTAATCGCGTTGGCGGTTCCGTTCTGTACACACGTCTCCATTGCCTTTGAACTTCAACAACATTCTCGATTTTCTAATACCATTTCAAAATTACTTTCCGCTGTTCAAACGATAATGTTGGCTCCATTTTGTTGTAGCAATGCTAGCATAGACGTAATGTAATCACATATGTTTACAGATAACATTGGCTTCATTTGATCATTGTTGATTTACCTGTCAGGTAGCAACGCTATCATAATGTATGTGAGTCACATCTATTTACAGAACATCATACTACACATTACTGTTGTTTTTCGGTCCAACTTTGAAGTATATTAAATAGATATCTACTGTGAAAGTGTGTACACATTTTTGGCACCCTCGCTATATAAAGGCGCAATACTCCTACTTCTTTCATATGGTGCTACAATATGGATCGAAGTCATCAAGAAATAATAGAACACAACAAAGTTACAAAGAGTACAAAGATTTATAAGAATATCTAGTGAAGCGACACCAACTATGATCGAGCTCCAGAAACATATAAACTCATGCTATACACTACAATACACTTTACATCATGGCCGCATCCTGCAAAACCTACTAAAATTAACAGTAAACAAGAAACTACGCTATACAATATGGACTTATACACAGACGGCAGTAAAGGGGAGATAGCAATAGGTTCCGGACTCGTCATCTTCTTAGACAAGAGACGAACATAGGCTACATGACAGATGCTAATAATCAAGCTGACAATTTGCTATTCTAAAACTTATCAATAATCACCTTCAGGATAATCAACGAGCAGTAGCTATTCATACAGACTCGTTAAATATTTCAATAATCATAAAAATATAAAAAATCAGATAATAAACAAAGAATTTGGAAGCACTAACTTGGACAACACATTACACCTGGGTAAAGACACACGTTGGATATACCGGTAACGGATTAGCAGATCACTTGGCAAAACAAGCAGCTTACAACGTATAACTAATAGGTCAGTGCAACTGTACGCGAACATTAAAGAAGGAGGTTTGACCAAGTGGAAGAGTGAATGGCAAACAATGTCCTTTTCTCTACCGTGAAACAGAGGCTGAAAACGAAGTTACCTCTTGTGTATCAACATCACTGCATTCCTAACCGGCTACGGCAAACTAAGGTCGTACATTTTCCAATTTAAATTAAATGATAATCCGAAATACCCACGTGCAGCAAAAGAACAGGCGTGGGACCATCTACTTTTCGAATGTCCTAATACCGAGAAAGAAAGAAGTATATTTAAGAATGTAATGATAAGAAACAATGGCAAATGGGCATATTCAAAAAGTAAATTAGTTCAGGAATACACAAAAAAATTCATTGCCTTTGTTAAATCAATAAATTTAGAAAAGTTTCAGCAGGCTTTCAATGCAATAACGATATAAACCTATAAGGTATAGTGCAGTGGAGTTATAGATAGTGTAAATACAACAAAAGTGAGAAGTGTAATGACTGGAACAATGTAGAAGTGTGAACAAAATAAAAGAATGGGAGTGTAAATACTATAAACATATTGATTGAATGATTTATTTATTTATTTATGAACACTCTTTAACAGCTCAGGTCATCAGTGTCCCATTCAACTCAGGGCGTGAAACGGCCGACAAATTTTGCTCAGAGGCCTCTCCTTCGGGCTTGAGGCTCTTTTTCGTGCCGTAAATGTACGACACGGGACCCACGGCGTTACTTCCCTTCCGAAGGAAGCCATACTTATGATTTTTACGCCCGGAAAAATCCATCGGTCCTGGCCGGGTTCGAACCCGCGATCTTGGGTTTAGGAGGCAAGTATGGTAACCACTACACCACCAGGGCCGACGCTATAAAGATAGAAATGTACAGACAATATCTAGGAATAAAGTACAAATGGGATTATAAAACAGCAAGTTATGTGCTATTGTCTAAAGAGAATAATTTTAGAGAGTGTAGAGATGTCGTGAGTAGAACACGCATGACCTATCTGTTCAAATTTCGAAGCTATGGCTATAAGTTTCTAAAGCGCCAGTACGCCACTGACTAATGAAGATGTCCCTCGAAAGCATTACTCACGATAACGAAGGCGGGTTTCTGAAGGTAACTCTGACGCCATGGTTATGACATTAGTTTTCGAGTAAGAGTCTCGTTCATCACTTTCTATGTCATTTTCTGACTAGAGGCTTATAATGTAGCGTTTAGCCTGCAATTTAAGTTGATGTTTCAATTTATAAAAAAACCTGAACATGTTATAAACCCATTCATATAATCACAACCCTTGCTTACCAAAGATGGGATTACGCGCAATCTTAATGAGTAGGGTGTCGTATATTCAAAGATTACCTAAATTTCATTCATAATTCTGTAAGATAACTATTGCAGCACTTAATGTTAAATAACAAAAAAAATCAATAGGTATGGCAAGAATTGAACCCGCGACATGTGGATTATCAGCTTTTGCGTTATGCATTACGTCACATAAACAGTTAATGAGCTCCCTCTAGAGCAGGCTACATAATGAAAAAACCAGTTAATAGATGTTCAGTGTCGCACTGTCAAATGATTAATGTAGATTTGAGGGATTTTATGGCATTAAATCTTGAAAACGCTGATAACAGCTGCGGAAAATCGACATTTCTAAGCTTGCAAGGCATCTTAAAGACATTCTAAACTAATTTTTCACCCGGCTTGACTTTAACACCGATTTATCAGCATCTGATGCAAAAATGGTTCAACACCACAAAACTGTGCTATGTTTAGTTGTGAACGCACATTGTCTATCTCAAATTGCTTATATATGACATCTCTACACCACCACCACAACCACGAGTGGCCGAGGTCGTTAATGCGCGGACTCGTGAGCGGGAGGTGTGGGGTTCTAATCCCGCCGGGACTGTCCTCCCTGACTGAGTTTTTTTTTTTCAGATTTTCCTCAGTGCTCATAAATGGCAAATGCCGGAAAGGTACCCTAAACTTAGGCCTGGAACGTTTCCTTCCTAAAATAAAAATATCCTTTCCCAATTGATCATTTCATACATCATTAGTGGACGAAAATAAACTAAACTAATGAAATATGCATGACTTCAGGATATCATCATATGACATAATACCCCCTTGTAAACTGTTGGTAGTGGTGGTCGAGTGGTCAAATCAAGACCGATGACTTTTTAGGGCGTAAAAATACGAAGTATGACTTCCTTCGGTAGGAATGTAAAGCTGTTAGTCCCATGTCATAGATTTACGGTACGTACGACGGTTGCCTTTTTTAGTTTTTACAAAAACTAAGAAATAAAAAACAAATTTTTGGAAGAAATGCTTTTCAAAATATTCGCCTTTAAGGTTTATACACTTTTGCATGCGTTCAAACCAATTCTCGAAATATTTCTTCCACTCTGAAATTGGTATCTCAAAAACATGGTTTTTAAAGACTGTTGAGATGATGAATATCGCGGTCCGCGCATTTTTTTGTTTTATATTCGGAAACAAAAGGAGGTCGTTAGGCGATATAAAGGTGAATATGGGTAATGAGACATTAGTTCGACGTTTTTCTCCTTCAAATAATCAGTTGTTTGGCATGCTGTGTGAGAGCTGGCATTGTCATGATGAAGAATGATGTGAGTTTTCGCTAGTTTTTCGTGATTTCGTCAATGACTACTGACAAACAAATTGTTGTATATCATTCAGCATTAATTGTTCTTCGATCCTCCAAAGGAATGGTTACGACATGTCCGGTATAACTGAAGAAACAAACAATTATTTCCTTGGACGTGTTTCGTTAACGAACGACTTTTGTGGAATTCGGTGCAGCGTGGAATACTCAAACAGTGAATTGTTGCTTAGTTTCCGGTTCGTACGAATTTATCCAAGTTTCGTCACCTGTTTCAATATTGTATACGATTTTGCAACTCCTCGATGGAATTTTTGGAACATTTCATTACACCAATTAACATGAGCGTTTTTTTAAAGTTTTATTTTGAGCTTCGATCAAATTATGCGAAATCCAAAGGATCTTTTTAACAACTAAATGTTCTTGTTCATATAAAATCGAATGTGCTGCAGTCTTCGATATGCTTAAGGATGTCACTGTAATATCACTTCTTCTTCATGAATCATGTTGCGTACAGCATCGATGCTTTTCGGAATGACAACCGATTTTAATCGACCTTCACGAAATTCATCACTGAAGGACGCATGGCGATGATGAAAGTCTGCAATTGTAAACAGTATTTTCTGATGTTCCTTCATTCCAAAATGTTGAACGAAGCGATTCTATGCATAGCTGTTATGTTAGCCTTCACTTAAAAAAAAAAAAAAAAAAAAAAAAAAAAAAAAAAAAAAAAATCATCTAACGAAATCCTTTATGAGAAATTTCCATTTTGCTCAAAATTGTTTAAACGCACACTGTAAACAAACTACTCGGTCAGTTTCTAAGCTACAACTTTTTTTCACAATAACAAGTGTCAATTGTTGCAAAAATAGTAATGACATCTTAATAGCGCTACCTTGTGGTGGTTTGTAAAAACTTAAAAACAACCCTTGCAGAAGAACTTGAGGGCTCTGTGCAAAATGTATTAACCGTTTCACGCTCTGATTTGAATGGGATGCAAACCATCAAAGTTGTTAAAGAACGTCCCTAAATAAAATAAACCTTATCCAGTTTGCAATTAACACAGGTAAATTTCGTATTCAGTTGTAATTGTTCTTTTAATAGAAACATAGCATGGAATCAATACATTTTTGGACATAGGTAGATACCTATTCAAAATGTTATCTATTCAGTCCCCCTTTACAAGCCCTAGGAGGTTATAATAATAATTTACAAATATTCTGTATATCTTGAGATTTTTAAGTAACAATGTGCTGTTTAAATTTTTTCCTTCTGATTCTAAAAGTTAGAAAGGCGCTGCATGTTATGAGAAAAATAAGAAAACCCATTTTAAGAAATATTAATGTTGATACTTTCTATGTTTTCAGAGTTATAATGCAAAAATGAAACAAAAGAACATGCATTTAGAAGAACATTAAGCAGAAACAAAACTTTACATCAACATTTCATACACAGAGCAGTGTTCAATTGTTGCAGGATGTAGGATTAAGTCTGCTGAACTTTGCTTGTTCTGACATTTAATATAATTCGGCTGAAATGTTAATGTTCAAGTTAAAAATTTTACAATGCTTAGTTATTAAGTGTAAATAGTGCTCACAGTGTAATGATCTAAGATATATTATGTGCAAAAAGTTATTAATTATGCTGATATATGTAAAGGAAACATGTAATTGGCAACAAATAAGTTTATAGATACTTAAGAAACAGCAAAGAGTAATAAATACAAGATTATCAGAATACCCAGTGTAAATTTTCTCTTAAACCTACTACTTTAAATCCCTTACATTTTTTTAATCCAATGTAGATGTTTTTCAATATTATCTGACATTTAAGAGATTTGTATGACAATTTGAGAATCATCACTTTTGTTTCCCCTTTCTGCTTATTGAGCACTGCGACTCAGATGGCAATGTTTAGGACCCAGGCTCAAATCCGTCGGGGCCAGCCAACCTGACTTTTGAATTTTTCGTCCGCTCCCTGGTTGCTTAGGTGTATGCTGGGATAGATCTTGCCTTTCAACAAACTTTCCGAATTTTCCTATTTCATATTAATTCCTTCCATTGATTCTGTTACAGAGTGGGCAGATGCAACGATGCCCGGCTTGTTGTTTGGAAAAGTTTCTGCCCCGGGTCTGTATACAAGTAGCATGGGAGAGACGTTTCTGAGGGACTCCGTCAGTGCAGAATGTGCTGTATGCAAACAATGTTAGGGAACCCGACAAAGTACGTGTCTCACTGTGCAGTTTCCATAACCTCATTCCTTCCTCTCGGAGGTGCCTCAACTAGTAAAAAACTCCGTCGCGCAGGAGCGAATTGATCAACAAGTTAAATTTGTGAAGGTTATTACGGGCCCTATAGCAGAGAATGTAATAAAATATAAGTAATGCTAACTGAAGATATATATTTAATAAATAAACACAACTTTCAGGCTTAGCCCGTAACTGGTATGCCGGTCAGTACCCCAGTGAACTTTGTTTACTATGTAAATCATATTTTTCCCGCAGTGTGACACTGGACTCTCAGTAAGCCTTGAGTTGGTAAGTGGTGAGATTGTGTTACAGCAAGTTAGTATATGTCTTTAGTAATATTTTTTCTCCTCAGGCTAACCCCATCATACTGAAAACGTAAATTATCCCGCATTGCGAACTGTTTCAGCAGGAAATAGGGTCATTCGCACTCAAACGAGAGCTATTTATCGCTCTGCTAAATTCCGGGACTATTGTGCATATTTCCTTTTAATGTATACTTTACTGAATTTTTATAAGGTTACGAGGGAAGGAAATAAAAACAAGTGTTTATTTTTTATTAACGAAAACCTATTATCAGATAACAATAAAAAGCATATTCCTACAAAAAGGTGGTAAAATAACGGTTTTTTCTTGACGACTAGACTTTAACTATGTATGTTGCTTGATTAATAAGTTATAGTAATAACTGCCAATATAAAACTTCCGATCATGTGCAGTTCATTATTCTGTGTTTAATTAGCGATTGGCAATGATCACTGATGAAATAAAATTTCTTATTATATTCAGTTATTTATAAAATAATAATAATAACAAAAACAACAAAAGTTAATGTATTTGCTATAACTGTAGTGAAAACCAAGATTTTTATCCAATTCTAAAATGAGTTTTCCCTAAGATGGGTGAGATTACCATCATCTATTTAATACGATGTCCACTAGCCATCATTGTCGAGTACTTCATTCAGTTTAATGCCAATTGATTATACTAAAGACTGCCAAATATTTGCTGTCCTCTTGAAGACATCCCACACCAGAGCTTCCGCTGTTCTATCCTGAGGAAAATCCCATCCACCGTTGGAAAATACTTTTTGGCGTATCTTCTTCTGGGTGCATCGCCCGGATGGTGGGTAGCATGCACATCTGCAGAACTTAAATTAATTTTTCATATGATACAATGAATAGAATTCCCCCACTTCATTAGCCGCCATCCACCCCAGAATGCGACATTTATCTTGCCACTCTTAGCTGCAACAATGGCATACTGTTCGGACGCAACAGTTGCAGACGGCCAATCTCACCTGATGAAAATATCTGAAATTCCAAAATTGCTAATCTTTGCTCAGTTGTAGAACTGGTTCTCGATGTTCATCTGTAAGAAAACTTTTCTACGACGTATTCGACGATGTTCATGGAGGCGTTTCCTAGTTTGATATGTACCTAAACACCAGACAATTCCCAGAGCCGAAGAAAAATAATTAGCTATATTTACCTCCATAGGCTGTCACCTTCTTACACGTACAGACTTAAGGCGAGTCTCCATATTCTTCCTGACAACGTCTAATCCAAAATGCTGCAACTTGATTGGCAATTTCGGGACGAACAATTGCCCACATCCCTCTGTTTCAGAGATGTAACCTCGCACTGTGCGAAGACTGTTCAATAAAGAAGTATCATAATGTTTTACAGACATAATTTCTCACGCTAAAATTTAACTTTTACAATATTTTGTTAGCTTAATACGCAATGTACACGCGGTACGTTTCATTTTGTCACTTCCAGTCCTCGTCTGTAACATGTTCAGTCCGTCTGCAGCAAATTGGTTGTAACACGCGACGAACAATATGTTGCTCTGAAATTCGGCTTTCGTCTCAACAAAAATTCAGCTGAGGTCTATGCAATGTCACAGAAGGCTTAAGGAGACTTTATTCTTCCCTGTAGCACAGCTGAAGATGTTTAGTGTTTTCAAAATGGGGAGGCAATCAATTTCAAAAGAAGGTGGATCTGGTTTGTGCAATAAAGGAAGAAAACATTAACAGCGCTGCTGTCCCTGTGAGTGAGGATCGTAAAATAACTTAAAGAACACTTTCAGAAATTCTGAAAATTTCACTGGCTGCCATCTCACGCCGGTAACTGCAAAATTGCGCATGAGACGTGTTTGTGCACTGTGAGTTCCCGAACAAAAGGCCGTTCGCGTGCAGATTTGCAAGAAATTGAAGATAATAGTACAAGAAAATGCGGGGTTTCTTTCAAAGTGATGAAATTTGGTTACATTATTTCGATCTTGCGAATAAGCAGAAAAGCTCTGTAAGATCAAGAAGAAGAAGAGGAAGAAGAAGGAGGAGGAGGAGGAGGAGGAGGAGGAAGAGGAGAAGAAGAACAAGAACAAGAAGAACAAGAAGAACAAGAACAAGAAGAACAAGAACAAGAAGAACAAGAACAAGATGAACAAGAAGAAGAAGAAGAAGAAGAAGAAGAAGAAGAAGATTGGTCGGAAAGTTATGGTCATTTTTCGATTCAAAGAATAGTTTACCAGCATGTCACCTGCACACTCTGCTGTCCCTGGAAACTCTGCAAAGCCACATTACACGCTAAAAGCCACCTTTCCGTGCAATACGCTGATTGCTGAACGCTGATAGTGCATGGCCGCACATCGCAAACGTTGTTTCTAAATATTTCACAAAAAATCGATGTGATGAGTGTCGTAACCCTCCCTTTGTTCCACATTTAGCCCCGTGTGACTTTTTCTTTTCAAGTTGAAGAAACACCTTCGTGATAGCCATTTTTCATCAACATAAGCCAGTGGCGTAAATGAAAAAGATTGGGACCCCCTGCAAAGTTTAATTTGGGCCTCCTAAAAACAAGATTCATGTCCAAGCATACGGGTTCAGTATCATGTCTTTGACATACGGAAAATATAACATTTGATAGGCTGACATGATCTCGGAGGAGTCGGATGGAACAAAATTGACATATATTATTATTATTATTATTATTATTATTATTATTATTATTATTATTATTATTATTATTATTATCATCATCATCATTATTATTATTATTAATATTATTTAATATCGTTAGGCGGTATTATTATTGTTGTTGTTCGATGGGTACAAAATTAGGAAATAAAGTAGTACTATTTCCTAGATGCTAGATATACGGTACGTCACTTACCTCTCAAATCTGGCACAGGAACAATGTAATCCTTAAAGATCACTGGAAGCGCCGAAGACATTTAGTATTCTTTGAGGCAAAAGTTGCCATACTTGATTCACTTTTTCGTGTTCTCTCACACTCGATAATTAAATTACTCAGTTCAATTATTTGTACTTGTGATATATACATAAAATGTTTTTTATTAGTTTAAATTTTGAAAAAAAGTTAATCAACTGAAGCAACAGTTATAGGTAGAGAGACAAATAAAATGAAAGCAGAGCAGCAAATGTCGGGTATACTTGACGTTTAAGCGTAATTTTCGATTAGCAACATTTATACCTATTCTCGAATAGAAATTGTCTTTTATCTCGTTTTTAATACACTTTTGAAGCAATGTAACTGAAATGGAGAGGTGATGCCAAATTTTAAAACAAGAACTTTCGCAAAACTAAGAAGCATTTTGATGAACTGGCTCAAGATGAACATCTGTCAGATACTGAAAAATATTTTCAAGTAAATGTATGTCCTATGACATTAGATATCGTTGTTAATCAAATCAAAATTAGATTCAATTCTATGAAATGTACTCACCCCATAGTTTCTGCCTATTGCAAAAGACGAAGAATTACATAGTAAAGCACAACATTTATCAATGAACTATGGTGAAGACTTAACAGAAGATTTCCCATTTCAGTTACAGTGTTTCAAAAGTGTATTAAAACATTTCTTATCGTTTTTTACTTTGAAAAACAAATCAAGTCTTTCAATTTATAAAAACCACTTATTTTCACAAACATTTCTAATGGCATCATTCAGAACTGGATTCAAATTATGTGCGCCGCACATAACTGTTTTTGTTCAATCCTTGTTTTTACTCCGTTGTAGATCCCGGACATTCACTACACCATCATAACCTTTGCCATGGCATTTGGCTAATGGAATTCAGTTTTCATCCATTGCATTTATATTTCGGCTTCCACGAAATACATGGTCTTCCGTCTCTTTGAATCGTAAAAAAACTTTCATTTATTTTTATTTCACAAGGTTTTTCAAAAGAATTTTTAACTATATGAACACATCTGAAAATTTGATTTAATTTATCTATCTATTTTGCTCACATGTTATGTAGTATCCAAAATTATAGAAAAATATTGTGCAGACTTGATTTCGTTCAATATTTCATTCTCTATTTTCTGTGATAACAAATGAATTAATTCATTTTGGATTATTGGACTGAGGTATTTTTCTGTTACTTCCGGTTCTGTACGTACATGCTGCTGTAATAATGGATCATACTTAGACAATGAGTCCAATATAGCAAAACAATTTCCACAATGAGCATTTCCTAATTCTTCTCTATGACTCCATAAAGCTAGATTAGATACTGATAATGTGATAATGGCATTAATTATGCGATTTTTTTTTTTGAGTAGTGTTTAACGCCCGTTTTTACTACTGTGGCACCACAGGCGATGGACACTGATGATACATGAGATGAAATGATAAATTGGGAAAGGATATTTTTTTTTTAAAGGAAGGAAGCGTTCCAGGCCTAAGTTTAGGTACCTCCCCGGCATTTACCAGTTATGAAGACTGAGGAAAACCTGGAAAAAACCCCAGTCAGGGAGGACGGTCCTGGCGGGATTCGAACCGCAGACCTCCCGCTCACGAGTCCGTGCCTTAACGACCTCGGCCACCCGTGGCGGTTAATTATGCGATGAAGAACTTGTTTCAAATGTTAATTTATTTCTTTAATTAACATTCCAGATTACAGTCTACCGTTTCTTTTCTTTTCCAGACAGAAACAACACATGCCTCCAGACGAGAATGAGATATTTCGAGTGTTAACAATTTTTTTGATAATCCTTGCCAATTACGAATGCCCTTTATCCAGACAAATTGAAGAAGAAGAAGAAGAAGAAGAAGAAGAAGAAGAAGAAGAAGAAGAAGAAGAAGAAGAAGAAGAAGAAAGCATTCTGAACTGCTAGCAAATAACCAGCATTGCTCACAATAAACACTCTCCTTTTCTAGAATAACAGTCATATTTTGGCATTTTTAACCCAGGTTTTAATTTTTCACAGTAATTAGCAGAGAAACATCAATTACATATTTTGCTTAGGAGCTTTTGGAAATGAACATTGGAGTTTGCAAGGCTCATGCCCTACAATAAACTCCTTTGTGTCGTCATTTAAATTATCTGAAAATTGGCATGATCAGTAGGAAACCCATGTGTAGTATCAGCAATATCATCAAAGAAGTACTTCCATTCTAAATTTCATTAGATATATCAAGTTTTTAGCATTGTTCTTAGAGAAACAGATGACCTACTAGAACTTGGGCTATTAGAATTTTCATTTATTCTGAATTACTATTAAGGTATTAATACTTATATTAAAGCATTAAAGTAAGAATCTATGTTCACTAGTTTTGAAACCGCCACGGTGGCTGAGGTCGTTAAATCGCGGACCCGTGAGCGGGAGGTCTGGGGTTCGAATCCTGCCAAGACCGTCCTCCCTGACTGAGGTTTTATCCAGGTTTTCCCCAGTCCTCATAAATGGCAAATGCCGGGGAGGTACCCTAAACTGGGACTGAAACGTTTCCTTCCTTAAAAAAAATTCTTTCCTAATATATCATTTCATGTATCACCAGTGTCCATCGCCTGTGGCGCCTCTTTAGCAAAAACGGCGTTAAACACTATTCATTCATTCATACTAGTTTTGAAACTCGTCTTTCAATCTCTCTCTCTCTCTTTCCCCCCAGTTTTGAGCACCATTAAAATGTTCATAACTAGTTATGAGTGGCTTCATTTCGGGGGGGGGGGGGGGGGTGAACAAATAAAATATAAAGATTGAATTGCTGGAACTCAGCTATTTTTAGCCTTAACATTGTAACAGACACGAGACCAGAATCAAACATTATGTTTCACGTCTACTACCGCACTAGATGTAATATCCAAACCGAGTCAAGCGACACTGCATCTGCCTCAATAATGCTGAAGCAACGGACAAATAAACCAATACATTCACCGTTCACGAATGTGATCTAAATATGCATTGTTGGCGGCCCGCGGGTCAGCGATAAAAGACAGCCTTCTGTTAATTTTCAATTCTCAGTTTACTGATTGTTGACATGTATGAGTGTTCACTGAAAGTTGCTATTTTTCTTTTACCCTTTGCTCGTCTCTTTTCTCCCCATTATGACAATTTATTTACATTCCTTTTTTCAGATTTTTATTTTTAAACTTCTTGTTTTTTGTAAGCAGCAGGCCCCCTAGGACCTCGGACCCCTCGGCATCGTGGGGTTTGGGCCTTCAGTTACGCCCCGGACATCAGCAGTGAAGAAGGCTGCGGAGACGATTCTGAAGGACCTGTCCAAAAGTAGTTTTCAGCATGTCTTTGAAGCTTGGCAGAAACCCTTTGACAGGTGCATTGCATCCAATGGAGACAAATTTGAGAAATATCATCAACATTGTGAGGATTAGTAAAAGCGTGTTACACTTGGACAGCTCTCGTAACATAAATATAAAAGAATGCGAAAGGCAGCTATAAGATAGCTTTTCATTGCATGGCTTTCCACTCCCAGCTCTTTTGTTTAATTTGAAGAGGGGAAGAAAGAAAGCCGACGAGAATATACTCAAAAACAAAACAAGTTCGACTGGGAATAGGGATTATTTGTCAGATTATCTAATGCATGGGAACAAAATCAAATCGCTTTAGGGTAATGGTAAGTTCCCCACCCCGCTCATGAGAATACTGAGCTCAGAGAGGAAGGGTTGGAAAGTATCAGAGCTCTTTTGTTGTGGAGAGTTATCATGCTGTACTGTGTAGCATGTGATGCATTTGTTTTGTACAATATTGCATTTCATACGTCCTATGTTTTTCGAGTATTGGCTCATTATGTGATCTAAGGAGCCGCAAGAACTAAGTAAATGAATAACACCTTTATCCTTGATTGTACGAATTTAAGGCAAATAAACCTATTTACATTTTATCAAAACTGGAACCTCCATAACGGCTAAATAATTGAATTACAAAGAGATCCAAATGAAAAGCATTCCCTTGTTTAAGCTGGGCACCTGCCGGCCCGCAATACTATTTTCTTACTGCTCAAATGTGACAAATAAAGTCCAAATGACGCGTTAATTACACATTAGACTGAGCCAACATCATTTATGATCTACTCGATGAATGAGCGAAACTTTAAGCGCATATCAGAAAGTCTCGAGGTCCCGAGGTTGAATGGTGGAAAGGCTTGCGCGTTTCGGATTGGCTGAATGCTCGGGTCCAAGCCAGTGACGTAAGCATATCGTCACATAACGAAGTATGGAGTATTCAAATTAAAGACGAAACTGTGATTCTTTAATGAGCAAATGTAAAAAAAGGGTAACTTGTTTCGTATGTGAGGGGCAGAAGTGGACGTAGGTCATTAAGCACTGTGTTGTTAATTATATTTGTTTCAAATGTTATAATAAAACGTTCAAGATGGACGAGACAAGCGTCTGTCTGAGTGAAACAGCAATAACCACCTTTAATGAAGAAAAACGATTAGATGACGCTAAAAATCGTAAGTTCTGTGCAATAAGTACTTGAGTTACTACCGTTTTTATGATTTAAATGTCCAATTTTAGGTTACCAAAATATCCGTTCAGAGGTTAAGGTTATGATATGTGCTTATAATTTTTACAGATCCTCCTGATAATGTAAAAACAAGGATATGTATTATTGGTGAACTTAGCAAGGATACAACTGTTTGTGAAGCAGCCAAGGTAAATGTTTATAAAAATTAATTGATTTTGTTTTAGTTGACTTAATCGATTATTAATTTTTACCAGTGCCATTTCAAATTACTATAAAGAACCCAACATTTTCTTTTTAAAGGTATTTGGTGTGCCAATGGTAACATCATTAAACGGAGAAGAATACTTGAATGATAGTTCATGGGACACAGTGTTTGTGCTGGAAAACTTTGATGGTCCAATTTTCAATACTATACGTTCAACTGAGCAAAGGTATGAATTATATTTTTATGCACTTGTTTATTTATTTAAGTTCTCATATAAAAGCAATAATCGTTGCATTCCAAATCTAGGGTGTTATCAATACATAAGTGCATTTTTATTCATTTTTTCTAACCATAAGCCAAATGAACAGTAGTTAATTGGGTAGGTAAATCAATACATAAGTGCTACTTTATTCATTTTTTCTAATCATGTGCCAAATTAATTAGGTAGGTAAATCTTTTCAATAGATGTTTCACCTGAATGGAAGAATAAAAGAAGGCAATATTTAAGAATAGTTAACCATATTCATTTGTTTATTATTACCACTTCCTTAATCCCCGTAATTTTTTTATTTCAGTTAAGATCACATTTATATTCTCTTATTAACTGTTATTAAACATGTCTTATATTCCCCAGTTAATATTCTACACCTACATAAGCTGCAAATGTTATTTCTCTTCTGCCAAATTAAATTGCTTTTTCTGCAAAATGTGACATTGCATATACATATTCTGTTATTTCCCACCATTGTGACGCAGTACATTATTTCTTACATTCATTCACTGTTTTCCAGAATACCCAACTGTTTTTTAATATTACTATAGGGAGAAATAGGGCATTTCTTCATGCCAACCTATTCAAGAGAGGCCTGCAAATAAAACTTGTGCAATAAAACTCGTTTCTTAATTTAACTTAACAGGGGTTACATTTTAAGATTGTGGAGTTTGTATCTGCTTACGTTAGTTTAGGTGATTGAAGTTTGCTATGACAAATCTATACTTGAGTGCTATCAAACACAGTCTTATGGCATTGTTTCAACTGCACTGCAATCTAGTGTATTTCTTACTGTTGACAATGACAGTGATTTCACCATCAAATGCTATTTTTCAGGTCTGCTGCCAAAATCTGCTGTAAATGAAATAACTTTATTGGGGTTTGAGGAGTGAGTTAATAGGGAGTAGGTGGAGATGTTATTACAAAAGTTAAATTGGGTTGTTCGGTTTCAAGAATTCACTTGATATTTAGGTCTAGGTTTGTTTGTGGGAGTGTGTATGTGAGAGAGAGAGAGAATAGGAATTGCATTTTTTGTCCATTATATTTATTTGGTTTGTACTTAAGAAAAGGAGGTGAGCAGATACTTTTAGGCCTTAGCGAGCCGTAGTAAACCACTGGGTCCTCCAGTTTCTAGGATTCACTCAAGATTGCGTGTAGGTTAGTGTATATGTGTGTGTGCATGCACAAATTGACTGGAAGTTCCTTTTGTTGACTGTTGTATTTATTTGGATTATATACATGAAAAGAAGGAGAATCTGTTATTCTAGGTAAGTTTTACTCATGTGATGCGGATGGTGAAGTTTCCCTGAAGATATTCAAAATAGGTGTGAAATGACAGTTTCTGATTGGGGTATTTGAACAATAACACTGATAAACTTTTTTCACAGCTGTGGAAAATGTTAAATGAGTGTAGCTATTGAAACAGTTATGAAATTAAAGTGGCGAGGAACCTGATTTATTTTATTGAGCAGGGATTAATTTTTATGGCCCCACATTGGGTACTAATTTGGAATGGTTACAAATATCAGGGGATGATTAATTGGTTGGATGTTTCAAAGGCCTCTATTTGAGGATGCCAGGTTAGTCAGAAAATTAATTATGTTTTAATTAGATATTTGCAGGGATTTGTTGGCAAAGCGAGCTGATGTTATGAGACACTTTTGTTGCAGTTTCTTCCTGTAGTTTCCCCGCTGGCAGATCTTGTCAGTTAGTAATTGCCACAGCTGATGTACTATAAACTCACCATTCCTGGTTACAGTCAGCCGTGTTTCTTTCTGGGTAATTTTTGTAGCTTTTTCGATTTTTATGAAAGGGGGCGGAAAGGATCATGTGTCTGGGATGATTGAAGAGATATTACATAAGCTAATCTGACAATGGATTTATTCGAATAATGTCTTATGTTTCTTGTCTCTCGATGTGCCTATAGCAAAGGAATGACTTAATTACTAAGCTTGGAGCTATTTGACACGCTGATGCATTACTAGATGACTTTGACGAATAACTCTTTGCTTCTATCAGACAAAGAGGAATTCACTAGGCACAGTTCATTCGCAATATTCCTATATCCAGCACTGTTAATTTTGATCTGTATGAACACTTCATATAACGATTCTATAAGTGAGAGAATATATTTAACACTATCATTGGATGCCGTTTTCTCTTATCATAAACAGAAAAATGGTGTAACTTTAACACTGTGTTATTGTGCAACTGCATTGTCTTGCCACTAGACTTTAACATCATAATCTAAAATGTAATTGCCCAAAGTGAAATCTAAAATGAAGCTGAATAAAGTGCCCCAAAAGCGGGACTCTTTATGCTAAGTTGGAGCATCACCAATTTAGGTACCAAGCTGCTATTTGAATTTAAATGCTAGAACCTTCTGGAAGGTTTCTCTCAAATCTAATCATTTCATTGGTTAAAAAACTCTGCTATAGAAGCTTCTGGAACGAATTCCTTTTTCCTGTATTCTTACTGGCTCTTAAGGTTTAAACGTCTTGAAACTTCTAGAAAAGTTGTTTGAAACTTTGCTTTTGAATGATCATCAACTTTCCTTAATGTTACTCCTTGATCTTTTAAAACTACCTTGGCCCAACCAGAGTTATTCTTTGAGGGATTTCACTTTTTAAAAGTCACGCTTAAAAACAGATGTTTCACCTTTCTTGTTCACCCATGCTCGCTCCTTTTATCTGCTCAAATGACTCCTGTCCTTTTAAAAATTATATAATGCAGGGTTCTATACAGAATACAAAGAATAACCTTGCAAGAGGCTCCAAGCTGGCAAGAAAAAGCATGTAGTATCTAAGCATGGTACAACAATTTTCTTCACAGTTTTATCATAATTTTTATACATGGTGAAAGATTTCATATATAATTAAGTTAATTGCAATATTTCTAAGGTAACTATATTTTTTTTTGTAAGAGTAAGACTGTCTTAAATTGTAAATAATATTTAAAATACTGTGCACTAGGCAAGTTAATTAGCATTAATTGGCTTGGGGATTTAACAGTCCATAAAAAATAATTTTATGAAAAGTAGGGAATAAACAACAGCTTTATGTATTTTGCAGAATTCTGGGACCCATAGCATTGCAGCAGTGTTCACAGAAAAATGAAGGATTGCCTAACAACACACGACCATTGTATTGCCTGGCTATGTCTGGTCTTGCTGTTTGTTTTACTGGCTTTAGAAGAAAAGGTGACTTGGTAAGTATCTACTTATAACTTTTGATATGGGAATACACTGTTAGCACCGAGGTCCCGGTACTATTTTCTCCCTGCAGACTGGGCAGTTTTAGCCTTTTTGTGATTTTTTTTATAATATATGCAGTAAATTACATAATACAAGGGTTATTTGAAAAGTTCTCAACAGTAGTTCCAATTCAGTTATCATATCCAAATCTGCTATCTTCTACAGAAGTAGCTGTGTGATAATGCTTCATTCAGCAAGGACAACATACGTATTGCAGATGTATGTGTGTTGGAAAAATTGCAAATATGGAAGAACTGGCAGTAAACAAATTCTTTTTGAAGAAGGGGTATGATAACAAAGAAGTTCATATAGTTATGGTGAATACTGTATGGAACGTTTTGCCATACTTTTCAGCTGTTTCTAAATGGACTTCTGGTCATGAAAGCATAGAAGATGACTCAAGCAGATGGCCAAAATCTGCCCTGGTATTAGAAATTGTCAAAAAAAAGCACACTTTATGATTAATTTTTTGTATCGGGGATTTTCGCAGTGAAATATATTATAACATGACAAATTATTGTTACGAAATCACTCAAATTTCACTAATTTTGCTCCACTTACTTGGACATGTTTCAAAGGCGATTGACTCCATCTTCAACTTGGTCCACTGGCTGCTTCCCGTGTGGTATTAAGATGTCGCTCTGTGACTTTAACAAATTTATTGATGAGGTAGCTGTGGTTTGGGAGATCAACGTTAACCAAAAATTCTTTGTTTATAAATATATTTTCCCATACTGTTAATTCTATGGGTTTTTGAAGAGCTTGGAATAGTTTCGGTTCCTTTTGGAATTCATGTCCCCCCCCCAAATGGTCTGCCACTGCTGATTTTTCTGTGTGTTTATATTTAACATTTCTCATGTGTGGTAATATTTCTTTTTGTTTTGCCTATGTATTTCATGTTGCAGTCTTTGCAACCGATTTCATAAATGCCTGATTGCTTTCCTTGTGGAATTTTGTCTTTTGTGTTGGTGTTTAAGTGGTTGTTTTAAACTGAATTTATTTACTGGGGTCAAAATAATGTCTTCTGGAATTTTTGGTGTGCCCCTGGGTGGAATGTGAATTTTTTATACATATGATCTCCTTTGTAGCCTTTTAGTGTAGTGATGTCCTTTATTTGTTTTTTCTTTCTGAATTTCTCTATTTTTTTGTTGACAAGATCTATTGTATAGCCATTTTTCTGTGAGATATCTATGATTTTTTGGAACTCAATTTGTGTTCTGTCATAGATATAGCACAGAAAAATGACTACACAATAGATCTTGTCAACAAGAAAATAGAGAAATTCAGAAAGAAAAAACAAAGGACACCACCACACTAAAAGGCTACAAAGGAGATCATATGTATAAAAAATTCACATTCCACCCATAGGCACACCAAAAATTCCAGAAAATTTTTAGATAAGCAAACATCATTTTGACCCCAGTAAATAAATTCAGTTTAAAACAACCACTTAAACACCAACATAAAAGACAAAATTCCACAAGGAAAGCAATCAGGCATTTATGAAATCGGTTGCAAAGACTGTGACATGAAATACATAGGCAAAACAAAAAGAAATATTACCATACGTTTTACGGAACACATGAGAAATGTTAAATATAAACACACAAAAAATCAGCAGTGGCAGACCATTTTTGGCACAAAAAAAAAAAACACTAATTCCAAAAGGAATCAAAACTGTTCAAAGCTCTTCAAAAACCTATAGAATTAACAGTATGGGAAAATATATTTATAAACAAAGAATTTTTGGTTAACGTTGATCTCCCAAACAACAGCTACCTCATCAATAAGTTTGTTAAAGTCACAGAGCGACATCTTAATACCACGCTGGAAAGCGGCCAGTGGAACCAAGCTGAAGATGGGGGCAATCGCCTTTGAAACATGTCCAAGTAAGTGGAGCAAAATTAGTGAAATTTGAATGATTTTGTAACAATAATTTGTCACACTTTATGATAATAGAATTGCCAACTAAAGGTAGCAGAAATTTCTCAAAGGTTTAGGTTTATTTTATTTAAGGATACTCTTTAACATCTTTTCATCATTAGTGTCCTATTCAGGGTTGATAAATTTTGCTCAGAGGCATCTTCTTTCATGCTTGAGGTCCTTTTATGTGTTGTAAATCTATGATACAGAACCATTGGATTTATTTCCCTGCTAAAGGAAGTCATACTTTGGATTTTTATGCCTTAAAAATCCAATAGCTCTGTTTGAACCTGCATTCTTGAGTCTATGAGTGTTTCCAGTGGTGTTTTGGTTACTGATTGGATGGTTTCTTTGGCTTAGCATTTTGTAAAGCCAAGAATACTATGCTGAATGCAATTTCAGAGCTTCTTTTCTATGAAAGTTGTTTCTGTGGTTGTATAAGCCAGGATGATTATTTGATGTTGAAGCTAATATATCAGTATCTTGAAAACCATTTTTAAATCTCTGTCAGCTAGAGGAGCATGCTCAGCATTAGCTGATATATCTGTCTGACCAAGGCGGCAATGTCCATTATGTTCTATAAGGCATGTATTAATGCCACACTGTATGGTACCAATGTTAACCCCACCACACAAGCATGGAATTATGTAGACACCTGCTGAAGCAAATGGTTTTCTTGTGTCTTTTGTTGAGTGAAACAGCTTTATCAGGAAAGAAGAAGCTCTGAAAAATCATTCAGCATGGTATCCAGCTGAATTTAGTATTTCCAGAATACTAAAACAATGAAACCACAATCAGTGATCAACATCTCGCTGGAAACACTGATTGAGCTCCAGCTTAGATCCAGCCTTCTTAGCCAAGCGAACCAATCAGAGCTCAGTTTCACAGGCATCCCCATTATATATGCCACCACTACTTCCAGCAACTGCTTTGTATCCAAAAGGTTACTTGGAGCACACCACTGTAAATGCCCACCATAGTAGTGGAATCGGTATATGTAATTGACATAGGTTGTTGTTGTTGATTTATTTATGGACGCTCTTTAACAGCTCAGGTCATCAGCGTACCATTCAATTCAGGGCGTGAAATGGCCGACAAATTTTGCTCAGAGGCCTGTTCTTTCAGGCTTGAGGTTCTTTACCGTGCCATAAATGTACGACACGGGACCCACGACTTTACTCCTCTTCCAAAAGAAACCATACTTCTGAAAAAATCCATCGATCCTGGCTGGGCTTGAACCTGCGATCTTGGGTTTAGAAGGCAAGTATGGTTACCACTATACCACCAGGACCGACTAACATAGGTTGTGAAAGTCTACATTGTACAATTAAAGTTTATTGTAAATTTCAGTTGTTCCTTCCATGTTTCAACATAGATTTAACAGTGTGTTATAAGCCGCAATAACAATGAAAATTAAACATAAACTTAATAAGACATAACTTGTTAACTTAGCAATATGTAGGTATTCACAGTGAAAGACACAAACGTACATATTAGCCAATCAAAAATAAGAACAAATGAAGATGAACTAACAGCTGATTGCAAATGGCTGCTCTGAGCGTACATATTAGCCAATCAAAAATAAGAACAAATGAAGATGAACTAACAGCTGATTGCAAATGGCTGCTCTGAGCAGATGGTGGTAGCATTTGTGCATATGCAAAATGCAGTAACTAATTTGCTTGGAGTAATATGAGCAAGACTATCTTTCTTATAATACAATTAATCTTTTGTCCATTGATGCTATTTTGTCACAGAGTCACTGATCTTCAGCTCTCTCTACCATAACTTGCCCTTAGGTGGAGCACAGAAATCAAGTGCAAATCCTGCTGCTAGCTGCTGCAAGCCCCAAGCGACAGCAGAGAGAATCAAAATACTGTGTACGTAATTGACATAGGTTGTGAAACAACTGTGTGTGGCTGCAGTGTAAATGTTGCGTGTCTTATTTTTTTTTTTGTTAAACATAATGTAACCTATGCATAGCCCTCTGTTACTTGTAAATATAAACTGTTAGGGGATTGTTAGGCAGGTAAAATATTGTAATGTTGGCAATTGTGCCCTTATTGGAATTCACAATTAATTCATATATAAATGCTAACCTCAGGTAAATCCTAGAAACCGGTGGACCCAGTGGTGTTTTGTAAATATAAATTGATATGGGGGGTTAAATCGCTGTAATGGTGGCAAATCTCCTTTGTTTGCAGCAGAAAAAGAATTCATAAGCATAAATTATAGTGCATTCTCTGCATGATACTATTCGCTTGAAAGCTTTGTTATCTTTGGAAGTCACTACCTTTGGCTCCCACCTCTTCCGTTTGGGACTTGCAGCAGCAGCAGCATCAAGAGTTGCATTTGATTTCCATGGTCCATGTATGAATAAATTCTACCATAGAGTTCTACAAACAGAGCAGCAGTGTTCTAATTAATTGGCTAATCTCTTAAGTTTAAGTTAGACGTAGATTCAAAACCTTGGACCTTGCAAACTTCTAAGTTTACTTCTAATTGTACAATTGAAATCATTGTATGATTGAGTCGAAATAAACACTCTTGTTGCTCCACTTATTTGTATATGACTAGAACCGGTTTTAAGAATCCTTGTTTACATCATCAGCTAGAACATCGATGACAGAGGTTCTAGCTGACGATGTGAACAAGGGTTTGTAAAACCGGTTCTGTGTTTATAGACAAGTGGAGCAATAAGAGTGTTAAGTTCGACTCAGTCATACAATGATTTTGTTATATGTTGGCTTCACTGTACAAGTTCAAATTAACATTTCTAGTTCTAATTGTATGTTTATTTTTATATTAATGTGATTCATTGTGAATGGTTCTATTACAATACATAGCATCTTGCATTAACATTTAATTTTACATTATGTTTAATATTCATTGTGAATGGGGCCTTAATGTCTTATTTTCTTTTTTGGGGAGATTTGCTTATATTAGATGAACTAGTTGTGTACTATTGAAAATGGCATATTGATAGTAATTGGATTATACCTATTGTTTTTATGAAGGTATTTCTAATGATTTTTAAGTCTAAAAATAGAATATGTCCATTTTCTTCAGCTGGTTTTTGCTTGTAAATTGAGCAGTTGGAGCTCAAATGAATATTTCTGTGGCATTACTGCAAATACATCATCTACATTCTGTGCCACATTTTAAACATCAGAAAATAGTTTATGATATATGTTTCAATATAATTTAGGAATAAATCCTTAAGAATTGGAGAAAGTGGGTAATACTTCTTGGTAGATTTTTTGTTTGAATACATACAAATTTTGCACAAGTTTGTAAGTTTTATTTTATATTTCTTCTATTTTTAATGTATAGGTTTTAACCATTTTCTAGAGATCTGTTAAGTTTTTCTGTGCGAATGCTTTATCTAATTTTTCAAGCCTATTTCATATGCTCTGTGACCATCTCTAGTTCATTGTTGTGTGCACATTTGGTTCTTCACTTTTGTTTCTAGAGCAAGCAAGGTCCTTGAGGAAATGTGACAAAAATTTTATTTTGGGACAGAGGTAGTATTTATTTTCATTAAGTGGAATATTAGTGCCTGCATTTAAATATTCTAAATTGATTTTGATGCCATGCAAACTGTATCTTTCAGGAATTAGTTGGACATTTTTTTAGCGAAGTCAGAAGGAACAAATATAATGGAAAACAACTGGATTACAAAGCAACAGTTCTTTATAGAGGAATATCATTAAGTGATTTCAAAGACAGTGATTAGTACTGACATTTTTATGAGAGCAAAAGTGTTTGTATTGAGCAAATAAAAATGTACTCTTATAATATAGATAGGATTTTAGTAAAATTTTAGTGAGCATTACCATAAATGCATTAAAGAAATAAGTAGCACTTATGTTGGCAAAGAAGGTAAGATAAATTATCAGTTAGTATAAGGAGTGGATGATATCTTCAGTAATATTAAAGTTAATAATAGAGAATGTCTGTAACTGGATTGGGGGGTAAAGAATTAAAATTTTAAAAGTAAAACATGGTTTGAAATCTATATAATAGTTCTCAATATCCATGTCCAATTTTAAATGAATCTGTAAACAAATGTCAAGAAACGTTATACTACTAACATTTCCAATAATTTTGTTTTCAAATTTTATTTTTATCTTTTTGAAGTTTATATTTTGGGAAGTGTGCAAGGCAGTGGAGGACATAACTAGCTTTGTGGAACCAAATATAGAGGATGCTTAGGAGAAAGTATCTTGTCAAAAATATGTCTATGCATTTGATTTCTTACATCCATGCTCCAAAGAATAGAATGGGGGGGACTAAAACATGTGATTGTTAGTTTATATTTTCTGAATATAGCAATTTTTTATGAGGAAATCACTCAAATTTCACTGATGTTGTTCCACTTACATATGGAAGACTGTTGCCTTCATCAACATGTAACAGCCTTCGAAACATGTTCAAGCTAAGGGGAACAAAATTTATGAAATTTGAGTGATTTCCTCATAAAAAATTGCTATATTATACTATAATTTGTGCTATTTAAAACTACGTATGTTTTCATTTTAGTTTTTTATTTAAAAATATAATTCCCTGTTTATTTTGAAAATAAAGAAGATTACAATTTTTGTGCGAGCAAAAATGCCTTAAAATTCAAATAAGCCCTTGTAATTGAAATTTATATTATAATGTGTGTATTAATCATTAATTTTACTAGAAAAAAATAAAAAATTTATGTTGTGTAGGATTTGAACATAAGTAGTTTTGATTGGTAGACACTTTTAATTGTTGACTATCATTGAATGTCTGCAATGGAGATTTGATGATGGCAGAATGAAGCTATGACTGTAAGATCTGCTTGCAGACATGCGAGTGTAAATAAAAAATGGAACTTAGACAAATTAGCACTTTGAGAATCTGCTCAAAGTTTTGTCTTAGGGTGTACCTATATCAGTTACATACACAACAAATTATATAAGCACTTTGGATTCAAAAAGAATGACTGCCATGGTGGCCAAGGTCATTAAGACACAAATTCTTGAGCAAGAGGTCTGGAATTTCATACCTGTGAGGACCGTCCTCCCTAACTGAGGTTATTTTCAGGTTTTTCTCAGTCTTCATAAATGGCAAATACTGGATAGTGACTCTAAACTTAGATGTGGAAGTCTTCCTTAAAAACAAACAACTCCTTTCCCAATTTATCATTTGATCTCATGTGTCATCAGTATGTACTACCTTTGGTGCCTATAGTAAAAACAGACATTTAAACATTATTTAAAAAACTACAAAAAGAATACATTTGAGGAGGAGATGGCATTTAGTCTTTTAATACAGTCCACATGTATAAATCAAAGTTTAATTATAGTAGTAGTAAAATTAATTCAAGCATCATTATTTCTGCTATGATGGCTTGTAATGTGTTTATGTCAACAGCTGTTATCAAAGTGGGATAGCTCTGAGCTTCCTAGAGCATTGCCTAGGGTGATGCTGTATCGTCCGTTTCTTGAAGAGCTGTGAAGTGATGCCATTTAGGCTGAGCTGTAATTGCTGTAATGTGGATAGCAGTATTAAAAACTTTTCATGAAATTGCTCTTTTATTTATACTTCATTACTTGCACAAAATTGGCAGAGATTTCTTTTGCTTAGTTAATATTTTAGAGCATTTTCTACTCAGGAAGACGGCCACCACCTTTCTGAGACCAGTTGCAAAAATGGAAGAGTATAAGTTTCAAATTCTATTGGGTCTAATTTGTAAACTAGGGCTATGAGTATTACTTGGAGATTTTACTCAGTTCATTGGAGGTAGTCTTAGTACCATTGATCCTAGGTTCATTAATGGGCATAAGTTCACCATATACAGAGATAATCAGTCTATATTCCTTTTATATATAATTATATTTCAATATTTGAAAATGCATATTATTATGATTATTATTATTATTTATTTATTTATTTTTGGGTAAAGTGGAAAATGTTCTATTTTGTTACAGAATCGCCTCATCACACTCATTCACAATATGGGTGGCAGTGTAAAGAAAGAAATGGGTGTAAAAGTCACACATTTAATTGCAAATTGCTGTGGAGGGGAGAAGTATGACTACGCTTACACATTCCGAGTTCCTATAATGTCTGAATCCTGGGTGTATGCTTTGTGGGAAAAGAGGAATGACATCAATGTTTTAGCAACAAGTGAAGAAATGGTAAGAAATAATGTAGTATTGTGACATTTAAAGATCGATTCTTTTTTAGTATTCTTTGGAAATTAGGCACCAAAATTCCTGAAAATATCTACATAGGTAGTGAGTGCAGTTCTGTTGTTAAGAGTAAATTTCCTTTTCCATTAGTCATTCCAGATGAGATCTGAAAAGGTTTTAACCTCATATTTTTAAATTTGATTGAAACTGTTTGTAATCCTTCACTGAAATATTTTTGTTGCAACCAAACTTCATTATTATTAAATTTATACAACACAGCACACATTCTAATATATATGTATAAGTCGCTGTTTTTATCATTATGTTTTTCTTGCAAAATCATTATTTTAGAATCAATCTTTTAGAAGGTTAAAAATCATATTTTTAGCCTGTATATTAATTTTTTATTCAAATACATATTCACTATACATTACATCCTAATTATTATATGGATATTTATTTTCATAATGTTAACATTAACACTAATAAAATAAAAATTATAAATTACCAGCATGTTCTCCATTTAACTCTTGGGCCAGTAATTAAATAACAAAAATAAGAAATTAGTAAATGCATGAATAATTATCTAGCAAGACAGATGGTGCTATTCTGAGTGCTCATAACTTAGCATAATATAAAATTGAACTATATTGCAACCATATTATTACTTGTGTTCATAATCAAAGCCACCATTTGTCTGTTCCTGAAAGATATCTTTGTTTATGGTTTGTTATTACTGTAGTCCAGGTTTATGATGAGAAAAGATCTAAGTGTACAAAAATATTATTCATGATTCACTGGCTATTTAGGAATAATATTCAAGAACTATAAAACATTATGGGAAGTGTATATTTTGTCTTTTTTTATGATTACTGCTATTTTCCGTCTTTTTTGTAATTGTTTTCTTAAAAGCAAGAATGTAAAGTAATTGTTCTAATGCAGTTGTTGAAAAGAATGTTTTGCTATGAATTTAATTTTATAAATTAAATGCTCTATGGCCAACAATGTATTTATTTCTACTAGGAAGATGTTCATAAAAATTTTAATTCTGGTAAATGGGCCAATATAGTAGTATCATTTACATTGTGGGCAAGCAGTATTAATTAATGAGCTGGGATTTAATGTGCATTATTAATTTTTAAAAATAATCACTGCAATTACACTGCAACATGATTTCGATTACAAAGAATTGAGCAGTGACATTGATGTTGTAAAATAAGACTTAGATTCTACTTATGTGTAATGAAAACATGACTACTGTACTTGATTTTCCCTACATCTAATGGCTCAATTTTCTTTTAATTTGACTGGTTTAGCATGTAATGACACATATTGTTTTTCAAATGGCAAAGAAATTTGGCTGTAGCCAATGGAATATATTTCTATTCTATTTTCATTTACAATCCCCCCCCACTTTATTTGAGATCACATCTTCTGAATTGGATTGTAATAACAATGATAAGAAGGCAATCAAATTATCTCAAAGTAAAACATTAGAATGTTCATTTTTTGTTTATTTGCAGAAAACTGAATTCCCTTAATGATATAACCTTTTCTAGTTGATGTATTTGGAATTTTGTTTATAGTGCCTGAATATGGGCATTAGCCATTATTACTATATTTCCCTCTTCTAAATAATGTAGGTAATCTTTCAAAAACCATTCTTCAGTGTTGGAGTACTCATTTCCTCAAGATAGCCAGAAGTTGATTTAGAATTACTAAATTCTAAATCAATGTACTGTTTGCTCTCTGGTACAAAACCCGTTTTCGCCGATCCTACATGACAAAAAGTAAGTGTGCTGCCCTTCCCCAAAGGTACCTAATTAGAGGAGTCAAATAGATTTTTGTGTGTGTTTTTGATTAAATAAAAGATTTTTGTAGCCAGAAATTAAAATTTTATTCATTGTGTGCAGGAATTTTAACCTTGCTCCACAATATCATTCCTCTCCATTAAGAATTAATGTCTATCATTTATCTTTCTGTATTTAAAGTCTAAATTGTGCCATGTTCTATAAGTGGATGAATTAGAGCCTTTGTATGAAATGTTGGTTTTTAAAACTTTGGCAATGTTGTCTGTTATTGAAAATCACCTTTGTTGTAAAAGTCCCAAACACTCATTCATACATTGTCCTCGTCAAAGACATTTAAATGTGTGACTAACTTATCGCATTCCTTTATATTTTTTAGGTGACACAAACATTAGAGAATACCAGAGGCATATTTTTTTAAAGCCTCAGCACAGATATATATCACAGCATTTTTGTATACTCCAAAGGCCTTTTCTGTTAGGCTTTTACACTTTATTACATGAAGATTTTGTCTCTTCTGAATGTTTTTTAAAAAAGTAATAGTATATGTTAAAAATCATCTTTAGCACTTTACTTCTTACTACTTATCTTTTAGCACTTGTACTTGGTTTACTGTATTGCATGAATAACAAATCGCACAATATTCACTTCCACTTAACTTGTCAGATTGGCTAGTGGCTACTAGCAAATGAAATTAAAGGAGTAACAGAATGAAAGATATGTTTGTTAGAGTGGTATGTTACAGTAGTAAAATTGCATCTTCTGAAGCTAAAAAATGTTCTCTTCAATTCAAAATATTTCATTTCCAGAAAATATAAGTGAAACCATAAAGAGTGTTCTAAATATTTCGACTCAGAAGAAATTATTAATGAGTATTTCACTATATTCGATTCCAAATTGAATTAATATTAAAAAGATATTGTTTGGACATACATGCCCAGAAAAACGTTAATCTACTTGTCTTGTAAGGCAATTTATCTAATATGAAATACTTCGACCCAGCACAAGGGGCACTTATGATATTGATCCTATTCTCTGGATTGATATAAGGTAACAGCTGGGACACAATATTGCAAGCTGTTTGTTGGCTAGAGGTTGGAGAAGGTCAATCCCTTTCCCATTTGAAAACTACTGTATGCTATTGAGATTGTGCCAAAGCTATTTTTTCTTACTCTCAAAAAACTGATAAGCAGCAATATATTTGTGCGTTAACCAGATGAAGTTTTTGCGAGTAAAAACTAAAACAACAAGCAACACTTTATAAACTGTTTTGTAAAATGTATACACATTTAAATGTTAATAGTAAAGGGAATTTATGCATTTGTACATATAAAGACTATCCATTATTTTATATATGAAAAACAAAGTTTGGATCATATTATTTGAATATTTTGGTAGCTCTAAAACTGTTTCATTAAATGACATTAGGAATTGGATGCAGTCAAATGGTTTTTTGTGTGCGTGGGAGTTTTTTTTTTTTTTTCTCTGAGCAAAAAATGAACTGCTGCAAATATCCATTTAACCTTTGTTTATGAAGAAGGGTGTATGAGCATTCAAAAAGTTTGATGCTGATATGCATGAATCAGGGAGGGAAATGAAAATGTGCATGACAAACATTGAAGTGGAAGACCATTTATAATGAAGGCGTTTTGGGACTGTCAAGGATTTAGCTGGTGTATTACTTGCCTCACAGAATTACTGAAAGGTCCTGTGAGATCTGGATGCAACTTAAAAGCTCCAATCAAATGAAAACAATGCAGATCTTTGAATTGTAAAGTTTTGCTACTGCTTGTCCACCTTCATCTGAAAGAACGCAGACTGCTTAGGAAATTTGGTAAAGCTTTCATATTTGTTTATTGCAAGTAAATCTTTTAAACTTGTGTATATAATAGTTCAGTGAATAGAAACAATATTAGAAGGTGATATAAATGCTTTAAATGCTAGTATGTCGTTCACCCTCCCTAAAATGCATGTAGACTTTTATACCTAAAATCTGAGCAAGAAGGAAAGAATGGCAATATAATGTGCTGATGGAAATAGAGATAAGGGGTAAAGCTGAATTAAGGCAAATTTCTTAAACTAAACTTAAAGCAATAAATAACCCAAGTAAATAACTTACATTAATGTGTTCAATTTGTTAACACAAACTCACTTACTTTTTAAAACTTAGGACTAGTTTCGGGAGAGGTCCCTCCCATCATCGGCTGCTGTTGACTGAATGCCGTTGTTCGAAACAGTGGATGGATACCCGTTCGTTCCTGTGGTGGTATCTGGTGGTTTAGTAGAAACTTTCTGAGTTCATCCAGTGGCAGAAAATTAAAATTCATTAAGTTCTTATTTTTTAAAATGAAAATTCTCTCCCAAGTGGATAGTTCTATTGGGTTGTGAAATTGTTTCAGTAATTTAATTTCTGGTTTTATTTCAAGATTTTTGTTCCAAAAATGAGTTGTTATTGCTGATTTATCTATCTCTTTCAATCTAATGTTCCTAAAGTGTTCTTTCCTTCGAATTTCTAAATTTCTTTTTGTTTTCCCAATGTAGCTCTGCTCACAATCTGCACATTTAATCTCATATATTCCTAATTTTTGCTCTGTAAGGATGGTATCTTTCATTGTGCAATGTATTAAATTTTTTATATTATATTTATTCTTTAGGGCTAACATTATTCCATGTTCTTTGCATATCTTCCTAAATTTGTTGTGGTAAGTTGGGTGGTATGTAAAACTTTTGAATTTATATCTTTCTTCGGTGTTCTTAAGTCCATTGTCTACAGCTTCGTAAGTACAATGTTACTTAACCTAAGTAAATATTCGTTATTACAAGAATCCTCGTGAAACTTACAACATAAACTAGAGATTAAATTATAAGATTGTGCAAGTGATGCACATAGCCATCCTGGGGGGTGAAAATGGTGACACGCTTCTGAGCATGTGTAAAATTGCAAGTATTATTAATGCACCATTTAAATCTGAGGGCCAGTTCAAGGGACCATGGACTCCAAACTGTGCTCTAATGTTTCACTCACTCTCCTATAATACATTTTGCTATAATAATTTCTGCATCTTCTCCAGTAATTTTAGGTAAGCTTAAAAGTTGTTCACTACTGTAAGGAAAAAATAATTTATGCTTTGAAACCTAAAAAAATGAGTTCTAAATCAAATCTTAAAGACCACATTAAATTTTTGCCATTTATAGAAAACATAGTGCTTGGTTTTGAGAAAGAATAACAGAAAAATCTTTTTCATATAACACAACAAAAATAGATCAAAAACAGCATTTCTTGAAAGGCACAGGGGATTCTCTTAGCTCCACAGGAATATATTAAGTGCCATAATAATGTGGAAAAGTATATATTGGTATGACTGAAAGACCCATTAAAACATAAGTGACATTTACGTTTTAATCAGCAATAAAATCTGTGATTGCAAAACATGCATTCAAAATTGTCATGGAATAAAATATGAAAAATACAAAAGTAATTTCAACAACAACAGGATATTTTAATCTGATTGGAAGAAAAGTCTTAGAAATAGAGAAATATCTAGCTAATATAAACAAAGTCAAGATTTTCAAATAAGCAAGGCTAGGAATCCATTACTGATCACCAAATAATGCTTGCACCATAGCCCTCCCAACTCTCCTACCCCTTCCAATTCTGAACCTCTACCTCAACAGACACTTTCAGTTCACTGATGAAGTCGATTGTATCATTGGCAAAAACTCTGATTTTTGAATTATTTAAACTAATGACTTTGGCAAAATAGTGTTGGATCAATTTCATTTATATTGCCATTCATGAAAGCCTAAAGAATGTTTCAAACTTATAAACCTATACTAAAGTTTGTCTGGAAATTCAATTGGGATATTTTCTGCCGTCCATAACAAGACCGACTATGTTTACCAGTCTCCAAAGACAAAATCGTGGAAAATGTGGTCCATGCTTTTGTTTGCAGGGCTTTGTTAATTTGGCTTGTTGCAGTTACTTAATTTATTACAGTGGTTTGTAGTTGAAAGTAAATAAACAATAGAATGTTATTTCTTTTGATTTGATTAAGTTAATATTGATTTAATGAAATCACACCAGGAACTTGTTTAATAGAACATAATATTAAAACATGGGTTGCTCTTGTATGCCTTAATTATGGCAGTGCATAATACTGCATAATACCTTATTTACATTTCCTAACTTGCAGTAATTAAAAAGGAGTGGACAAAGGGTTTACATCATTACAGTTAATGATGAAACTATAGTTTGTGTCAAATGTTTCATAGAAAAATTTGTGGTTAGGTAGCATATTTTCCTAATGCAAATTTCTGTCATCTATCATCAAGTGGGTTAGCAAAGACAGGAAAGATTCAAAAGAACATATGAAACAGAGGTTGAATGGAGATGATGAGGGTTTTAATGAATGGTGTTAGCGTGATGTTATAACATATTTTAACTTCGTTTGCATATGAGTTTATGTTGCTGTTATTAATGCTTGGGATTTTTTTTATTTAGTTTTAGTTACCTGGCTTATTACAGTGGTTAGTTGGAAGTAAATAAACAGTAGTGTATTAGTTCTTTAGTTTTTTTATTATATTAATATTGATTTAGTGAAATCACACCAGGAAATTGTGTTAGAAAGTGTTTAGTAAAACACAGTTGCTTTTGTATGTCTTAATTATGGCAGAGACCACATAATATCACATTTACATTTCCTAAATAGTTGTTAAAAGAGTATACATTATGCACATTTTGAAGTTAATGATGAAGCTGTAGTGCGTCTTAAACATTTTGTACCAAAATTTGTGATTAGTGGGGCAATTTCCTTGCGCAATTTTCCCTAATCTACCATCATATATGACAGTGAAGGTTAGCAATGAAGCAGGTTTTGGAGTGAGAAGAAGAGAGTTTTAATGAATGGTGTGTGCAGAATGTTATGCTTTTGACAATTTTGCAAATGAGTTGAAGATAAGACAGGTACCACCATTTATTATCATTGCCAAGGAAGGCTATTCTTTTCATTAAAATAGATGATGTCCCATCTTTGTCGATCCATTTTAAGACATCCAGTAATTTGGAAGTTAGTGTTTTATGAAGATTTGTGCCTGCATGTGTAGAGGTTTATAATATATATTATTTTATATTTTGTTACATATTAGAAATGTTGTTTGTAAACAATTTCAGGTTTTTAAAAACCACCAAAATATTTTCTAGTGATAAATAATGTCATCTTGTAAATATAATACTGCGTAATAGTTTCATATTTGCTATTGGCAATAGTAGGTCAGCTTTGGTGCCCTTTTTTTCCGTATTGGGGTCTGGCAAATGTAGTTGGCCTTGTCTATATTAACCTGATCTTCTCTTAATGGTTTCCATCTTATGCTCAGCACAAGGGCAACCATGGACACCTTTTGGAAATTAAGAAGTGAAAATTGCAGTGAACAGATGTGTTTAGCAAACTGAACAGACAAGGTATTGAAAAATTGGTGCTATGATGTTCAAAATGGTGATTTTGTGGGGAACTAAGGAGTGTAGATTATTACTGATCTTATTTCATTGTAAATTTAATATTTTTCTTGCATTAGGGAAACTTATTGGATGACCTTCATGCATAAAAGTGTATGTTTGTACTTACTGAGCTGAATGCATATTTATTGATTAATATGCTCTCTAGTTACAGCACAAACTAAAAGTGTTCCATGGTGCACATGTCTGCTTCTATGGTTTCCCAGAAGAAGAGAAGAAACATATGACGGAAGTGTTGCAGCAAAATGGTGGTGTTGCAACAGAATTAGAGGATCCTACCTGTACCCATGTTGTAAGCATTTATTGTAGGAATTTTAATGGGAAATGCATCCATTATAAATTAATACTAACACCACATAATCTTGTGGGATTCTAAACATTTTAATACTTATGTTTCTGATTATTTTAATTTCTAGATATTAAATAGTTTTTACAGACAAAAAGTAATTGAATGTTTCAATAAATTGCTGTTTCCACTGCTCTTAGGGTTCATTTTATGAACACATGTTAAAATTTAACAATCTTTTATGCAGCTTTAAAATTTAAATTAACAAAAATTCTGTTTCATCAACTAAGTGATTTTTAACAGTGCATTGTTTGTGATAAGTATCACTTTTCTATAGTATTAAAAACTTGAATAACTATTGACAGTTCAAAAATGGCAACTGTAAATTCAGTTGTAGATGCCAAAATTCTATATTTGGATATATTAAGTTGTTCCTAACAGAGAAAGATGTGTAAGCTGCAATACTTTGAGATTTTTATGCAGAAGAACAATTTTTACAAAGGTACAGAATATGAAAAACATCATAAGATTATAGATGAAATGTGAGAGGTAGAATACATAAGTGGTCTCCCTTGGGTATGTAAAAATTTTTTGCCACTGTATTTCAACAGCTTCTGTTTTCAGGAATATCAGAAAGGTTTCTGCATAATTGCATAAAAAAATAGGAACTTAATATTCGCTTATATAGAAGAATACCACAAATTATGAATAACTTGTATATTTTCTGATGCTCTAGGAGTATCTGATTGTACGCACATAAAAATTCAATATTCCAGAGGCAGCAAAATCAAAATTTATCGCATTCACGTGGGCTACTTTTCCATTATTGTTCAAGTAATCGGTATTCTTTACTTCCAATAACGATAGTTGCTAGGTGACTTGAATCAGTATGTGATAGTATGGTATTCAACGATTTTCACTTCAGGGCTCAGTTTGAAAAGGGTACTATTAATGGTGTCCTATTAGGTTATAGAGTTTATCATAAGGACATTGCTTTTAATGCTTCACTCACATGTTGAAACAAGGGCTCAAAACATGTAATGCAAATGCAGTACATGTCTAGATACTCAGCTAAATAGAATTATAGGCATATGATAAAGGTTTTTTTTTTTTATGGGATTTTTAACCAAACTCCAGACATTAATAGTTGTGGAACAGTTGTTTTATATAAAATTGTAATAGAGACAAGACTGACTATACCTTCGTTATATCTTTATACTTCCTAACTTGACAATTATCTAACTTTTAAAATTTAGAACAACATGTGTGTGTTCCTTTTAATATTTGCTTCATGAACCACATATATAAATTATTCTACACAAACAAAAGTGCATTAAGAAGTCTTTCAATGCTGATACCACCCTCTTGATCTTTGTTATGTGCAATTCTCAGGATTCTTATCATTTTAATTAATATTTTTCTGGATAAAGCTTGGTGAATTGTAGGAGTCTTAACACAATGTTAACAACATGTTAGTGTATTTTTAATATCTGTCGATGAAACCAGCCCTTAGAATATGTAATGAAATGAATGACAGTAATTCTAAGGACTCCAAAGATGTCAGTAGAATATAAACCGCATATACTTCACATGTTTTATTATTAATGAAGGGATTAAAACTTATTGATCCTTATGCACAATTTCACTGAGTTTAATATTTCCATCAGTTTTTGATGTTATGGTTTTGAAGACATGGAAACCTCTCTGTATCTGTCTTTAATAATTTAAAGCATTTTGTTGTGAATATATTTTCAGTTTTATGAGAAATTTCATATCAACATACTGCTTTGTTTAAATTGGCCTAATTTTAGCAACTTGAGGACATAACTCTCACTTCAAACAGAGCTCCAAAACAAAGTAACTAGCTTAGTTATTTCTTGCGTACAAGGAATATAGCAAATTAAAGTTATATTTTATACGGAATTTTTAAGATAATATATTTTACATGGACATTACAAATGTATTATACTGCACAATTCCATATCTAAAAATATTTCTGAATCATACATTGAAAGTTGTAAACAAAGTTTTGATATATAGTTCTAAAAGATGCAGTCATGAAGTATCAAGTCAGGAATAGGCTAATCAACCAGACCCCTTTCAATTGAATGCTCATGTTTCTCTGCACGTACAATCAAGAATAAAATATATACATATGGTGAAAGGGTAATAGCGTAATAAGAAACAACTGAAAGCATAGTAAACTGCTGTAACCAACGAATGTCTCTTTACCATATTTGACCAGAATATACAGGGTACACACTAACTGAACAAAGCTCATTTTGAAATTATATATATTTATTTATATTTTGGGATATGTTTGAATTATTGCTGAGATAGGCCAAATGCATGGGTAAAACATTATGACCTTGAATTGGTTACGTTAGGTCAAATGTAAAATGTAACAGAACAGTGATTTCAAAAGTCTTCATTCTTGAGGGATGATGGTAAAAACATTTTTTTTGGGGTGATCCAGGTAAGCATATACAATTTTGCACAGAACTATGCATTCTCAGATTAATCTGAGGAAGGTTCTTCAAACGAAGACGAGGACCCCAGAACTTTTCCAAAGAGCCCAAAAGTTCCTTTCAGAAGACTAGGGATTTTGTTCAGGAAATAGGCAACTAATTGCAGATAAATAATGCCACCATTTGTGAGGCTGTTTAAGAGAACCAATGGTAGACCTAATGCATGGTATTTCTGTATCCAGCCTATGTCAGATAGCTGGAAGCAATTTCTCTACTAACTGCTATGATGACATTAACCTTTCAGAGAACTGTCAGAACATCATATAAATTAAAGAGCAATCTGCATTCTAGTGAACTATTTGGATTTCTATTATCTTAAAAATAGTTAATTACATAAAGTAAAAATGGCATACAGATACGTTCACTTGTCATGTGCTTACTTTTCTCACTCAATGATGTTTTCTTAGAAAAGATAGATTCAGCTGAAGAGGTTCTGTCCAGAGGTAGGATATTCTGACTGACTGAGCAGCTTTCTCTTGCCCACAGTAATGAACTCTTGAAGTGCAAATGGCGAGTACACATAAATCATGAAAGTGTGGCAGATACTGTCGGAAGCTGCTAAAATGAAGGGACTTACCATTTTAATTTACTTATGTGTTTGCCTAAGAACCCATTCACCTCAGGATTTTTTCCTGAGTATTTTCACATGGAGCCCAAATATATATCTAGTGTATATTGTAATGTAGTAATGATTATAAAGATCAGGTTTTTTTATCTTTTTAAATGTATGCTGGGGCTGTACAGATATATCAAAAGATTGGAAGAAAGCAATAGTTTTCTCTGTTTTTAAACAAGGGAACAAAAATAAGTATGATAATAATAGGGGAATTAGTCTTTTAACTACAGCATAAAGATTTATACAAAGATTATAACAAGGCATTTAAATGTTATAAATAAAATGCTTTTGCAAGAACAAATAAGATATTAGAATTTTGAAATACTGTGAATGCCTGTTAGACATCTAATGCTTAGCACTGAAATCTCCATACAGATTGTTTATCATATGCCTAGAGGGAAAAAAAATTAGAAAAATTGTAAAGCTAAAGTAGACTTAAAATGTAAATTATGATGTGGAGAAGTCGTTAGGGTGGTTAGTTTCTTTGTAAGATAAAAAATATATTTCTAAGAATAAAATCATTATGCAGTTATTGAGAGCTGTATTTCTGAAATGAAAAGATCCGCAGATAATTGTCATGCATTTCCTGAATAAATTACAGTAGTGTGGCATTTAAAAGTTTTGGTATACAGGATTCCCTGGAACAGGCCATTGTAGCAACCTTGTTTGAAATTAATAATGCAAGAAACAGCAAATTATATGTTACATTCTGTACTGTATGAGCTTGAAGTATGCAGCATTACAGATTTGTATGTTAAATTTTATAAACAACACTTGCATGATTTGCGCTGCTGAATATAAATTATCTGTAGCATGCTGATGTTGGGTTTTGAGTTCTGGAAACTTAGTTGGATGTTAGTAACAGTGAAAAAAGAGAATTATAAAAATAAAGGGCATCAGTACTTATTTAATATTTCAATAATTTGTTTACATCTTATATGCAAATAATTCCCATACCCGGATTTTATGTAGGGAGATTTGAGAAAAAAAGTTGTTTGTACAACTGTATTAAATATTTCTATTGAAAACATTAAAGACTACAGTAAATAAGTTAAAAAGTTATGGCTTTAAGAAATTTGTTGCACCATAATCTTCATAATCACATCAAGGATGCAAAGTCGACTTGCACTCTGCAAAAAGAAAATGTGTACCCTAAGTCAGTATCATAAATGTTTTTGTTCTATTTACCATAAATAAACACGATAAAGTATCATTACTTTTATAATTGCGCTCTGCCTTACCCCATAATCACTGCAAGGAGAGTAGCCATCACTGTATTGTATCTGTATTGCTCCCACACTATATCACCCTCTGTTCCATTAAGGGAATTCAAAATTCTGCACTTCTTGAAGCTTCTTTCCACCAATGGTAGGGAAAATCTAGTCCCATGTGCTTTTCATCCATTTACAGATTTGGATCACTTCTGGGCGCTTGATTTTACCATGAGTTAGTGCTCTTCCTCAGCCATCTATCTCTTGTGATTTTCTTTTAATGCAACTTTAAATGGTTGATCGATGCAGACATCCAATGGTTGGAGAATCAATGTTAAGTCCTCTAGGAATGACAGCCAAGTCAGTTCTTCCCTTGTTCAAAACTTTATTATGTTTGTAGTATGACTGTGGTAACTATCCAGAAAAAGCATGTTCTTTAAGTTGAGTAGCACTCCATTGCCAGATTCACATCACCTAGTCCACTATAAGCTCATTGGTCACCCATCCTTTAGGATGAGCTCTGATGATGACGCCCTTAACATTCACTTTAGGAATGGTTTTTCATTTGAAGATGATAAATGGTAGCAGCTTTCTTCCATCTGCAGTTAACAGCCTAATAGTACATCTTTGATTTTAACTGCTGCCAGTTCTAATTACCATTCTGGATTCACCCTTTTTATTTATTGTGCAATCTTGTGATATTTCAAAGTTCACAGGCATTTGGTCTGCATTACCAATTTGCAACAGTAAATATTGATTTCCAATATTTAATATTAAATCTAATATTAAATCTGTGGAATTCTTACCTTCTCTTTGGAATCGGCAGGGAGACATTGAACTGTGTTCATTTTCCTATGAAAACTGAAGCCATTTTGTTAGAAATCATGCATGAGCCATTCACGACTAGCATTAAAACCAGTATTGGTTATGTTTAGTTTTCTTTCTATAGCTTTCAATTGGCACATTTCATTCTTAATGCACATCAAAGTGTCTCTTTTCAGTCGCATACTCACAATGTTTTCCACTTCTGATAACTGCTTTTTGTCCACGAAATACCCATCGGTTATTTTTCGTTTGCTCAAGACAATTATTATTTTTTTGCTAGTCATAAGTACAGCTCTCATCCATGTTGTGTATTCATCCAGCATCACGATTGTCAATTTGTTCTGCCTCTTCAATGCTGTGAGGCTTTTCTTTTGCCGTAACAACCTGTAACAATGTTTTACAGTGACCATCCTAAACGGGTGCTTTCACTTCAGCTGATGCCATGCAAATAACCTATGATGCAGTCTGTTCACATGATTCTCACTTGTGATGGAAGAATGCAAACTTCCAGATTTTGGTGTGTCAGAAGTGTGTGTGATTCCAACCCAAATGCAAATAATACCTGAACAACAAAATACTGTTAAATTTTAGAAAAAATATTTGGGGATTATTTGCACATAAACCGTATTATCATTTCAGAAACTGTTGTTTTCATCAGCTGGAGACCTACTAAGTTGCATGATACACGAAGACCTCTGGTGATTCCAGTATGAGCTGATATAAGTTATTCAGTGATGGAATATCAAAATTCATATCCTGGTGCTTATGTTTAAGGAGAATGATCTTCCAAATTTTAACTGCATGTGATTATCATTCTTTGATAAATTGGCTTCTCTTGGTAGATTGTGGTGTTTTGTCCAAAAATGTGCTACTACCATTGATTTCTTCACTTGTTTATACCTAACATTTCTGAGTGTTCTTTTGTACTGGTTTCTAAATTCTACTTGGACAGAACAAAGAAGAAATATGAAACCATTTCTGAAGTGTTATTTTGTACTGGTTTCTAAATTCTACTTAGAACAAAAAAAATTATGAAACCAGGACAAAAGAACATTCCAGAAATGTTAATTATAAACAAGTGGAGAAATCAGTGATTGGAGCATATTTCCTCGCAAGAGAAACCAAATTATTGGAGGCTACCAGTAATCCCAAGGGGTTGATAATATGGAAGACCTTCGTCCAAAAAATAAATACTGGGCTATGAATTTTGACAACTTGTATCAGCTCATATTGGAGCCACTAGAAGTGTCATGTATCATGCCAAAGTTAGTTGCTCTCCAGCTGAAATTAACAACTCCTTAAACATATTCTGATAATGAATAAAGTGGAGTATTGTGTCACTTTATACTAATGTCCAATATTTTTATAATTGATTTTGCATGTTTCACAGTACAAGAATAAAATGCTGTTACTGCTTTTTAAAGTTTATTATATGGCATATGATGTTAGAAGGCATGTGAGCTGCTACTAGGATAGACTTGCCTAGAGCAACTGGCCTATCATAGGTGTGCAGTGTTGCCTAGTTTGCATCCACATGGTACAAGCATGAGGAATAGTGTTTCCTATTTTTCATGCCCCCAAAATTATTACTTGAAATTCAATATTTTAATTTGCCTAGCTATAGGGGCAATAAAATTTGAAGCAGCATGTCAAAAACCATGTTTCTACAATATATCTTGAGATATCATTCCAAGAACAAAACTGATCCTTGTATTATTAAATATGTTCTAACCTTGCTACATGTTATGCTTTTTCAGTAAGCTGTAGTCAGTGAAAGACATGATGTGTAATTTTGAATTGTATATATTTCGTTATAAATTAATTCAGTACAGTTCACTGCAGTATGGAAGTGTGCATGTTCATCGATAGTTCTGTGCAAGGCTAAGTACATAAGGCAAATTAAGCTTCAAGTGGTTTGTATAACTGTGACAACAAAAATATTTTTACATTGTGTGTTTTGTGAACTGTTAATATCACTTACAAAATCTGGTAGAAGTGGTGCAGGCACTAAAGGCAAGGTATTCCACTCCCAGGCCAGAAGTATTATTTTTAAAGTGTACACTTTCTTTAAGGAATTATCATTTGAGGAAGTGTGTGCATTGCTCAGGACTCACGGCCAAAGCATGCAATGTGACTGTGCATACCGTGTTGCGCATTGTGAAACAGGGCCTAACTTGTACCATAGAAATTGGTGAAGTTTTATTTAGATTTCCAGGAAAACATGCCAGAAATCAAAAAACTGTTTCCAATTTAGATAACTTTGAAAAAGATGCTCTGTGCTGCACAATATGATATCCCACCATTAAAATGGTTATTCATATTATGAGAGAAAAAATATACCCTAAAGGTTCCTCTAGTTCCATGGGATTGATACTGAAAAATTTAAGCTTCAAATACAAAAAAACTAATAATGGGCTTAAATTCTAGCTAGAAAAGGGTGATATAGTTGCTGCGAGAATAAAGATTTTAAGATCTATGTACATTCTTAGAACAATTGGAGATATGCACTCCATTTTTTATCTTGATGATGTGGGTAAATCAAATCCATTACAAGAAAAGCATATGGGAAGATTTGATGGGAAGAGGTGTACTGGAAGATTCCTGTAGGAAAAAGCAACAGGCTTGTAATTTTTAAAGCAGGTTCCACACAAACAGGGTTCATTCCCAAAAGCAAGTGGGTTTTCAGTTCCAAATTAGGGAATAAAAATGTTGACTATCAATCTGAAATGAATGCAGACACTTAAACAAATTGGTTTATTAACAATTTTTAAATTTTCTAGAAAAGGGGTCAATCATCATGGGTAATGCTAGTAGCTACTATTATAAAATCATAGACAAACCTCCCTCTACAAATTTCTGAAAACAAGATATTTAGGACTGGCTTATATATAATAACATAACATTCCATCTTTCTGAAACAAAAGCAGGATTGTTAGAAAAAGTAAATCAATGCAAAATGTAGGAAAAAAAGGTATGGGCTAGACCAAATTGCATTGGAAAATGGGCACCAAATTATTTGTTTACCTCCCTATTATTGCAAATACAAGCTCCTAGAATTAATTTGGACTAAAGTAAAAGGGGAATTGCTAACGAGAACAAACACAATTTTTTGTCTTGTGGATGTTGAAAAAAAGCTTGTGCATGTTGCACTTGACAGAGTGACAACAGAAGACTGGGCTAGTCATGTTTTGCATTGAAATCTACAGAAAGATATCCATAAAGAAATGTACAAAATTTAGTTATAAACTGGAGAAAACTGATTCTGAATTAAGTGCAAATGGGGAGGAAGAAGACAATGAGGAATGACAAACATGCTCTACAATAAATCACTTTTGGAAGTGTGGGTATGTTGTTCTCAGTAAAAAACACACTAATATGCAGTATTACAAGTTATAATGTTATATATAATCATTCAGTGCATGCTTTGCTGCTTAAGTTTACATCTGACCCTTCATGATGCAACGAATATTACTTCATTTCCTCTTATCTCACCACCTTACTTGCTCTGAACATATCTCTTGGTAGCAGTGCAACTGTCGCAGGCACGCATTGGCTGAGCTCATATGCCTTCTGAAACCGTACCCAGTATAGAAGCTTTTTCATATATTAAAATTTTATTTTTTATTTAGAGTGTTTTGCTGGCACATGTTTGGCTTATAAACCGTTGCTAAGAATACACTTTCAGATTTGGTTGAGTCCTACTATCTGGTTGTGCTTTCTATTGGCAAGGCTTTCCTCAACCAAAATATGAATGTTCAAGCAGTTTTTGTTTAGCATATCTTAAGAAATCACCAAAAATAATGAATTCTTGAAGTAATAACCATTTTAGGGCTTAGGACACTGCACTTTATATTTTATTTACTTATGGAATGTTTCATTGGCGTTGGAATTATGCTGAACAGCTTATCTGTTAGTGTTTGCAGTGAAAGATTTTAGTGATCTGAAATATTTAGGGATTTAAAAGTTATTAAGTTTTTATAAAATGTAATTAGGTCTTTCATGGCAGTTAGCAATTCTGCAGTCAGAGCGGTAACCCTCCTCAAAGCAGATGTAATTAATTTGTGCAGCTGATTTCTTGCAATTACAGCTACAATTACAATGAAAATAACCACATACACTTTAATATTTACATTAATAATGCCTTTTGACATTTTCATGATAGTTGACTAAGCCTTTTAAAGTAGGAAAATATCATTTTGAAATCGGTTTCATTTGCAGATAATCAGGCATTTTTTGGGGGATGCAAAGACCAACTACAAATTTCAGGCAGCAAGTTAAATGAAACTGTTACCAAATAATTAACAACAAAAACGGTGACTTTTTGTGAAAACACCCTTTAAGATGCAATATTATAAATGAATGGATTATAGAATAAGTTGATAATTTAAATTAAAAATAAACGTTTCATTGCAAGAATGAAGATATTAATATAAAAATTAATAAATTTAATAGAATGTGTTGCACCATTTGATGTACAATGAAAGGTAGAACAAGAAGATGCACACAAATGAAGTTTTACAGAATAATGGCTGTTCCTGTGTTCATTATGATAGTGAAAATTGAACAGTAAGTAGATCTGATTGTAGAAGAATTGGAGTAGCAGAGATTTCAATTTCAATTTCAGTAACAAGATTGACTATTTTAGATAAACAATGTATATTTATAATGTAAATATCAGAGAGACTAGGTATGTTTAACTGAAAGATAATTGGTTTTCACATATACAAAGAATAACATGATATGCTTCCCAAAAAGCAAAGAGAAGCCTTAGCTAACCACTAGCAAGATGGCAAAATAGCCTCTTTTGATTTGGAAACAGGCTAGGGCCTATCCATGAATAAGAAAGAAGAAGATAAGCACATATTTTGAAAGGAGATGGAAATGTCCTACTACATCCATATATTTCTGTCATTGTTTTTTCACTATCATTCATCTTTCCAAATTGAACCAATTTTTCACCAGACACTTTCTTTCAGTTCTTCTAATGTGTGGGAATTTGTTCCACACACTGTGTTTTTCAACTTCTCCCATAAATAAAAGTTGCTTACTGTCAGCATATTATTCCTGCATCTTTCTGCATTGGTAATATTTTAAAAAAAATATAGGCTCTATTACTCTGCATGCATTCATTACTGCATACCATGCACCAATTTTCTTGTCATGCAAGGAAGTTTTGTGCATTTTTCTTTAGTGCAATACTTGTAATTTTGTGTCAAAATATCACCACATGAATGGAACGATACTTCGTCAGTAAAGAATATTCAATGTGGATCACTTACTCTATCATTAATGTTTGGTAACATCTGATTACATTTACCAAAATATCTAGATCACCTGCTTACAGTTCATGGATAACAGTGATCTTGTATACTTTCAAGTTTAAATTGACTGAATTTTAAATGATGACTTATGCTTGTGAATGGCAATGGCAATGTAAAAAGGTGCCATGAAATGTATGGGTGTAGCAGGACAACATTTTCAACATCTACTGTTATAAGGTACGTGCTTATTTTATTGTAATTATAACTGAGAGAGTTTGAATCAGTGTGCACATATTATTTGCATTTTGCAGTAGTTGGACTGCTGATGTGCCAGCTTCCATGGCAGTAAAACAATGAATGTCTTGGAAATTTAAATTTAAGCCAATATACCATATTTTATCACATGCTCTTTTGTCCATTTTTATAGCAAGAAAAATTTAAGAGAATCCAATTTATGAAAACCTTTGCCTTTCATTTAGAGAAAAGATTGTAGGAAAATGTTTGCTGTTATGAATAAACATATATCAAACCAATTTCACTGTCTATAGGATAGACATTAATAAAACAAACTGTTTAACATAAAAAATATTTATGTCCAAAATCCTCAGCTAAGATTAGTAATAATGTTGCTGGTATTAAATGAAATAAAGATTCTTTTTACAATAACTTTTTATTCAAGAATTTTTTTTTAAATTATTTATAATGCCCATTTTGAATACTGGGGTTTTACAGCTGGTGGACATTAATAAAGTGATTTTAGGAGTTTTATATATTTAGGAAGCATTCCAGGTCTACTTCCTGGCATTTGCCTTTTGATGAAGACTGAGGAAAGCCTGGAAAAATACTGCATTCAAGGAGGATGATTCTGACAGGAATCTTATTCATGAGTATGTGTTTTAACAACCTTTACCACCTGATAGCTGTTGATAGCTATATGGTGTCATCCAAAGTGTTGTGTAATAAAAAAATAACAGTGCATCAGCCATATTTCAAAAGAATTCATTTTATTATTTTACCTAATTACTTACAGTGAATTTGTTATTACCACCAGCATTATTAAAATGTCATCTGGCCCATTTCATCATTTTGTATAATGTTCTTCTCAGTGATAGAGGCATAATCAGATACTAACTGCTTAAATTGCAGTCATTATTTTGCATTGCCATAGAGTGGCACTTCTGTAAAACACTTATTTAAGAATTTGTTTTCATTCTTTTGGGAGTGTAATATTCAGATTTTAAATGCTTAGTAATTGCAGTCTAATGTGTGAGTCAATGCAGTAAGAGCTATGTAGAACAGTACACTGTTGGGCAGAAAATTGTGACACTTAGATCTCTAGAGTAAAAACTGCCTTAGGTTAACCACAGAGTTATAAAACTGTGGATGAATGTGACATTCTAGCATACCCTGGACATGTTTAATGGAATTGAGACGTGGACTTCTTGTAGGCCACTTGAAAATAACAGTTCCTATCCATTCCAGGAACTGTGACACACTGAGCATTGTGGGGTTAGGCATTGTGATGCATAAACACAAAGTTATTTCTGATGCTGGGAGCTAAAAGGATGCCATGCAGGAAGAGAACTTTCTTAATATAGTGGAGCTTTAACAGAGTTTCATTTTCTATAATTACAAATACATGCATTAATACTATCCCACCATAATGGAGCCGCTATCATAGGGGCAACATAAAACTTCTGTGAACTTCTCCATCCCCTTTCCCTTCCATCTGTAGACCTAGGCTGAATCATGACTCAACTGCAGAAATTGTAAAAGGAACTTGGCTCCAGTGCTGATCTGTTAATTCCGCATGCTCTTGGCCAAATTCAAGTCAGATTCTTTTTCGGTGTTATGCAGTTAATTTTGGCCCTCGGACAAATTTTAACAATTTCAGATTTACCTTTGGTTTCTGAATGTTCTTTTGATAATGTTTACATTATATATCTATTCTAGCAGATTTCATACTGTTAACAGTTATTAAATGCTCTGGAATTAAAAAGCAGCCATCTTCATTAGCTGCTTCAAATCTCCTACATATGGTGAAAGCCAATAGCAGCACACTCCAATGTAGCTGTAAAGTTGGGGTCATATGAGAAAAAGATGGTATGAGTGAGTGTGATGATTGCAGCATATCGTCATCTTGTCGTATGTGAGACATCCAGTTATATATATAACTATGTATAACCAGTTATATATATATATATATACAGTAATTTGAGCAGACTTTTTTTTTCCCCTCCATTTGAAGCAAATACATTCATTATGCTGCTTATAAAGTGAGAATGTTCTAAGAGCTACACTCCCTCACCCCCCTTTATTTAAATACTGCCCAGCAGTGTATACTAGTGTTTTTTTTCCTATCCAACTTTTAAGATTTGCTCTTTAAACGCAACTAAAACAAGTTTATAGTGACAAGATCCAATATCTAATTATAAACCAACCCTATCCTCTAAACGTTACCATTTGCTATTTCTGTTTAGTGCTTTGTCCAACAGAAAAGCTTTTAGTTGTTTTTTTAAATGCTTAAATTATCAGTTGTTAAGTATTGAGTTAATTTATTAAAGTACAAAGGTAGGTCCATAAGTTTCCGGCCTCGCCTTCTCAAAACCCTTAGCTGGTGTCATACCTTTTCTGTTAAGTAATTGCAGCTGTAACTTCCACTCTGCTGTGTTCATTTGTTGCATAAAGAAGACTATGTGTAGAAGATTGTGACATGTTCAAAATAGAGTTTTGAGCTGTTATTAAGTTCTTCACAAAAGAAGGACTTACTCCAAATGAAATTAAACAGTGATTGGACAGTGTATATGGGGAAGCACCTCCCTCATATTCTACCATAAAAGAATGGGCCAAACTTTTTTGAATGGATCGAGAAAGCATTGAAGATGAAGAGCATGCAGGTTGGCCCTTGGGGGTGCTCACTCCTGAAAACATTGCTCTTGTGGAAGGAGAAATTATGAATGACTGGCAGCTGAAAGTTACAGAAATAATAGCAAGGCTGGGCCTTTCTAAAACAACAGTCCTTGAAATTATTCATGAACATTTAAACATGAATATGGTTAGTGCAAGATGGATGCCTATTCCTTAGTCCAAAAGCAACAACAAGTAATCTGTTGTCAGGCATTTTTGGAGCTCTTCCATGGTGGAAACAAGGAGAAGTCCTGCAAACCATTGTTACAGGAAATGAAACCATGGTCCTCTACATGATCCCTTGTCCAAAAGAGAATCAATGGAGTGCCGTAAACCTGGAGAAGCACCGCCTCTATGGGCCAAGGTCTTTCAGTCAACCAAGAAGATCATGGCCACAATCTTTTGGGGCTGTGAAGGAATACTCCTCATTGACTTCAAGGAGAGGAACACCACAGTAAATGGGGAGTACTATGCTGACCTACTGCACAGACTACGTGGTTCCATCAAAGAGAAAAGGCAAGGAAAGCTGAGTGGTGGTGTGCGCCTTCTTTACCACAACGCACCTGTGCACACAGCTCTTGTTGCAAAGGAAGCTGTGAAGAAATGTGGCTTCAAGGAGATCAACCATCCATCCTATAGCCCAGATCTAGCTCCCCATGACTATTCCCTCTTCTCAGAACTCAAGAAGGACCTTCGAGAAAGGAAATTTAAGTATGATGAAGAAGTGATTGATGCTGTTTATGTCCATTTTGTGGACAAGACTTCTGACAATTTTGGGGGGGGGATTGAAATGTTAATTCAAAGATGTGAGAAGTGTATTGCAAAGGGTAACTATATTGAAAAGTGAAATATAGTTTTTGTCTTTATCATACCTAGAAAATGGTTAGGCCGGAAACTTATGGCCATATCCATATATTGTACCGCTTGTAAGCAACCTTTAGAATATTTTGTGAAAAATCTTGGTTTTTTTCCCTAGTTTGATGATTATATGCTTGCTAATAAAAATTATGTCCTGAGCTGGACACTTAGGTGTAGAATTTTTGTTATATGAGATATGTAACAAAAATGCTGAAAATGTTATAATAAAATCAGGTTAATGTGGTAACATTGCATGCTATTTGTTTTATTGCAGCACATAATTTCCTGGTATTTTGCAATAAGTATCAGAGAAGTATCTACACAAAAATTTGGTTTGCAATGTTTTATCTGTCAAAGTTGGTCAAATTTGTAGTAGCTTAATCTTGGGTTTAGATGTTTTTGTAGTTGGTAGTCATAAGGTTCTGTTGATATTTTGAGCATCTTTCACTTCTAATTAATTTTTAAATGTTTTTATAACTTCTCATACAAAGCTTACAAAATTTGTGATAACAGTTAAAAGTTAATATTTCATCAATAATTTTGAGTATGTTGTCCCACTGAAAGTATAAAGAATTTTGTGCTAAGGAATGTAAGATTAGTTCTGTCCAAATGTTTTTATATTTGTGGGACTGTTTTACAGGTGGTGGACAGTGGAGAAACATACAGCCTGTTGAAGTCTAACATGCTGGGTCCCATCCCTCTTCCTGTTTCATTTTATCCTGATCCTAGAAAAAACTCCTTGAGAGATGCAATCAGTCCAGCACCTTCCTTAGACTTGTACTCTTCATTTGGCCCATCTTTTGAGCTCAGCACAGTTCTTTTCCCATCTGATAATGTCATGGTTCCATCTCCAGTGGCTTCTGAGAGTGCACAGGTGGATATTGCAAATACAAATTGCAACTCTAGTGAAGTGTGTTGGAATATAATTACCAACAAATCACTGAACAACTCTCAGAGGGATGTAAGACAGTCAGCAGAAAGGGAAAGAAAAAGATCAAGAAGCAGAATGTCTTGGTCTTCAGCATCTGGTATCACTTCTTCATCTCCATTGCCGGGTTTTGCAGAGAAAAAAAGAAAAAGAACTAATGCTACCCTTGCAGAATTAGATGAGACAAATCCTAACTATAAAAGTTCTGGAATAGAAATGCAGTCATTTTCAGAAACTCCAGTGAAAGCTCCATTGAGAAATGTCAACACCACTGTTCTTTCAGAATCAAGCAGTGACCTTATAGTTGGGAGAAGATCATGGGCTTCCATTGCTGATTGCAGGTCCACAGATCTTAATTTGGAAATAGAGCTGAAGAGTCAGAACTTGGAAAAGACGCCAGAAAGGCAAACAAGCCAGGTTTCAATTAATTCTGCCTTAGAATCAGGTTCTATGAGTTACAATGTTTCTCAAATTTTTAAAACTCCTAGCTCAAGACCATCAAGAATGTCCTTAAGAAGGAAATCTGATGCATTCTACAAAAGTTTTTCATCTTGTCTTAAGGCTACATCACCACAAAATGAGCTCCCTCCAGTGTGTGACTTGTCCCAAAGCATTCTGCCTCATTCCCATGGGATCCAGCTGGGTACAGAGGAAGATCAGCTACTAACAACTCCGGTACTTAACTCATTAATACTGCCTGAACCAGTGTTTCCTAAACTTAGCAATTTTCTGATTAAGAGCAAAATAATTTCTCAGGATATGATGCTTGGACATAACAAACTTAATACTATAACGTTCTGTTATTTACAAATGAAATGATACCAAATTTTCTCAACACTTGATACCTATGCATGTTTTAGTCTTGATACTCTATACTTTCATATGTTTATAAAATAAAATACAAATTTATTATGAATAAATTCATGTGATATATGTCGTACTAAACACTCTTATTGCTTCACTTACTTGTGTGATATTTGGAACCGGTTTCGAAGATCTTTGTCTTCATCTTCGGCCAAGGGTACGACTGATTGGAGAATCCAACGACTCTGTAGAGATGAAGCGCTGCCCTGGTGGTGTTTTAATGCACTTAAAGTTGGTGTTTTCTACCTTTGGAATATCAAAGTTCATTAATCGATCTCTGTATTTATGAATGTAAATTTTTTCCCAAGTATCCAGTTCTATATGTTCCTGAGTCTCTTAATAAATCTACCTTCACAATCTTGTGGTTTTTGTCCAAAAATGATATGCCACAGCTGATCTATGTCTGTTTATATTTTAGTTCCTGAAATGCTCTTCTAAACATGTGCCTATATTTCTCTTTGTTTTACCATTATAGGTCTTTTCACAATCTGCACATGTTATTCTGTAAATACGTGCTTTTTTTCTCTTGTGGGGTCTTTACAGCCGTTTTATCTTTCAAGATGTTTCCTAATTTAAATCTGTTGATGGATGCTAATTTTATATTGACACCTTTAAAACTATTTTAAAATTTTTTCATTGCTTTTCGATGATGTAAATTTTTAAAAATTGGGTTTTCTATATCTGCTGATAATGTGGTGGTATCTCTGGTAAACTTTTGCCTTTTAAATCTTTCCACCTTTTTATGTACCAGATCTTTATTAAAGCCATTTAAAATTTCCATTTCTTCTATTTTATTGTATTCTTTTTTAAAATCTTCTTTACTAATTGGTAAATTAACCAAATGATATATCAAGTTGTTGAAAACTGCATGTTTATGTATTAAAGGGTTAAAACCGTCTGCCTTGATATGATTATCTGTAAGCATATTTTTTCTGTATTCACAAAACTCAGATTCTCATGGTTCTTCATAATTTTAATATCTAAAAATGGTAACATGTTATCATTTTCTTTTTCACATGTAAAAGAAATGCTTCTGTCTTGTATATTCAGCAGCTTTAAGGCATCATGGATCAGATTTTTGTTTACTAGAGAAAAGATGTCATCTACATATCTGTACCAAATCCTAAAAATGTGTGGAAAGGCAGAAATAATGTACATCTCAATTCTGTTCATGTAGAGGTTTGCCAAAAAAAGGTGATTTATTATTTTTATTTTTTTTATTATTTTGAGACTACAATATTATTATTACAAATGGACTGAATTTTCTTACTCGTCAAGTGTATTTTTTTATACATTTTTAAAATTATACTTAAGTTAATTTTGTTTAAATTAACTTAAACAAAACAGATTTTTTGCTATAGTATAGGAAGCATGTATGTGAGAGTATCATACCAAATACACAGTATGTGATGGGATGTTGTAGTCTCTTGTTCACACTATTGTAGATTTCTGATATCGTCTATGCATGAAAGATTGAGGCCAGTTATACATCTGAGGGTTCATTCACCCAATATTAATTTTGCATTTATTTCTGTGTTTTCACTTTAGAAAATCAATTTTTCTGTTCATGTTTTTATTTATTTATTTGCAAAGAATATATTAACTTGTGTTATGATTATATTTTTATGTAATAAAAACAAAAATATTGTGCAAATGCAGAAGAGCAACCTTCTAAACTGCTCTGCCACCGGTACTGTACTTAATGTTCTCTTTCCAAATGCTTATGATTGTGACATTTAAAGGCAAAGCACTTACTGCAGTGTGCATTTGCTGCATGGACTTGTGAATAAGCATTTGTGAGCATCTCCAAAGTTTTCTAATCATCAAGTAGAATCTGGCAATGACTGAATTTATCAAAGGGTGTACCTAAACAGAAGTGTAAACATGGGAAGCAGTGGTTGTTAGTAATGGATATGATCCCCTCTAACAGCAATGCATGCATAGCAATGTCTCTCCATACTTTGGGTAGGCTGTTTTGGAATTTTGATTCCTTTTTAGTGCTATTGTTAACTGCTGTACATTTTCACATCTCGTTATGCATATTTCCAAGGCTTCCCACATAGAAATTTAGATCAGGGGAACATGCAGATGAATTCATCCGTCGAACATCCTCTCTTTCCTACAGCTGCAGTACAGTGTGGCATACATTATCATCTGTGAATATAAACTCGGGGTAAACACCATCTCTGAATATGTGTGCATTCATTAGTTAACAGTACCATGCCAAAATCTGCAGCTCTATACAACTATCTAACAAAATGCCTTCCCAGATGAGAACACCTGGATTGCCATATCTATCTCTTTCAGTGATGTTTGTTGGATTATTCCTGGTCTCAACCTCTTGCCAGATAAACTAACATGCAGGATCATTGCTGAGACAAAATGTGCTCTCATTGGTAAAGAGTACTTAACTCCATTGTTCTGCTGTCCACTCCTGTAATGTATTCTCTGCAACATAGTAAGTGGTGTCTCTAATGATCAGGTATTAATGGAACACAATTACTAAAGTCCGGAAAACCATTCACTTCCGTGTAGTCTTCTGGCTACAATAAACCATGACAGTGTTAACACCTGTGCAGAATGCATTTTTAGTGAAATGTTATTTGCTGATTGGCATCTGTTGCTTATGACTGTTAGGAGTATATAGTGGTTCTCATTCGGTGTGGTTTTCTGTGGACGGCCTCCATTGGTCTGTCGCAAGTAGCAAATGTTCTGGATGCTTTCCATATTTGCAGTAAGTTTAGTTAGAAACAGTAAATAACAATTTTTTGTAATACATTTGGTCCAGTGAGATTTCAATTTTTTTATTTTCTGAGAAAAAAATTGCTTTTGAACTATGCATAATACCTGTTTACAGCACAGATAACCTCTTCATTGGACAAAAATGTCTTCCCCTGCCCCTAAGCCAATTTTAGAAGTTAGGAAAGAGAAAAAGTCATGTGGTGCCAAATCTGGGGAATAGGGTGGTTAGGGAACTATTTTCAATCCCAGCTTGTGCTTTTTTGCCATTGCAATGGCTGATATGTGGGCAGGGGCATAATTGAGCGTCTGGAACCTGCAGCACCTGCAGTTTCATGTGATCAAGTTTAAATTCAATAATCCAGCAATAAATGGTTTTTAGTGCTGGAGCAGAGTCTCCATGAACTTCCTTCAGCTCACTTTGTATCTGGGCCACAGGTCACTTTTTTAATAAAAATGTGTATCACTACACTATACTTGTCTATCCATTTCTATGAAATGTGTTACACCAATCACTTATGATAGCTGTCAACAAAGAACTGCTCATTGCATCTGAAAATTTGAACAAAACAGTTGCAAGAATCATGCTTACCAACTGTCATGCTGCTTAACAAAATTTCCTGCCATTTTTTTTTAAATTTACAATGCTTATCAATCTGCCCTCATACAATGCTATAGGCAATACCAAACTCCCAAGCAACATTTGTCACACTCCTTCTTTTGCCCTCGTACAATGCTATAGGCATTACCAAACTCCTGAGCAACACTTGTCACACTCCTTCTTTTTCCCTCATACAATGCTATAGGCAATACCAAACTCCTGAGCAACACTTATCACACTCCTCCCTTTGTCGAGCTTCCCAATTATATTCCTCGAGTAAAGTCATCCAGATGCTCTCTAAGAGCTATTTAGTTACCTGTAGTACACAATGAAAGAAGTGCAATTCTTTTAAAAACAATACTTTCTCTGAAGACTCCCATTCAAATTGTGCCTTTGCACAGTATTCAAATTTATAACTCATATGAACTCTCAGACCATATACATCACAAAGTGATGTTTGTATTCTCGTCTTTTCTCTGGCAGTGCCTCATACAAACATTAGTTCTGTTAAAACAGTTGTGATATGTTATTTATTTTTTTTTATCTTTATTAAGTTTTGCACACCAAGTCCCTAGCCTGGCTCTTGGTGCTGAATTGATTTTTCAGCACATCATCTTCAACAGTGCTAAATGGGTAATTGAATGCTATTTTAGTGCTTATTAATGTGATTGATTATCAGATAGTTTAAATCTGTTCAGAAAAGATGTAAGTGTAGGTTGACTCACATTTATGTATTACAATGATGTTGATGGTAATGAGGACAATAACTTTGAAAGATAAGGCACAATTTCAACTGCTGCTACTTCACTTGTTGCACTTTTACTTTCAGGAATGGTTTTGTTGGGATGTTTAGTAAACAATTTTATGAACCGAGGTGACATGTTCCTTAGGTTGCTATTGTTGTGAAATTTTCCACCTCACAAAAACTCTTTTTACAAATGCAACAAATAATGTGATTATTACTCACAGCATCCAGTTGGAAAATACGAGTTCAAACTTCACTCATATTATCTAAAACAGGTAGACAACAAATTGTACAGTCTTCTGTCACTTCAGAATAACTTGGTAGTAATGTAAAATGAGATTTGTTTCATGGAATTACATGATTTTTAGAAGGTCTTTGTTAAAAAGCTTTTATGAAATAGGTCCTATATGTGTCTTGGATGCCTGTCATCCCAAAAGTGTCTCGCAGGTCGTAACAGTTGTGGAGTTGTTTGTAACACCTCTACTACATAACATTATTGTGCATACCATTAATGTGACAGCTCTTATGAGTCAAAGACAACTTTAACTGAACTATACTTTTTGAAACTATAGAACATGATGACCAAAGAATCACTGAATTTTATGCTGCATTGTCAAATTGCAACAAAAACAGTTGGAAATATATCAGTCTAAAATTTAATAATGTGCAATAAAACTACAGAACGAATGCAGCAAAATGTGCAAGGTTATTCCTCAAAAACCAAATTTTTAGACTGTTCTTTATTCTAAAATGTAAGAAACAAAGATCCTGAACTCACCAAACAAAAGAATTGCAGAACGTAAAATATAAAATAATGTATATCAACTTTTCCTTAAATGCCAAACATTTTTTTGTCTGGCATTATGCTCACAGAATACAACTTTTGTGCTATAGTTAACACAATGTGATTTAGTTAAATCACGCTCCTGTTTCATTAGACAACCATTTTTTTTTCCACACAAAGCATTAAATATCATTTAGAATGGAGGCATTTTATAGGACTCACACATAAACATTATAAATCTTCTCAAAGGGTGGCACATTATCCATTCCGTTTTTTTTTTTTTTTGTTTGTTTATTTAAGGATGCTCTGTAATATCTCTGGTCATCAGCATCCCATTCAATTCAGGGCGTGAAAGGGCCGACAAATTTTGCTCAGAGGTCTCTTCTTTCAGGCTTGAGGTCCTTTTTTGTGCTGTAAATGTGCGACATGGGACCCATGGCTTTACTTCCCTTCCGAAGGAAGCCATATGTATGAGTTTTACGCCCAAAAAAATCCATTGATCCTGGCCAAGTTCGAACCTGCAACTTTGGGTTTAGAAGGTAAGTATGGTTACCACTACACCACCAGAACCGACATCCATTCTGAGCAGTACTGCTAAGGACCATCTTGCTTCTGCAAAGAAAAAAACATTTAAAGCAATTAATCTTTTCCCACAATATTCATATGTTTAGATATCATGTGTGCACATCAAAGAAGCAAATACATTTAAAACCTTCATATGTTAACTCTTTCGGCACAACATTTTATATAAATTATACAACACAATTCAATTCAAGGTTAGTTGACCCTTTTGTTCTACTGGTAACTATATTTACCATATAGAACCCAAGATAGCAGACTGAAATTTAGAGTGTAAAATATTAAATATGACTTCCTTCGGAAAAGAAGTAAAGCAAGTTGCAATGTGTATGATATACCTGGAAGCATAGCTAAGTGTACACAAGGTCACACTTGTAAAATGGGTACAAATCATTTTGGTTCCCTTGCATATCCCATTTTAGGCATACTGTACACTTCCAAAATGGATGCAGCTTTTGGGAGTGGGCAGAATCCTTTTGGAAAGGATCTAAAGGTAGCAGGTTTATTGTATTTTTTACTCTATATGTGCATAGGTGTCTGGGTGTTGTAGCCAGCAATTAGGCTGCAAACTATTGATAGTAAAAAAAAAATGCAAGTAAGTCCATTGGTTTGTTTGGATTTGGAGCTCTCCAAATAACCAGTGACCATTGGGCAAAGAGTTGAGTGGAAAAAACACAAACTTGTAAGAATTTAGTAGTTCAATGAATCAACTATACATTGCTTGTATATATATGTTCTCCAAGCAAAACAAAAGAGATAAATATATGTCAACTCTGTCCAGAGCTATTAATTATACTTTTTCCTTTCTATTTAATAAACATGGAATTTGCTCAGTTTACGAAGCACTGGTTTTAATGCTGCACTGATCTAAGTATGTTTAACCTTCACTGATGATTGATTATATTTTGTAAAGTAAACTTCATAAATTGCTTGCAAATCATGAGTATGAATTGTGAGAACACATTAAAGTAATTTGAACATAATGCCCAAAAAATATTATGTTTACTGGCTACATAAAGAGAATTGAGAATGATAATTAGACATACCAGGAAAATAAAATTTTTGGTAGTTTTGGGGTGAGAATTTGTATGCTGTATAATCGGATGAAGATGTATAACTTTAAAAATGATTTTGTTATATCTACAGTCAGTGTTCATACTCACAAAACATTAGTAAACAATTAGATTCCAAAAGGCCAAATAAATGAACACCTATGAACTGCTTGTTACAAATTAAGCTGCCCACCTACCATTACATGAGGTGTTAAAAACCATTTAATACTAGTACCAGTACTAGCTGCTTCTGTTCAAAGTTGTAGCAACCTGGAGCTTACTATTTTTAAGCTAAAATTTAGTTAAACATTTTATGAACATCTAACAAAATAGGTAAAAATTGTTTACAGACTTAACATTATCACAATTGTAATACTGTTATCTTGTAGCAAATTCTTGACAGTCAGTATTCTTTGTTAGTTGGTTATACAACTGTATACTTTTGATTTTTAAAGAGCATATGAAAATGACAAAAAAATTATAATTTGGTAACTGTTGAGCTCTCTCCTTCAAATCTACAGTAGCATATGGTATGCATGCAAGGTGAACATTTCTCAACCTGGCAAACCTGGCAATGAAAAGTTTTTGAACTGTGGGAATTTTCACAGTGAAATATAGTATAACATAACAAATTATAATTGAGGAAATCACTCAAATTTCACTAATTTAGTTCCACTTACTTGGACATGTTTCAAAGGCGGTTGCAAACATGTCCAAGTAAGTGGAACTAAATTAGTGAAATTTGAGTGATTTCCTCAATTATAATTTGTTATGCTGGCAATGAAAGATTGTTTTTTCTAGTCAGAAAATGCATTTATTTTTCTACTTAGTCCCCTTTAATGTCTGTACACTTCATCCATTTTTCCAGTGAGTAGATTCCATCTCTGAAGTGCAGTGCTGGAAGGTATGCATAAATACCCCATCTAAGGTTGCAGTAATCTCAAAATGCAAAATGCTTTCCAGCCAAAAATTTCTTTATATGTAGGAATAGGTGGAAGTCAGGGGGTGCCAAATCTGGTGAATAGGATGGATATTTAAAAAATTCATACTTCTAATCACAGTTTTCCCATTGCCAAGGCACCTTTGTGGGCAGGTGCATTATCCTGGTGATTTTTTTCTTTTGCAATCCAAGCCCCTTCTCATGTATTTTTCGATCAAATCGGTCCAGAAGACTTGCTCAGTATTTTTCAGTTATTTGTTTTACCCTTTGCAAGATAATCAAAGAATTCCTTTTTCATCCCAGAAAACACATGACATCAACCTTGCTTTTTTGGTGCAGGGCCACTGGCTTCCATCCACTGCTTTGATTGCTGTGTCATTTCTAGAGTGTAGTGGTGGACCCACATTTCATTCAAAGTAACAAATTTGCATAAAAGCAGCACCCATCTTGCACCAAACTTTCTCATCTTTAAATTTTAATTTAAAATGTACTGTTTATGTTCTTGTGATATGCCTTTGGCATCAACTTATTCGTGCACCTTTAATTGCCAGTTGTCCAATACCATATTGTACACTTTCTTGTTTTCGTCTGTGGTTGCAGTTTTGGGGTGTCATTCAAGTGGATGTTCTTCAAGAGAAGTATACATTTAAATTTTGCCACCCATTTTCCAGACTACATATAAACCTTTGTCACCTTTGGATGAATTTCCATTGGCAATAAACTGTCCAAAACAAAGAATTTTATGACAGCACAGTATTCCAGTTTCTCCATTTGAACGAAATACATGCAACATGATTATTTTCAACAGCTGTACAAAGAAAACTATTTGGTAGACCAATGGACAATTAACTAGTGCTATTGCAAAACATGTAACAACAGGACAAAAAAAATCATTTATATTGATGCCATCTCTGTGCAATGCCGAAAACTTTTCACCATGACCTCATATGTTACTTTTCTTGATTTCCATCATTCCATCTTGGAACATGAGAGTCTTTCTCTGTACCAAAAAGAATTTACTTATACTTATTTTCATATTCAGGGCAGAATGATAATTGGTAAGCACATTTCCTCCGCTGTCATGTATAGAAAATTAAGATGTGAATGTGAAATAGACCTTTTTTTTAAGGTATGGAGTTCTTTAATGTGTTGTAAATACTATGACATGTTACCCTACAGCTTAAATACCTCTTAAAGAACCAGCATTTTGGATTTTTATGTCATGAAAATCCATTGACCTCAGCCAGGCTTGCAATACTCATGTCTTGATCCGAGTGCATTATCCTGAAACCACTGTGGCTGACTGTATGCTTATGTGCATGTTTTATCATAGAATACCTCAAAGCATATGTATAAAATGTGAAGGCACTCCAAAAAGCTTAAAAAGTCGTTTTATTGTAAATATTGTTACAAACTTTAGGAATAAACTGTACTAGGTGTTTAGATGATCATATAACAGTTTTGCTGCCAGCCTTTTATCACCCATATTATCTAGTTCAGCAGAAGTAGTATATAACTTTAGGTTTAACCACGGATTGAGAAGATAGTGAAAACCATCTTATTGTGATATTCCTTCATTGGTTGGAAAATTGCCAGACAAAATTTTCTAAATATTTTAAAAAAGTGGAAATTAGTAGGTTATTTGTGTACCATACCATTCAATGCTGGTAATGTTCAGGACAATAGCTGTTAAAGCAGTATTGCCCCATGTTTGGTGGAATGCAGTTCAGAAGAAGATAGAAATGGCCGCTCAGATGAATATGCCCAGAGGACACATTACCAGAGGGCTTATACAAAATTTCAGACTGAGATTTTTCATTGTTGTACTGGGTATTTTTAACTGCAAAACTGAAGCATGAGGGTGTTGAGATGTAAGTGAATGCTGCAGCATTGTAGCAACAGCCGTTGGGAAATTCTTTTTACTAATGAGGAAATAAAAGCACATGGCCTTGACCTTGAAAGAAGCATGTGCGAAGGTCTTTAAGGTCCAGAGGAACCACCATCCTGTCTCATTAATATTTTGGTAAGCTCCAATTCTGTCTTGTAAATAACTGCCAAAGTGTACAAAACAAATCTGCTGAAATCTTAGGTGAACACAACTTTAAGAATAGGCATTGGAGCTTCCAGCAAGAATCAGCTCTAACCCACAGGACGTAGTCCACCAAGACTTGACTTTAGAGAAATGTTCCAGATTTTATTAGTGCTCAAGAAATGCCTTCTCAATCTGAACCCTGTTGAGTACAAACTGTCATCATTACATGAGGCTATGGTTTGGAAGAAAAGGCACCTAATATTGAGAGTCTGGAGAGCTCCTTTGAATCAGCAGTGGTAGATTTCCAAATGGAGGTAGGATGTGTTGCAGTAGGTGAATGGCCAAAGAAACCTGGGACATGACTTGGTAAATGGAAGTCATTTTGAAAACTTATTGGTGCTCGTTTTGGTATATATGAGTAAAAACATAACAAAAGCAGATAAAAAAATATTAAAATATGTTGTTACTTAAAAAACTAGCTTAACAGTATTTATGGCAAGACTAGATATGTTGTATCCCTAAACCCTTTGGCAACACAAGAGTTTGATTTTCCTCAAATGCTGAAGAAATATACTTCACTATTGATTAGGTACCTCATTGCTTGCTTAAGTTTTAAGAAAGTTTGAAGATACACTTGTCTGTTTCTGGTCACCATTCAACGCAAATATATAAAGGCATTTAATAGAATCAAAGAATGAAAATCATTTATTTACAAGAGTATGTCCATCCTGAGCTGGAATATGGTCATGAGGCATAATAGAACTGTAAGGTACACCTTAAAGAAATGCAAATTATAGCCCTAAGATTAATTACTTAGGTGCCAAGTTATTAACTGCTATTGTAGATATGGAAATATAAACTATACTGGAACTTTTAACATGTATCATGAGGCTGTGTTAATGTAATGTTCTGGGAGTAAAATAAAAAAATAAATCAGACACTGGACCAACTCACAGCAGCACAGAGACTAAAACACCAGCAGCTGCCTTAAAGCAGGCAATAAACTTAACAGCTAAATAGTACGAGAGTCATTCAGAAAGGTTTGAGAATAGACGAGTTATAAAAGGTCAGTGCACATTTTCCTAGCTTTAGATTAAAGTCTAGATAGCTACATGTGCAAGTTTAAGTGAACTTGAACAGTGGGTGCTGTCAGCACTTCTATGTGTACACAGATGTTGCACCAGACGCTAGGATAGATCTCAAGCAAGAACAACTCCACACTGATTTATTGTGATTGTAAAATTTGGTTTAGGGAAGAGAGAATGCCTTGAAAGATTGCATCTTGCATTTGGGAATCTTTGCAATCTACTTTTATCACTGGTTTGCATATTTTAGGAAAGAAAGGTACTCCGAAGATGAAGACTGCAGAGGATGGATTGCTATAGCAACAATGGATGAAAATTTGATAAAAGCAGAGTATAGGATGTTGCGGGAAGATTATTACTGTGCAAATCTGACTCAAGAAGCCTTGAATGTTGAATTGGCAGCAGTGGAAACAATTCTCAAAGAAAAAATGTTATATCCGGAGCTCTGCAGTTCTGGATTGCTCATCACCTCACAAATAAGCATAAAAAAGCACACGTGGATTGGTGCTAAAATGTTGGAAAAATTTGATGGAGAAAGATCTAAAATATTTTAACGTCATAACAGGCAATGAAAACTGGATATACCAGTATATGATCCAGAAAATAAGTGACAACATCAATGTTTCTTTTCCCAGGAGTGGATCCCTCAATAAAAACGAGGTAACTGAGAAGTTTTGGCAAACAGATAATCTGTTTTTTCTTCTCAGCTAGTGGCCACATTGTGACAGTTCCTTTAGAGGAACAATAAACTAAAAAACTGTCATTGCCAGTTGGTACACCACAAAATGCCAGCCCAGTTCTTATAAGCAGTGAGAACAGTGAAACTAGTCTATGTGGAATCCTGTTGCACCACCACAATGCCTCTGCCCACACTGCACTGAAAATAACTCAATTTCTGCATAAGTCAATTGTCCCAATCTACCTACTATTCAGATTTGGCCTTATACTACTTTTTTTATTCCTCAAAATAAAACAAAAAATTCATGGTCAATGATTTGAATCACCTGAAGCCATAGTGGCTGCATGCAAAGAAATGTGTTTGCATCTTCTCTAAAGAAGCACAGTGTTCAGCATTAACAAAATATTTTGAACTAATAAGATGCCGTATAGAATGTAATAGAGAATACTTTGAAAAAATGCAATGAACAGATCACACGTCTTAAATTGTTATTGCTTTCATTCTCAAAACTTTCAGAGTAACCCCTCATACAATGGGTTTTGTGAATAAAATTTAGCAATTGCCAATCTTAAAAACTTTGTTAAATAAAGTCAAATGATTTTTATTATCCAGCTCAGGAGTCTGTAGAGCTAAACTGCACATATATGTCCTTGTTACATGAGGTTTATGGAATAAGTCTTAGCACAGAGAAGATGAATATATAGAAGTGCAAAATAAATGCAGATGCATCACATTGTAAGGTACTTATAGTGGTTAATTAATAAATTTCAGTAAACTAATTCAGTGAAGGATGTACCAAGACCTTTCAAGTCGTAAGTTCCAACAGAGGAGAAATTATATTATATTTCAGTGCTGTATAAAGCATAGTTTAATGAAGTCTCCTTTTAAATTGGCACAGCAAATGATGTGCGGCAGTGCCAAAACCTCATTGAAAAAGCATTAATCTCTGAACCTCTGGCATAAGAAGCACAAGAGGCACAGGATGGATATCTTGTCCTATCAGCTTTGAGCAGATGCAAATCTACAGTCAGAGATCTACAAAATGATGTAGGAACAACTGGAGTGCTGATTTCTGATCGACTGTAAGACACAGACTGAGAAATGTAGGTTGGAATCTAGATCCCCTTTCAAGCCCTTAGTTTGAGACATCACAAGAAAGCCCGGCTGAGATAAATCATCTCAATTGGCAGCTGCACCAATGGAATTCTGTTCTCTTCACAGATGAGCCAAGATTTTGTTTGATGGGTTGTGATGGTTGTATATATGTACGGACACGTCCTGGTGAACCTCTTGCTCCAGCCACCATCATTGAGTATGACAGATTTGTCATTGTTTGCACTGGCATAAATAACTATTGAGTTTTTGACAGAGCTTGTTGTCCCACAGCTTATGAATGCTGATTAATTACATTATCCTTCAAAATGTTGCGGCCTTTGCTTATGGTACGGATCCTAATTCTCTTCTAATGCATGATAATGCAAAATCTCATGCAGCATGGAATACCAAAGATATCCTGCAGGAATGCCAAATTGGGCGATGGACTGGCTTGATGTAGTCCTGACCTGAATCCGATTAGCTGGAAAAACTTGTTTGAGAGCATCCTGCTGTGCCACAGAATCTGGGAGAACTTTCAAATGCACTGACTGATGAATGGGAGAAAATCCCACAAATCTCTGTTAGGCTGGTGGAAAGCATGTCAACCTATGTTACTAAGTAACCATAGAAACATTATTACTAAACAATTTAATCTTTATTTCTGCTTTATTTTCTGTACCAATCAATAATTTGTTTATATTTCTAATCCTTGAAATAAAATTTTGTTAGGAGGCCTATTACATTTTTCAATCTGTAATTATAAACTGTCAAAAATTATTTTGTGTCAATATTTATTTTGGGACTTCAATTTAAACATGTGTTCCTCTAATTTTTGTGGATAGTGTATATTTATTTATTTGTCCCATCTGTCCAATTACTGTTTTCCAAACTTTAGGTGAAAGAAACAAACGTTTGCAGATAATTTGAAGAAAGTTTGTCAAATAATTATAACCAATTATTATGAATTGGCAGTATTGGAAGTTTGAAAAGCAGACATATTTCCCTCATTAAGCAGAAATATTTTTATTCCTTGGTGCTTTATTGAAGAATTTATTAAAACTCTTATCAGGTGTTTAAAAATTAATACTTAGTGTATAAACATTAGATGTTGAAAATACAGAAAATTAAAGAAGTTCTTCCAAAATGCTGGAGAACTGTAATCAACTGGTATATTTGTATGCTTTAGCAGAACTTACCAGTGTACACACAGCATACAAATTCAGTACCCTTGCAGTGCATAGCTAAAACATCAGTGTGGCTATATCCATACTACATTCTTCCTTTCTCTGTCATGTATAGTTAGTAGTAATGTTTAAAATGGCTAACCTTCAACAACTAACATTTTTTCATTAACTCTTCTTAGTTATGTATGTAACAATATAGTTTACTTCCTTTTACATGCACATGTACTTTTTTATGCTTGCACACATTCTTTGAGCTTGGAAAGATATTGTTTGCACATTGTTTTCAAGCTTTGCATTAAAAGTTGTAACATTAAATTAAACTGAGATTTTTTTACTCCAAAGCAGGCTGATGTAGGTAGAAACGGTGAGTATATAGTTTAAAGAAAGAGCAAGAAAAAAAGAGAAGGATTGGGGGGTTCAGCTTATTTTAATATTTTTTTTTCTTTGTTTCTTCACATTGTTACTCATAAATTGTTTTTTTGATATAAAATATTAGGCTCAAGAAGTGAATATACAAAACAGAATCAAATTAAGTACTAATAAGGAGTTTGTGACATGGCCTGAGGTTTCTTGTCCCCAGAGTAATAGCATGCTCCAGACTCATTACTTCAGTCATTTTGTAGTGCCAGTAACCTGTTACAGACATAGAACAATGTCTAAAAGTGAGATAGTAAACATATTAGAATACATTTCCATTTTTCTTTTAAACACTTTTACTTTCTTAAAGTTTGCTTTAGTTTTGAGCAGCTATTTAGATTGCCATAATTTTTTGTCATTGTGCTGAATCTTCCAAGAAATAATATAAGAACAAATATTATTTTATTTTGGCAGGTGGTAGATGAATCTGCAGTTCAAAGTATACCAGAGAAAGCTCCACTGAAAGCACCTATTGTGAAAGCTGAATGGTTCTGGGTATCAGTACAAAATGAAGTCTGTGTAGAAGAGAAGAAATATCTATTTGAAGAGGTAGGAGTTTTAATAGTTTTAATAAAATGTTTTATAAATACTCTTGCCATTCACTATAAAGTAAAAATATGCAAATATTTTTTAAACATTTATCTTAATTTTCTACATTTATTAATTAGCTGAACTGTTAATAATTCATTAATGAGATTAGCAGTAATGTAATACTATTATCCTTTGCCTATGTGTTTAAAACACAGGACTGTTTCAATACCATATGCTCCCATCCTCAGGACCCAATTAACGTCCTCTGGCAATGGCAGGATAAGTTCATTTAAAGTACCCCAGTGGTGAGATCTTGCAGTTCATAAGGACCTCTGTATTTCTTAGAATAAATTTTTTTTCCCATTCTTGGCAGTTTTTGAACAACTTTGGCTCCTTTAAAATGTAATTATTTTTAGACTGGAAATGTGATGAAATTGCCGTTTTTTCCTGTTTGTTTATATTTAATATTTCTGAAATGTTCCTTGGTTTGAATTTCAAAATTCCTTCTCATTTTCCCTATATATCTGATTACAGTCCTTGCAATTTGGGAACCAACATAATGTTATGCTCTTTAAATATTTAAAAACTATTTTATACTTTTTTGGGTGATAGGTAAACTTCTTGTATTTGATATTTTCATTCATTTTTATAAGTGTGCCTGGTTTCTGATGGTTTTAGTTCTTTTATATTTAGCAATTTTTTTTAAATCAATGTTCTTTATTGAAATCTTTCCAATGTGATGTATTGATATAATGATATTCTTTTTATTGTCTTCTTTACCAAATGGAACATTCACCAATGTGAATGGCAGGCTGAAAGATTGCTTGTTGTTGTAGTTTGGGTTTGAAGGTTTTAGTTCTTTTATATTTAGCAATTTTTTTTATCAACATTCTTTATTGAAATCTTTCCAATGTGCTGTATTGATATAATGATATTTTTTTTATTGTCTTCTTTACCAAGACGAACATTCAATAATCTGTATATCAGGCTGTAGATTGCCTGTTGTTGCTGTTTGGGTTTGAAGCTTCTGTTTTTAATGTAATCGGAATGAGTTGGTTTCTTACATATTACAAAGTCCAACCTATTGTCCTTAATTATTTTTAGATCTAGGAAAGGTAAATAACCTTCTTTCTCAATTTCTAAGGGGAATTTCATTATTTTTTATTGTAAATTCAAGAGTTTCAAAGCCTCTTCAGTGTGAATTTTGGGAAATATTGCAAAGATATAGTCTACATAGTCTACATGTTTATAATTGCTTATTGTCTTACTATATAAAATGGTCTCTTAGTTTTCAACTCATAGCCAGTGCTTGAGGTGGAATGAACAGTGCTGGGATGTATCATCAGCAATAATTTTTGTGGCTATTTTCTGTGAATATCTAACCCATCGCTTAAATGGGATGGGTTTTCACATTCTATAAGTGTTTTTGGATGTGAGAATACAGCCTATACATGTCGTAAACCATATTTGTAGTTTGCTGACTATGTTACTTCAACACCAAATTTATTTTCAATAACTAAACTCAGATGTGACAACAACAGAAATAAACAACTGGTCTATTTGAAACAGGCTACCTACCATTGCCACCGCGTTTGAATGGGATGAAATGGGGTAGAAGATAAGAACACAAACAGTTTTTAACATTGTAAAATTTATTACAGGCTGAACATAAAAGTGAAGCTTGTACTATGCCGACATAAGTAATGAAAGATGATCCGAAAAGTGATGATAGTAGACAACCTGATTATATTCCAATCAAGCAATAAGAAATAAAAAAAAATTGTTGTTAGTATTGCCACTTAATCAAATATACAATTTTTTGAAACCCAAATGTAAAAATGGAATACATCTTATATTCAACACTCCACTGTCAGAAACAAGAATACAGTTTTAACGGAAACACAATAGTAAAAACAAAGCTTTAAAAAACAAAAATCTATGAGATTTTCCCAAATTGGAAAACATCAAGAAAGATAGAGGTTCAAAAGTTCAGGTTCAGGTTCAAAAGTTCAGTTAGAGGTTCAGGTTCAAAAGTTTCACATATCAGCCAAATTACCATAAGTAATATCACAAGAGGGTTTGAGATTGCCAAGAAATTCACAAAGTAAATTCACGAACTTAGTGAATGAATTTATCTGGAAAGCTCAGACCCATGAGTGATATTTATTAAGACTATTTCACAAATGAAATAAGAATTTAAATGTAATTCCTGTAATCTTGGCTTACAATATTGTAATAATTGTACATTTGTATCATGAATACTTAACCTTTTCAAGCCATCTAGCAACAGGCAAATGTCATTTATCAGTAATGCCAATAGAGAAGTGCCAAATTTGGGTTTGGAACTATTTCATGAATAGAATAAGAATGAAAGATATATATATTTTAAATTTGCTCATGGATAATTGTATAAAATGTTATACTTATTTACGAATACCTACTTATTCAGAAACCATGAGAATAAAATAGATTAAAGTTAACTATTCCTTTCACTACTGTTAAATTTATCAACTGAGGAAAACAAAAGAGAGAAAAGATTTTATCATTCTGAACAACGTGTTTATTAAGATTTATGGTTGCTTAGGCAGATATTGTTACATAATTTATAAAATGAATTCAGACTGTTTGGCTGAATACACGTTAAGTTAGTTAAATTTACAATATTACTGAAAACAGAAAAGTGATCAGTGATGCATGCTCAGGAATTATATAGTGGAGATATACAGTTGGCTACACTGGCCACAAGACAGATGCATTCGTATCATAAAACAAATTTGAATTTTTTTTTTGATAATTTCACTGCAATATCAGGCTGTGATTGGTCAAAATTCAAAATTTTGTTTCGTTTCATTGGTTGATTTAAGATGACATCATATAAGTGAAATGATCATAGCAAACTGAATAAGATTTCAAAACATTGCATGAAGTTAGCCCCAAAGAACAAATATAATATAAAATTTACTAGGTTCCACATTAAAAGACACCATAACAACAGAATACAAATCAGGAATTTATGAAATTGAATATGTAGAATGCAACCAAAAACACACATGAAAAATGAAGAAAAATTTAGGAATTTGGAGAAAGGAACATTTTAGGAATATTAGTTTAAAACAAATGGATAAATCAAGAAGAGCAGCACCCTTTTGGACTCAAAAGCATGAAATTAAACCAGAGCCTAATTTGCTGAAAGATCCCCAAACCCAATAGAGGGGGAATTTTCATCCTGAAAAAACAGGACATTTTGAATCATGAAATGTTTACACAGAAAAACTCGGGACCTCTCCACCACATGAAGTAGTGAGTCAACAACTGCTGATGGGAGTGATTACCCCCAAAATATATCCTAATGTATATTTAAGTGTAGTTAGTTTCAATAAATTCTAAAAGAATTGTACAAATTATTTACAATATTCTCAAGATTACCACCAACAAATGTAGCATTCAACTTTCCTAAACACTTTGTTGATTATGATTGGTTTAGACAACTATAAAACAAGATCATGAATAAAACAGGCTGTTATTCTATGAATACTTATTTTTTAATGGTTCTGAGTTTTAAAATGACTGACTAATTACATAATGCATAAACACATGAATATTTATTGCCAACTCAATAACCTGTCTGTATTTAAGAATTACTTCATTTTATTTCTAAATGTAATTGATAAGTGCAGTATATTAATAGTATGCTTTGTATGCATAGTTTAGTTAGTGTATCGTTTTATAGATATTGTACTACTAATAATGTGTAAAAATAATGGATGTATTACAACAATGAAAGAAAGAAAAAGCTCTAAAGTGCAGCTCGAGAAATAGTGAGAAAAGTGATAGGTGCTTGTAATGAAGAGTTGAGACAAGGAAAGCTAGAACACAATGTAAAACAGTCAAATTTGCGTGTATCCCACTAATTTATTGTTCCAGTGAGAACGATTGCTAAGTTAAGAAGAGATGAGATTGAGGGCAGCAAATCTTCTCTGTCTACTCCATGAAAACATGAAAATAGACAAGAGCTTATAAAAGTGAATTTGAATGATTTTGACAATGTAGTATGGTGAATTTTATTTAGTGAGAAATAAATTTCTTATTGGTCCAGAATTGTTATATATAATTTGAAAAAGAATTTAATTTCTTTGGAAGTTCTTTCAAAATTGGGCTACAAATTGAAAAAAATACAAAAATTTAAGGAAATTGTTTAATTTAAATTTCTTATTGGTCCAGAATTGTTATATATAATTTGAAAAAGAATTTAATTTCTTTGGGAGTTCTTTCAAAATTGGGCTACAAATTGAAAAAAATACAACAATTTAAGGAAAATATTAATTGAAAAGCCAAATGTGGTGCTGCTAATTTCTGAGCAATATACTGCTTTAGGGAACAGGGTCGTTCTGTTTATATTGATAAGACATGGATGGACAATAATTTAACAATTATGAAATGCTGACAAAGTGAAAATCAACCAGGCATATTATCTAAGCCAAAATCCAGTGAACCATCTTGAAATGGGGTTTGTGAAAAATTCATTATTAATTTATCAGGCAGGCAAACACTATGGAGATTGTCAAGGTCAGATAAATTTAAAAAACTTTGAGCTTTGGATTAACAATCAGCTTATTTGCACCCTCCCAAAGAAATGGTTCTCAAGGATAATGCTCAGTACCATAATATTCAGGAAACAACAAACCTCCTTGAAAAACATAAAACAATATATCATGGTTGCAAAAAAACATTCCTTATTCAACAGACTGGAGAAAAACTGAACTATGTAGATTGAGCCATTAACAGGAAGAAACATTTTTTTGTATTGAGGAAATATTAAAATTACACAACCATGAACCATATATGTACAAATTGAACCTCATTGAGCTTGTATGCTCTGTGTTAAAGCTCTTGCTAAGAGAGAAAAATGTTAGTGAAGAATTAATAAGTAAACTCTCTGAAACATGTATTTAACAAATTTCTTCCTTCACTCCTGAAGAGTGGTTGGATTACTGTAATCATGTGGAAAGAGTAGAGAAACAATTTTGGGAAAAGAATAGGTTACTGGAGAATCCATTGACAGTTCCAATATTTCTTTGGAAGGAGAAACAAGTGGAAGAAGTGAGGAAAATAATCTTACCTGTATTCTATGACAGCAAATAAGCAGAGCAGATAAAAATTTCAGAAAGTGAGTACCCAATTATATTTTATAAATTCATTATTATGTGAGGAACTGTTAAACATGTTAACTTAATATGACAAATTATTGTTACGAAATCACTCAAATTTCACTAATTTTTTTCCAGTTACTTGGACATGTTTCAAAGGCATTAACTTAAGCTTGTAATTAGTTTTCTTAACCCATCTTAGCACAAGCAAAAGCTGTTAAATATATATTTACAATATGTTCAATACTCACAAATGGTGTGTTTCTCTAACACCATTGTGTTATCAGCACATTCCTTTGACCAACCATCTCTCTAACTCTCAGGATGACATGACATGCCTATCACCAGATAGTTGTGTCTGGAAATTTAGTGCTCCTTATACTAGGATCATGCAATTCAATATACAGACATAACTTATTTACCGGCATAACAATGGTTAGTACTATCAATACTGATTTGTTTGCTGTTAGAGATGTGCTCATTACTAAAGCCTGGATTTTAATGATCTAAAATACTTTATATAATTTAAAAAATGGCATAAAAATCCTTTAAATCAGTCTTTATTTTGATCTTCATATGTAATTTCTCTCTCATTACAGCTTTATAGTGAGATATTAACATTATTCATAGATTTTCAGTTGCGAAAGGCTGGTGATTACCAGCTGAAAGATTCTTGAAAACTTGTGTATTCACTGAGCTCATATTACTGCACTTCCCAAGAAGCTTCTGGTGCATTTTTCTTTGTTCATGTGCTTCAGGACCTTGCTTGTTTACATGCTAGTCGATGATGAATCTTTTTTCTTCTGAAATTTTACAGTAGAGAATACCACCATCAGTGTTGTCATACTTTGAAACATAGTATTTAAATTTCTCAGAAGTACATATTTTTACTTTTGGTATTTTCAATGCTTTACTCTCACACAGCCTGTGAAAACTGAATTGCAGACAGAATGGAATGTAAAGGAACTGTAGGGCCTGCAGGGCAGGCAGTACTCTTAAACAATAAGTAGCAGGTACCTCAACCTCATGCTGCATAAAGAGAAAGGCCTGTCTTTCACATATTTACAATTAAAATGTACATCTGTGCAGCCAGACAAGTCTGTGTTCAAAACAAAATATGTAAGGAGGGAACGTATTCACATATTTCCAGGAATTGCAAAGAGCTTAGATCCACATAGCTAGCAAAAAATGACAAACATTTTAATTTCTACATTAAAATTTATCTTAAAGTTAAGCAAAAATGCCCTAGTCCAGAGAAAAGCCAAAAAATTATAAAAAAAATTGCAAGTAGAAATGGTTTCATTTCACTCTATATCAGTGGTTTTCCACCTTTTAAAGTCCAGAACCCACTTTCAAAAATAATAAACATAACAGGGTTCATAAATTAAATTAGTACACTCTAATACAAAATGTAAAAATTACTGCAATTAAGTAATAGTCAATTTTATTAAAATGTTAGCATTTCTGTTGTTTTCTTGCTCCATCGGGATATTTTTGCAACCAACCAGTAGGTCTTATAGGTTGAGCAATGTATTTTCAATGCAGCATCGCCCTTGTATCATAAACAATTTTGCAAATCTGTAACCTGCTCATTACTTTGAATATGACTTGTAATAAAATTGCAGTATTTTCTTAAACAGATCTTATACTATAGTTTTTGTTGTTTCAGTACCTGGAAGCAATGTTGAGTCCTAGTGATCGACATAACTCTGGAACATCAACAACACCCATGTCAGCTTCTGCTCGTGTTCGTAAAAGAAAGAGGTTAAGGGAAGCTATGTCTGAATTGGTGCCGAATGAATCACCAGCTTTTTATAAACGTAGGTCATCTGTTAGTGCTGCTGCTGCGCTTCTGACACCAACTTTCCATAAACGTAGGTCTTCAGTTAGTGATGCTGGACTTTTGAGTATGAGTGGTTCGTTTTTAGATTGCTCAGGAAGTCCAGATGAACAGAGTGATGGTGAGTAAGTTCAAATTAATGAATTTAATGGATAATGAATTATCTGGATGGCTGAAATACTACTAAAATCGAACGTTTACCTCTTCCAGGAAGTCTTAAATATTTGAACTCAAAATTAACTGTAAAGACCAATTGAAATAGAGGTATGGGCCACTACATTTGAAACTGTTATCTTTAAAAATCATTTATGCCAAATGATATGTGATTTTCTTGACATTAGTTTTCAAATTGACTCCCTTTTACACTCGCAAATGACCAGTCTCTTCATACTTATCAACTGCTCCTTCCAAGCTTTGCACAAGACTCTAAATACTACATTGCCTTTTTTTAGTAAACAAACCCTCAAATATTGCCCACAATTTGTAGTCCAAAGCAATGAGAATGAGTTTTCTTGAAGGCCATTCTCGAATAGATATAAAATTGGGAACTTTTGTATAAAACCAATTATCTGGTGGACTGGTGCTGAATTCTGCTGGAAGCTCCAGTATCTGTTCTTGAACAAAGCAATATTTACAAGAGGAGGAGTTCCATTTTTTGTCTTCTGCTCCTTTTTCCATTTTTCTAAATTAATTTAAAATCCAAACTTTTGCTGATGCTATAATCAGCATCATCATTGGATTGAAAGTGTCTGGAAAGGCAGAGATAGAAGTTGGGGGAAAATAACAGTTTTGGGAGACTGTGGCGCAAACTTTTTTGTTGACCAGTAATGGATTCCAAGTCTTGCTAATTTGGAAACCATTGTCTTTGTTTATATTATCTAGTTGCTGCTCAATTTCTAAAGCCTCTGCCCTAGGCAGATTAATATGTTGTTGCAGTTATCAAATTTGATTATAAGCAATTGAATGGCGTGTTCTTTTTGGTAGCTGAATCTTTGAAAGAAATAGTACTTGAAAATTAGTTTTCATTTTGGTATTGGTAACAGTTTTAGCTCACCAATCAGCCACTTCATTACCTTCTAAGCCACATGCATTGGTATTTATTGTAAAACTGTTTGTTTTGGGATGATAACTATTGGTTTCTTATTTCTTGTATTGTTTCAGTTGGGTAATTAATATTATTTATATTTTGAAGTGATTACCTAAGTCAACTTGCATTGGTATTTATTGTAAAACTGTTTGATTCTGATGATAATGGCTAGGTTTCTTATTGCTTTTATTGTTTCAGTTATTTAATTAATATTATATTTTGAAGTGATTGCTTTGAGTCAGTATTATACATTTTTCTATTTATATTTGATGTAAAAAGAATGTCTAGGGCAGATTTTATGGCTAGAATCTTTGCATTAAAATTATTAGTATATTGTCCTAAAACTGTATGTAGAGAAAATTTGTAATAATAAACTCTAAATGCAGCTTTTTCATCTTTAAGGGAATGATCAATATAAATTCTATATCATGATTTGGCTAGATAACTTTCATTTAGCATGGCTAGTACTATCATTTTTAATATTTTTGGATTTCTTTTTTTCTTGATTTTGTTTGCCTAAATAATTGAAAATATAATTCATTATCAGTATTAAAGATATTTCATGATTCATATTTTCTTGGAATGGCAGTCTTCAAGTTGATTTATTAGTATTATAGGTTATAAGTACTGTGAAAGTAAGTTTAATAATTGTTTGGATTTATAACATTAAGAAATTAGCAATTTTATGCTTTTCTGCAAAGATGTATCTAGAAGCTCATGCCAAAACAGTTGCTTACTGTTACATGATTTAAAGCAACTTTGCAAGTATGTAAAATGACAGATAATGCTTTCTATAGGAACAAAGAAGAAGACAATTGCAGCGTATTATTTTAATGTCTTTTTCAGAAGTGGAAGCAGGGCTGAATGAGACACCAAAGAAGATACTAAGTGCCAGACAGCAGGTTTTTATGGAACTGGTTCAAACAGAATCAAACTATGTTGGCATTCTGCATACCATCATGACAGTAAGCATTATTGTTAAAACTTTAAACCACTAGATGTAATTATATCCAGCACATACAGCATTTAACAGGACCTGACAGACAAACTTTGAGAAATTGTAGGTCACAAAGAGAGAATATTTTGTTAAGGAATGTGCATTGGCTGGCACATCATTAAGGAACTGTGCATCTGAAAAATGGAACCTCCGATAAAATGGAAATGATATCTAATTCGAAAGTTCTTAAATGAACTCTGATAAAATGTTTTTCTGAAATAAATTTTCCACTCAATTGCTGACAGTTTAGTACAAACATTGTTTTTCCACAATTGAAAATTACAGTTGAGCTTTTATTTGGTATATCAGTTCCTCTCATTACATTTAATTTATTATTCATCCCTTTACATCAATGAGTGCATTACAATGCAAAGATATGGAATTGTTCAGTAAAACTGGTAATAAACCATAATAAAGTTCTTACAAACAAGAAGAAGAATAATGACAATATTATAATAATAAGTTGATGATGATGATAAAATTTAAAAAACATATGTTAATTTAATCTATAATAAGTAAACATTAGTAAAACATTTCTTACAGAAAGAACGAAGAGTAATAAAATTAAAGTTATAATTCTAATATATCTCCCTTCACATTATCTGAAATGGTATTACAGAGGAACCGCAATTCATTGTTTTTGGATGGGCCAGTTAAAAATAAAAAAAACTATGGATGTTGGAAAACAATAAATATGGGAAATGCATAAATCATGTTAAAAAATGAATAAAGCTAGTATATAAGAAAACCCTATTATATTTTGCAGTACACATTTTACACTTTGTCACTTTCTTTGAAAAAGGTTGTTAATTGACATTTACTTCTTTGCTGCTTTTCTTTTCATGCAAAAAGAATTTTCTACCTTCAGCACATTGTTGCTTGCTACTATCATTGTCATGTGCATAGATATGCACCCATCACCTGCACTGTTTCACATGCTCTCAGATCTTCTGCAAATATTGGCTCAGCTTCTGTTGTTGCATCACTCTCCTTCCCTATGCCAGAAACACTTGCTACATCTCCCATCTCATCACACACTTCTATGTACACTTTGAATGCCACATATAACAACATCCTCGTCCACTGCCACTTAGGTGTCAAAACTGATTAACTGATGATAGATATCAGTCTGTGAAACATTATCTGCTTATAAATAAATGAGTGAAGCTACATGAGTGTTGAAATTTCCACTCAGTTACACAGAATTATTGTATAAAAATAGTCAGCCTATTTTAAAAACACATTTAAAATAATTCTGGACATGTTTAAAGGACCATTGTCTTCATTCTCAGCTGTATGTTGATCTCAGTCAGTAAATGGTTTATGCAGGCATTTTCATAACTTTCAGATAGAGTGCCTCATCTCCAAATATTGAAGCATGTCAGTCAATGGTAAAACAAAGAATGGACATCATTGAAGTACCCATTCTGTTCTGTCAGCTGAAACACATACTTTTATGATAATATATCTCTTTAGTTATTTACCTTTATGATTTTAAATGGAAAATATTAGGTAATACCTGGAAACTAAAAGGCACAAGAATATTTAATGAGAATGATTATGGGAAAAAAGAATCAGAAGTAAGAGCGGAATTAATAAAAGAAATGAAAAAAAGCCAGAAATGAAGGAATGCAGCTGCCGATGACTCAGCTACAAGGTCAAGGAACTATGGGCAGAGGTGAAGAGAGGAGGAGGGAAGAAGAAAGGGTAACAACCTGTTGCCAAGGGACAAGCATGCAGTAGAAAGGGGAGGAGTGTGTAGCAGCAAATGATGTCACAGAGGAGAGCGAGTCCACCAAAACAACTGAGTGAGGAAGTACTATGGCGGAGAACAGTGGATGGGGGACTCTAGCTGGACACAGGCGGCCTGGGGGACAGGAGGTTGGAGTGTGGTGTCATTGCACTCTGGGAGTGTTTTTTAAACTTTTGGTACCAAAAAATCTGGGACAGACAAAGAATTACAAGAGCAAAGGCGAAATTAAAGCGCTACATATGGAAGAATTAGAAAATAAATACTTTGATGATAAATTTGTGATTGTATGAGATTTTAATGCTAGAGTAGGATAAGAGCAGATTCAGTTGGACGATAATTGCTACAGAAGGAGAGGGAAGGGGTTTGTTTGGGGTAGAGCAGGAATAATAGGGTTAATTGAATTAAAAGTGAAAAAGGAAGTGTCCAGTATGTTGAAAATGGATAAGGATTTGTATTGTATAATTGAATGCCCAGAAATAAAAACATGTGAGAGAAGAAATATGAATTAGAAATGGATTAACTTAGAGATAGCAATTTTCATATTGTTAGTAAAAATTTTTGGAAATAGCACTAACGTGGCCAGGATTGATGGATTTTTTTGGGCATAAAATCCTAAGCATGGCTTCCTTCAGAAGGGAAGTAAAGTTGTGGGTCCTGTGTCATACATTTACGGCATGAAATAGAACCTCAAGCCTGAAAGAAGATACCTCTGAGGTAAATTTATCTGCTGTAAGTCCTGAATTGAATGGGACGCTGATGACCTGAAATGTTAAATAGCATCCATAAATAAACCAAATTAACAAAAAGAAATGGCAATAAATAATTCTTGAGAAAATTTAGTAACTGTGTAGGGAAGGTAAGACAGAAATGTTGGAAGAAAGTGATTAAATTAAAGGAAAAGGATATTTAGGAGATAATATTGAAAGGAGTAAATAGTGGAAAGTAGGATCTATTACATATACAACCAGGATGTTGTATAAGATCCTAAAATAACAAGCATTCCAAGAACAGTGTAAAAGCTGAATAAGGGAATTATGCAGAAATAAAACACTCACTCACTCACTCACTCACTCACTCACTCACTCACTCACTCACTCACTCACTCACTCACTCGTGACATTCTTTCCTGAGGACATTAACATCTCTTAACTTGACATTCCGTATTTTCTCTTAGAATTCTCCATTAGAATTATACATAAATTCCCTTTATTCTTTTGATAATGGAATATGTCTTCACAATCTTGTGCTATGTAATTTTAACTGTGTTTTTACAGATGTTTAAAGATCCACTTGAAAAGATGACAGAAGCAGATGGACCTCTTCTAAATAATACAGAACTGAAAATTATTTTTGGTAACTTACCTCCTATCTTTGAGGTACATAAGAAAATGCTGGAGGAGCTTAAATCAGCTGCATCACATTGGAAAGAAGATTTTAGTATAGGGAAAGTTTTTCTGAAATTTGTAAGTACAAATTTCCAGTATTTCAATAAGTAGATCATGAGAGTTCTAAAGTACTGTAAAGTAGCTGTTCAATAAAGAGTGATCATAATTTTTTTTTTACATCATGATTTTGATGATCTGGCCCCATTGGATGTAATGCACCTTCCCTGCATTTCTATCAGGATTTAAAGATATGCTGAAAACGATATTTTGACAGGTCTTTCAGAATTGTCTCTGCAGCCTTCACCACCGCTTCTGATGATGAAAAATGCCTCCCATTAAAATGTTTCTTAAATTTTGGGAAAAGGAAAAGGTCACACAGGGCTAAATTGGGACTATAAGGAGAGTGAGGGACACACTTCACATTGATTTTTGTGAGATATTCAGAATTTTTTATGATGTACAGCTATGCATTTTCAGCATCCAGTATGTAGTACAGAAATGTAGCCTTTTGCATGAAATAATTGTCTTGCGGAGTTCTCAGTACATCTCTGTAGTATTACCCAGTTATAATTGTGTGTAAATCATTTCCTTGAATCTTAGAAATGAGATGACTATCTTTCCCAGATGAAACTCATTTATGCTTTTTTTTTTGGTATTGGTCACACACAGACCCTTGCTGTTGCTCTCAGGATCAAAATGATAGCTAAGTTTCATCACTGTTGAAAGAAACTCATCTTCCTGTAACATCATCTGTGCAAATGTCCTGTTGTTAAGGAATCAACCGTCTTAACTTACTGTTTATAAATACGTCCTGTGTGCAATGTTCTTAATGTTATTTGATGATCCTCTCTTATGACAACAGTGGTGTTAATGTTTTCTTCTTTTAGAGCACAAACTAGGTTGCCATCTTTCTTTGAAATTGATTGGCGCCTCTCTTAAACATTTTAAACCAGCTTAGAACTGTGCTTTAGGACAAGCAAACTCTCCATAGACCTCAGCTGAAGATTAGTTGAGATGAAAGCAGAATTTCAGAGTAGCATATTGTTCATTGCGTGTCACCTCAATCTTGCTGTAAGAAGATTGGCACAGGCTAATGGGCAGTACTCGAAAACAGTAGTAGTTACAAAAATGATGGGATACTGAATGAGTGTTCAAAGAAGTTATTGCCAGCACTTATGCTATTTTCATGGACAGAAAATTGGAATTGTAAGTTGTATTATCTATCAAATAAGTATAAAAATAGTGCCATGAGTTTACTGAAGGTTAAGCAGTTGTACAATGGTATATAAAAAAAAAACAACTGATTTAATTGCATTTAAATAAATTGCTCTGGAATTCAGTGACTAGTACTAGCAGAAAGGTGAATCCTCTAGCAGTTGCATGAGCGCCATTCATGCAGCACTTTTCAGTTGGGAGTTAAAAGCTGATATTTGAGGTCATGTTTACTATACCCAACATGAACCTGAACTGTAGCGATGCAAGGCAATTTAATTTGTGTAAATAAAAGTCCTGCACAGACCGTGGAAATGGTGCAGTAAGTTTAAAAGGAGCATGCAGTAGGCAAAATACAAATCTTCGAGTGACATAAAAGATAAAAGAGAGGTTATGAAGACCTTAAAAGATTCTCCACATTCTGAAAGAAGTGTTACTACAAAAACTGAAGTCATTGTGAATACGAGGGTATGTCCATAAGTTTCTGGCCTAACCTTTTTCTGGGTATGGTAAAGACAAAAACTTTTTTCACTTTTCAATATGGTTACCCTTTATTGCAGTACACTTCTCATATCTTTGGATTAACATTTCATTGTCCCCTGCCAAAATAGTCGGAACTCTTGTTTGCAAAATGGGCATAAACAGCATCCATTACTTCTTCGTCACACTTAAATTTCCTTCCTGGAAGGTTCTTAAGTTTTGAGAAGAAGAAATAAGTCACTAGGAACTAGATCTGGGCTGTAGGGTGGATGGTCGATCTCCTTGAAACCATTTCTTCACTGCTTCCTTTGCAACAAGAACTGTGTGTACAGGTGCATTGTCATGAAGAAGATGCACTTCGCCACTCAGCTTTCCTCGCCTTTTCTCTTTGGTGGAAGCACGTATTTTGTGCTTCCCCATATACTGTGGCGTTCCTCTCCTTGAAGTCAATGAAGAGTATTCCTTCACAGTCCCAAAAGATTGTCGCCATGATCTTCTTGGTTGACTGAGTGACCTTGGCCTTTAGAGGCAGTGCTTAGCCAGGTTTACTCCACTCCATTGATTCTCTTGTAGAAGGGATCATAGTGGAGGACCAAAGTTTCATCTCCTGTAACAATGGTTTGCAGAACTTCTCTATCATTTCCATGGCAGAGCTCCAAAATGCCTGACAACAACAGATGACTTGTTGCTGCTTTTGGGTTGAGGAAAGAAAGTTGCAGTAAACTTAATCATGTTTAAATGTTCATGAATAATTCGAAGGACTATTGTTTTAAAAATGCCCAACTTTATGCTATTTCACTAACTTTGAGCCGATGGTCTTCCATAATTTCTCCTCCCACAAAGCAATGTTTTCAGGAGTGAGTATCTTGACCCATTTGAAAAAGTTTGGCCCATTCTTTTACGGTAGAATATGAGGGGAATGCGTCCTCATATACACTGGCCAATCGCTGATAACAGCTTGATACTCCATTTTTAACATGTCACAATCTTCCACACATAACCTTCTTTATGCAACTATATCTGAGCAACTGAACACAGAGGAGCAGAAGCTACAGTTGCAATTATTTACTTAACAGATTAGGTATGACACCAGATAAGACTTTTGTGAAGGTAATGAACCTTATCGGCAAGGCCAGAAATTTATGGACCTGTCCTTGTACAACTGACGTTAATATGCAAGAAGATCATTGTATAACCATTGCAGAGAATGCCAGCATCATGCATTATCATTGTGATGTAGGCCACTGAAGAGGAAAATTATTGAGAAGCGACCAGGGCCCTGTTTCACAAAAGTATGGTCTAATACGTAGAAGTATATTAGTGCAGGTTCTTGTAAAATATGGTCTTGTAACTTTCTGTTCCACAAAAGAAATGCTACAATGGTAACGTGTTAGTAAAAAGTTGCAGGTGACATCATATAGAGCAAAATATAAGAGGAAGATGGGGGAACAGCTGTTTGCCATACCTTATGTTCACTCTTTAGGTATTTTAATGCACAGAGCTAATCATTCTCATTTCTGCAAAATGGGTCCAGTTTTTATCTCAGACATAATGATAATTTAAATGCTTTATTATGTATTAATAATATTCAAGTGTAATAATCCACTTTGAGATGAGGTCTCATTAGGCTATATTAAGGAGCATCTTTTTCAGCTGTCAAGAGCTAGCAGAAGAATCCAGCTTCCAGATTGCTCTGTCATTTGTTTATTATTCCAGTTTATCTTTATATTTATTTATATTGCTTGACAATCACGTTCTCATAAGCAAAAAATGTGAACATTGTGCCAAAAGAGATAATTTTAGAACAAAATATTTTCTTGGCATGTAGTAAAAACATTAAAAAACATTAACTAAGATGATGGTTTGAAATATGCATTTGGAACAGGAAATGTCAATCATAAGCCATATTTTATGTGCACTAACTTTATCATTATACTACTTATACTACTTATTTATTTGTTCTTAATACATATTCCCAGTAATCATTATCATCAGTTTCGCTAATACTTAGCTCATTTGGGTCAACTGGCTCCCAAAATCATTAAAAAGATAATAAATTTTATGCTATTATTTGAAGTTACCAATGTTCCTACACTTGTAGAGAAATTTATACAAACCATCAGTGCCAGACTAATACTAATATTTTTTAGGATCAGAACTACGAAAAATCACTTGTACATTCATAAGTATGGAGTTATAAAATTTAATGTAGTAGAAATCTTTGTGGAACAGAATTTGTAATAACTACAAGTTACCAATCTGTACACTTGTAATGTTTTAGACCATACTTTTGTGAAACAGAGCCCAGGACTTGCAAAAATGGGATGGATCTTACACTAGCACAATGCACCCTATCATCAAGTTTGAAGCCATTATGTATTAGTTATAAATAGATCCCAGATGCTTAATGACATATTTTTTTCCTTTTTAATTATTTCCATCTCAAAATTAAAAAGAGCATGGTTTTACATAACCTGATAAAAATTATGTGCTATTCATAAGTCAAATGTTTTTTTTATTTTCAGAATGTAGACTTGCATGGCTGATGTCAATTATGCAAACTGAATCTTCCGGGCTGTAAGACTATGATCCATTGTGATTCTTCTCCTCCCTTTTCCCAAACATTTTGTCCATGGCTGCGGTGGACATCATCAGTGAGGTGCTGGACGTAATCTTCTTAAAGATGAGGCAGTAGCTGACTCGTTTATGAAAATTGTGGCAACATATATCTATATAGTGGGGTTGCCTGTGGAACTGATCTGTGACTGGTTCGCTTGGCTGATGGGGCTGGATCTTAGATAACATAATATACAGACCATTTTTAAACCTACAAAACAGTTGAGAAATACATTCTGCTTCCCAAAGGATACAAGGAAATCACTTGCCTCAACCAGTGTCTACAGAGTACCTTGCTTGTGTGGTGCATTTAACATTGGTACCATACAGCACAGCATTGTACACTCCTTTCAGAACATAAGGGACACTGCCTCCTAGGTCAGACAGATAAATCAGCTGTTGCTGATGGAAACCATGTAATTGGTTTTCAAGATACTGACATATTAGCCTCAACATTCATTATCAATCTTATATCCAGAGGCAATTGAAATTAAATAGTAATAATTTTAACAGAAAAAAAGAAGCTCAAAAACTACACTCAGAATGGTATTTGGCTTTACAAAATACCAAGATAAAGAAATTATGCAAACCAATGAATAAGAAACTCCCATGAACTTCATCCTCCTCAGCCAAGCAAACCAATCAGAGCTCAGTTCCACAGGCAACCCCAATATATGTACCGTCATAAATTCCATTAATGAGTCAATCGCTATTTTGTCTTAAAGAAGTTTATATTGAATACACCACTAATGATATATACCTCAGTTGTGGACAAAATGTTTGGGAAAATGGAGAAGAATCCCACGGCCTTGCAGTCCCCGGAAGACTCAGTGTTTATGTTAATGTTTTTATATGCATTTTTTGTCACTTTGCCATCATTTTTCAAAATTTGATCATATTTTACTCTCTTTTCATCCCTTTACTTACAGTCTCTGAGATAAATTTTGCACTTCCCTGAATCATTGCTTCTAATTTTCTTTTCTAAAAATACTTTTACAAAATATCTCTTTCTGTCAATTAGGAAGGTTAGTTGTATATTAAGAGATACTTGCATGGGAAGGGGCAGGTATATAAAAGGAGATTGGAGAATTTAGGATTATATTTTCAGTTTCTCTATCAAGGCCAATGCTTGTCATGTTATATTACTCCAAGCTGTGGATCCTATAATGAGTTAACCAAACTAAAAGACTTAGTCTAAGTGCAGCTTGTAGATTTCAAAATTTCATATCTGTAAGCAGATGTTCTCACTTTGCAAGATAGGTGACATTCTGAATGGCAACCCAGCAACATAACATGAAGGTTAGCCTGAATTCAGCAATAATGATTTAACTTATTTCAAATATACCCCAGTAACATCCTGCTGTTAGCAGAGCTTTTCCAATACAAGTGGGTGCTGAGTAACAGTAGAAGATTGCTTTTATTTGAAACTTTAAAGTATGTTATTTGTTACTGTAATTCTCTGCGATTGTCTATCTTGTAATGTTTCTTTCATTGTGTATATTGTTTAATATTATCTTTTAATTATTTAATAAATTCAAAATGTAATAAAAATTAATATTTTCATTATGTTTTATTTTTAAAGTATTCTGTATGATTTTCATTTAAACAAAGGAAGATTATGAAAATGTGTAAGAAAATAGTATTTTTAGATCATATTTTCACAGTTTTAGGTCATAAATGTGTGCATATTTCTTATATTTTGTGGTTATAAACATCCAGGTCCTAGTTATAAAATTAGTTTAGTTATTTTTGATATACATTGATAAATGGGCCTGTTGGACACTGATGGTAGCATTTTATTCCTAACCCACCATTGACTTTCATTTGTTTGGAAATGGGACCCAGATGATGTTGACATTGTTAAGGGTGAAGTATTAAAGGTTAACTAGCAGATGGCACTTTATATTGTATAGTATGTGAAAACTTATTTTATGCAGTGACAAATGCTGGAATAACTTTAATGATTATGTAGAAAAATAAAGTGGTGGTGTTGAAATAAAGTATTTATCTTGATCTGCCTTTAGCCATTACCTGTAAAAAAAATTAGGGAAATTTACTTGTTGACTTGCCCTCATACTTGAAAACGGTGAGAAGCCATGCATACAAGAATAAAAGTGTTTGTCTTTCAAATTACAGGCACCTGATCTAATAAAGGCCTATCCACCATTTGTCAATTTCTTTGAGACGACAAAGGAAATGTTGGTGAAATGTGACCAAACAAAGCCCAGGTTCCATGCATTCTTAAAGGTTTGTCAAACAAAACCAGAATGTGGTCGCCAAAGTCTTCAGGAGTTACTTATTCGTCCTGTACAGCGCTTGCCTAGCATCAGTCTTCTGTTAAATGGTATGGTTTATGTTCAGAGTTTTTAGATTTTAATATACTTTTATGACTTTAATAATAAAACTATTAAAAAGGCCATTAATTAATTTTTACCACCATAATTTTTTGTTGATTCATGGTTCAAAAAGTCGGTCCTAGTAGTCTGGTATACTTGCTTTGTAAACCCCAAGATTGCAGGCTCATTGCTGACCAGGATTGATCGATTTTTTTTCGGACATAAAAATCCTAAACAGATTTCCTTCCGAAAGGAAGTAAAACTGTGAGTCATATATTTATGGCAAGAGAAAGAACCTAAAGCCTGAGGCAAAATTTATCAGCTGTTTCATGCCTTGAATTAATTGGGATGCTGATGACCTAGATGTTAAAGAGTGTACATAAGTGAGAATAAGATTTAAAAAATGGAAATTTAAGAAATGGGTGTAAAAGTCCTTTTATATTTTTCAAGGAATAATATAATAAAAAGCTTCATTCCCTAAGTGCTTGACTGAAATTATAAGAAGCTTGTAATTGTTCATCAGTATTAAAGGCAAACTGTTAAATACAGCATAACCCCTGTTTAGTATTTTTATAGAGGTTTGAAATGTTTTACCTTAAATCAAGGTTGCAATAAAATGAACAATTTTCTATAAATCTTTGTATTAACATAAGTGATACCAAAATACTTTTTCTCTGCCATAAATACTGTTGTTCAAGATTGCAATTTTCTATTATTTACAGTATAGTTCAAAGCCATCCACAAAATAAATATTTGAATATTTGCCAAACCAAGAGTGAGTAAAACAGCAAAAGTTAGAGTTTGCAATGTTGTGCATAATTTTTATTATTTTGCAGATATTCTGAAGCACACCCCCAAAAATAATGCAGATCATGCAGCTCTAGAGCAGGCTCTGAGTAGCATAAGGGAGGTGATGACACACATCAATGAAGATAAACGAAAGACTGAAGGCCAGCTTGTAATGTTTGATATATTCAGTGAAATTGATAACTGTCCAGTAAGTAGCTTATGAAACATATAATTTGGATTGATATTTTCCACTAATTATTGCAGAAACAGGACTATTTAGATAAATAAAGAGTTGGAATTTTTTTTTTGAGAATCAACTTTTGATGTTGTATATATTACATTTAAGACAACCATTTATGGCAAATGTTTTTTATTTCAGGAGTGAAAACAATGATATTAGTTAAATTTTGTTTAGCGAATAATTTCAAGGTAAACTCAATTTTTTTAAATGGGAAGCCCAATATTTTTTATCACATTCTGGTTTTATGCATAAAGGCAAAAATCTTTTGTCTGAAACTTTTTTTTTAACCAATTGGTTATTTTACAAAATATGATAATTGAAAAATATTGTGACACCGTAATACTTTGAAAAACTTACTTAGATTTCATTTCTTTGTATTTAACAAATGCAAAGTTAAATACAGAAGTGGCATTTCTTTTGTTTACCTTTCTCAGACATAAACAGTTAATATATGAAACCTTGTACAATTATTACCAAACTGAAGATGGAGGCAAACACCTTTGAAACATGTTCAAGTAAGTGGAACAAAATTGGTGAAAATTGAGTGATTTCATAATTATAATACGTCATATACTATATTTCACTGTGAAAATCCCTGATACAAAAAACTACTTGTACAATTAATCAGAAGTTTGTATTTATTGAAATGCTGTAGCAAGGGAATATTCATGTGCTCATTATGGTGTACATTTTATAAGACAAGAGTTAATTTTTATTTATGGGTATACAAATCAATGTGCAAGACAAGACAGCTTGCATATCAACAAAAAACTCCTGGTAGAAGTTTAAGTCATATTCAAGTATGTTGAGAAATGTAGATAAACAAATAAAATTAGATAAGAAATATATGTACATATACATAAAAAATTGACTGGAGATGATTTTGATCTCATGGTTGAATTTTGCGAGATAACATTGGAGGGACTAAGAGAATCATCTGAATCACTAAGAAACATTGCTTTTTTGATGAGTATATATTTTACCTAAACAGTTCCATAAATCAAAATAAGTGTAGCTACTGGAGTGATAATAAATCGTATATTTTGAGACAAGACTGTACACATTGACAGAGGAAAATAAGTGTCTGGGCAGGTATTTTAGGTGAAACAAACATTGGTCCATTATTTTTTCAGGAATGGAGGTATATAAATTGTATAATCTTCTTATTAATGAAGAAATTAAAATCAAGAAGATGAGAACGGTAGAGTTGCTTTAAATAAAAACTTGCTTGGATTCCAGCATGATGGAGCACCACCACATTGTAAACAGAATGTTTGACGGTGGCTCAATAATACATTTCAGAATAGGTGGATTGGTAGAAGAGAGAGCACCAAATGGCCTGCTAGGTCCACTGATTTAAGCCCCTTAGATTTCTTTCTATTGAAGCACCTAAAACTGTCATTTTTAAAACGCAGCCTGCTACAACTGAACTCTGACAATGAGTAACCACAGCTAGTAGGGATATTCCTAAATGCCTGTTTCAGAATGTTAGTTGGGCTTTAGAAAGTAGAATTTATTTTTGAATGGAATGAAATGGAAAACATTTCAAGCACTAATTGATGATGAACAACTATTATTTTTAAAAGCAATTTCCATTTTAAGTTTTAGGATTATGATTTAATGCATACAAATGGTTGGTTTAATAAAAAGAAATGTTTCAGACGAAAGTTGTTTGCCGTAAAATCAAAATATGATAAAAAAAATGGATTTTTCATCATTAAAAAAGTAAGTTGATCTTGAAAATCTTTGGTAAATAAAATGTAATTAGTATAATTATTTTCCCCCTGAAATGAAAAAAACATTTGCCATAAGTTGTTTTCTTGAACGCATATTGACTTTGAGATAAGCAGCTAGAAAGTTTTTTTAAAAAAAAACATCCTGTAGTAAATTTCTTTCATTTCCCTCTTAAATACCATGTAAAGTTGCTAGTTTATAGAAAATCCAATATAAGTTAATTTTACAGAAATTTCTAGTGTTTGATAACATTTTTCTGTTTATAATATATCCAGCTTAGCTATAAATTCTGTTCCGCATTATTTTGAGAATGAGATAACTGTGATTTAAGATATTTTCATTTTCTTTTAGTGTATTACAATTACATGTATCAAACATATATGTCATCAGTTAGATTCAAAATGCCAAAAAAAAGTAATTGTGGATTGCCCTTCTTGCAGACAGTCCTCTTTAGCACTGCCATAGTTCGTAGTCCAGGGTACTGGATAAAAGTTGGCAGATGGCCAATCAGAGTAAAAATGAAGTTGGCCTTCATCCACTGTTATATCATCCTCACCTTATGACTGGGGACAAGAATCTTACTGGACATACTAGGGTCAATAAAATATTTTGGTTCAACAAGGATCCAGAACACTTTCCATATACACTTTGGCACTTGGTAGCCTCTCTGAACTTTGTAACTGTGTCAGGGCTCTTTGAGAGCTTGAAATATACACCTCCATCATCTACCTTCAAGGTAAACACATTCTCATCAGTAAAGTGAATCGTATGATATCCATTTGTCATATTGCTGCAGGAGCCATCTTAATTTCGGTTCCCTCTGCTTTATTTATGGCATCAGGAAATGTCCTAATACTATGTTGGTAAACTGTAGGTCTAAACCCTTCATTAAATACTCTGAACATCAACCATGAAAAATTCCATCTCTCGTGCCTTAATTAACTGCTTTCAGTGCCATTTCCTCCAGACATTCTACATGAAATGCCAATGTATGACCATAAAATTGGTGTTTGGTGCACTGTAGAAATCTATACATTTGAATTTAAGGGGCAATTAATATCTGCCTGTGTCAGCAAACATTGTGTTTCCTGGTGCCAAGCAAATCCCTGTTTAGTTGGCCACGCATTCAAGTGAGGGCTCTGTATTATGTATGTATATTATTTTAGTAATGAAACATACTATAGAAAGAAAGAAATAAAACAAAAAAAAAGAAAAGGAAATAATAGGAAATGTTATTAAGATAAGTTGCTGCAGAACACACCATTGTTTTGCATTTTTGTAAATTACTGGTTTTGTAAAACATTGTCAGTATTATTTTGATGCATAATGTGAGTATTGGATAATTTAATCCTTTTGGCAACATTCTAAGCTCTGGTTATTGAAATAAAGTTGTTTAGTATTGATTTTTCTCCAATATATCTGAAAATTTGGGAAAATTGGTGGTGTCATTGTTTATTACATTTTGTTGTAGAGAATAAAAAACAGCTTTTTAATATGTTGTTGAAATCTATTTCTGATAATTTTGTTTATTTATTGCTGAATTTTTTTTTTTTTCAGCCTCATATTGTATCTTCGCATCGCAGTTTCATTGTGAGATGTGATGTTGTTGAATTAAGTGAAGGGCTAAGTGGCCGAGGAGATAATCTTGTGTTCTTCCTCTTCTCTGACATTATGGAGGTCAGTATTTCGTTCTTGTAGTACTAAATGCAGTGACTCACATACATAATATAGTTATTCAAATTATATTTGGAAGCTGTAGACAATGGAATATTATATATTCTATTATAATTTATTGAAACATATTAACACCAACTGCAGTTACATATTTAACATTAGAACTTGTTTTCCGGGTTATCACTTCCATTAGCTGTTGACTTGACTACTGGATGTGGATCCCAAGGTGTCTGTGGAAACATCTGATGGTTTAAACAGGAACGTGCTGAGTTCATATGCAGATGGAACATCAAAATTCATTAAATTTCCTCTGTTTTTAGGATAAAAATTTATTTGCTTGTGAAGTTCTTTCATCAGATTAATCTCTGGTTTAATTTTATAATTTTGGGACCAAAAATGTGTTGTTATTGCTGTTTATCTATTTGTTTTGCATGAATATTTCTAAAATTTTTGTTTCTTCAAATTTCTAAATTTCTGTATAAAATATAGTGAACTTTTGTAACAGTGGTGTCAAATGTTAACATTTTTAAAAAATTGAGTCAAAATTGTAACATACACACACACCACTAAAATTCAATAAAATGGAAGACTAGTTTCGGGAGCCATCGCTCCTATCATCAGTTCCTGGTCGGCTCAGGCCAGTCGACCAGGAACTGATGATAGGAGCGATGGCTCCCGAAACTAGTCTTCCATTTTATTGAATTTTAGTGGTGTGTATGTTACAATTTCGACTCAATTTTTTAAAAATGTTCTAAATTTCTCTTCAATTTTCATATGAACTTTTTTAATTACATTCTGCACATTCAGTTTCATAAATTCTTGATTTCTTTTCTATTGGTATGGGGGTCTTTTAAGGCAGAACCTAGTAAATTGTTGATATATTTTTTCATTAGGGTTTATTTTATGCGATGTTCTTGAATATTTTATTGAATTTGCTATGTTAAGTTAGGTGATTGTGAAACTTGAATTTTCCAGTAAGGAGAAGCATCTCATAGATTGTCTTTTTAATTTATTGATCTTTTTAACTATTGTGTCTTTGTTGAAACTTGCCTATTTCTTTATTAATTATTTGTTTATGTTCTGGCTTATTTTCTGTTTCTGTGAATGGAATGTTAATGATAACATTCTTGTGCCAAGCTGTGAAATACAAAATTGTGTTTGAGAGCATCCTAATAGGAAATTTAAAAAATTGTAAAGAAAATGATTAGACTCCTTAAATTTGCAAGAAGAAATAGAAGTTAATAAACCTTATACAAATGAGTCAGTATTAGGTGACACTAAAACTTCACTACTGGTTAATTCTTCAGAACATTTTCAAGAGCATTTGCTCTCATCTTCAGCTGGGAACCAACTAACTGTAGCAAGTGAGATAATGGCATCTGGTGGTTCCATTAGATAACGGAACAGGAATTCCATTAGTGGAATGTCAAAATTCATAACTCTATGTTTATTTTTTAAAATATAAATCTTTTCCCATATTGCCAATTCCTTGGGATTGGTGGTAGCTTTTAAAGTTTGGCTTCTCCTGCAATGTCATGATCATAAGTCCAAAAGTGATCTGCAACCGCCGATTTATCCAATTGTTTATATCTTAAATTTCTGAAGTCTTCTTTGTTCCTTGTCTCCAAATTTTATATTGTTTTGCCTATATATATATATATCTGAATACACTCCAAACAATTTATCCGATACACTCCTGACTTCTTGCTGGGTGGAATAACGTCTTTTATGGTGCTGTTCAGAAGCTTTCCAATACTAAATTTATTTTGGGCTGCCAAACATACATCATAATTTTTAAAAATCTTCATGAATGCTCTGTTTGCCCACGGGTGATATGTGAATCTTTTAAAAACCATGTCCTTTTTTATCGTGGAGAGAGTTTTGGTGTTTTTAATATCTTTCTGTCTTTCGAAATGTCTGATCTTCTTATCAACTAAAGAGCTGCTGAATCCATTGTTGAGGGCTGTTTTGATGATATAACAGTATCCTTCTGAATACTTTTCTTTGTTGAGTGGGATGTTTACCAGTCTATGGACAAGGCTGTTTATAATGGCATGTTGGTGTGGTTTAGGGTTAAAACTGTTACTCTTTGAATTAATTTGAGAATAACTGTAGGTTATAGTATAGAGTGTTAACAATCTGAAATTATATAATTAAGAAGGGGGTGGCTAAGAGAGTGAGTGATGGAATTAACTACAGTAAAAAGAAAAAAATTACTCTTCATATGCAGCTAACTTATAACAATTGCAAAGCAGCTTAGTAATTTGTAGGAAAATTTATTTATAGTGTAATAAAACAGAATATGTTTCACAAACAGTATTGATTTAATAAAATTAATTACCATGTTTCTTAATTTTTAAGGCCATATGATTAATATGGCAATTAGGCATTTTCTGTAATAAATGATAGAAGCAAAGATTGTTATAGCTTTTTTCTTTATCTCAAGATATATATTTTCATCATAAAGTAAGGTTAATAACAATTGTAATTTCAGGTTTGCAAGAAACGCTCAAAAGGTTTCAATTCTTTGAAAAGTCCAAACACAATCATTGGTCAACAGAAGTTAAGTGGTGGCAAACCATATAAACACATCCGCCTTCTTCCTCTGTCTGCAGTCAAGCGAGTAATTGATATTCGAGAAACTAATGGTAAGATTTTTAAAATTATATTCTTCTTTATATGAATTATTTTCTAGAAGTTATTGACACAAAATATAAAAAATACATTTGGTAATTTAAGTTGGTTTTTGGGCATTTATATTTACATATAAGTGAAGTGTGTCAGAATACATCTTAAATCATTAACTTCATGCTTCCTTTCATAAGCATCATGCACATGTTATGCTCATATATATATATATATATTACTATCCTTTCATTTTGCTTTCTAGATATACAGGAGGATTGTAATCGACTGAACAGAAATAATAGGAGTGGCTAGTCAAATGAGGGTTTTTATGGTTTTATGCAGGAGAACCCCTTATATCCAAACTTTGGTTAACTGAAATCTGTGTTAACTGATTGCCTATCTCATCCTCTCATTAAATGTGGGTTAGGATAAACTCACATTTAATGCAAAAAATTTCAAGCCCAAATAATTATACCATAAGAGCAATGTAATTTTATATTGAATATAGTATAATTTACACTAGTAAAATACCCACATTCAGTATAAAAAAGAATGTCAGATGCATACATTCAACCTAAGCAGAACAAGGCCATCGCAGGTACAAATATTCTTGATTAATGAAAGTTGCAGATAGTCAAGAACATCAACATTGTGTTTTATTTCTAAAGATATCTTTCCTGAGTAGTTGTTGCTTTCGGTACTTCAAAGGAGTACACTGTAGTATTCATTTCACTAGAAAGAAAGAAATCTACGAGATTAAGGTCTGAGAATTTTGGTACCACCTGCTGCACGTACAGTGATCCATTGTCTGGGAATGGTTTCAGATAAATGATCTACATAAAGCTCTACTTAAGTGTAGATGGACACCATCATACAAAGTCCACACTATGCCTAACCTTGCCAGTGAAATATCCTTAAGCAGAATTGGGAGAGCTTCTTGAATAAATAGGATAAATCCTTTGTCATATGCTGTGGACCAATTAATTCACTGAATATCTATGTTGGAAGTTGTGTTAATGAATTGTATGTGAATTTTTCCATATATGGAAATTAATGATTTTCATACATTGCCAATAACTAGCTTAAAAATCTGCTCCTTGTGAAAGAAACCACTCGGAAATGGCCACCCTTGTAGTGATATCGGCTTCAGAGAGATGCAATCAATGTGGTGTTCTCAGAACAGTTCAATGAGACACCTTTACAGCTCAAGCTACATCACAATTACTTCTTCCAAGAGCTATAATATTTCTTCCTCTATGATGTTCCTCTTACCAGCTCCTTAGTAATAAGGTATTGCACTCCCAGTATCCTGAGCACACCGACAAAGGTTAATAAAAGTTCCTAGGATACAGGGATCATCTGTTGGCACTATTTCCAAGTAGATGCTTCAACAACATTTCAGTGTGTTTCGCCATAAATTAGTAGCACCTCAAGATATTCTGCATTATTTAACAGTGCCATCTTGCAAACTGATGTTGTTTGTTTTACATTCAGTAATAAACAAACATACCTAGCAAAATAGTTGAAGGGCTATTTATGACATACACACTACTAACCTAATTCTTAAATATGTGTATTGTCACATTGTGCAAAATAGTTGAAGGGCTATTTATGACATACACACTACTAACCTAATTCTTAAATATGTGTATTGTCACATTGTGACACGGCAGTTCAAACAAAGAACAATTTTGATAGACTATGAAACTTATTCCTGCAATATAATAAGTATTAAAAAGTAGAAGTAGGTCCTGGTGGTCTAATGGTAAACATACTTGCATTATAGTTCCAAGATTGCAAGTTCAATCCTGGCCAGGGTCAAAGGATTTTTTCAGGTAAAAATCCTAAGTATGGCTTCCTTTGTAAGGGAAGTAAAGCCATGGGTCCCATGTCATAGATTTACAGCACGAAAAAGAACCTCAAGCCTAAAAGAAGAGGTCTCTGAGCAAAATTTGTCGGTCGTTTCATGCCCTGAATTGAATGGGATGCTGATGACCTGAATTGTTAAAGAGCATCCATAAATAAACTAAATAAAAAAAGGCAACGACACTAATCATTTTATTAGCAAAGTGGATCTAATACTGATATATATAGATGAAGAGGCTTGCTTACAATATTTTCTTAATAAGGACCTGCTACGGACAGCAATGCTGTGCACTGAGTGTAATGCCATTTTCCGTCCTATTACAACCCCAGCCATGTTATTTGGGTTGACAAATGCAAAATTAGACAAAGGAAATTTCGTCGCAGCGGCAAGAGGGCAACTTGCATTCTCTGGATGATGGACGTGGAGAAAGTTAGGATAGAGATTTGTCTCAATAACGGAGAGATACCAACATGCTGTTCAGTTTAATTGAGCAGCATGTAGATTTTACCAGCACGATTCATACAGATACCTGGGGAGATTATGGGCTAATGGCAGGTGGATTTGCAGCTCATCTGACTGTCAACCACGCTGGGCCTTTTGTAGACCCAGTGATAAACTGTCATTAATAACATTCAGTCCCACTGGAGAACTGTACTCATCCTTTGTTTAGGGGTGGCATTAGACGGGACAGAATAGATTTCCACATTTGTGAATTCTTGTGGCATCAGGACTGTTAAAACAGATCAGCAGGCCCTTTTCGAGAACTGGTGGAAGACGTTCGACAGGTATAACAGTAGTTTAGACGATTAGAGCAATTTAAATTAGTTTAGGTTTAAGCATTTTAGGAATAAAAAACTTCTGTTGTCTGCATTGTTTGTTAAGATATTACATTGGCATCCTGCTTCACCATAACTCAGCAAGTAAAATAATTATATAATTATTATCTATAAGTAAAGAATACTGCTGTGATCGCAACACATTTACAATATTATTTAGCTTAAAATGAATTGGGACAAATGTGTACAAATTTCGATGTCTTTCAATCCTGTCAGGTGTCTATGCGCACTGTGTCTGCTTTGGGCTTAGAAAAATTCCTGTGATTCTCGCATCATATATTGAAAAGAAGAGCTCTTCTAGGCTCTGGTATATAGCTGTGTATGTTTGTTTAAAAAAGCAACCATTTAGCTGCATTTTCCTGAAAACTACTCTGAAAAGAGCAAAATAATAGATTTTCTTGTTCCATTCATCATGAAGAATCATCTTAGTAAAAGGAAAGTCATAGGTTCTATTTTTCCTGTATATGTTATATCTTTTGCATTAGTTTATGCCACAAATTTTGATAAAATTGGGGTTTTGGATAAGTACCAGCAGCTACAAAGGAAATTCATACTTTGTATTAATCTGCAGAAATAATTTGATATTGAAAAATGTGCATATGAAGTATTGGTTTGTTTGCAGACTGTCACAATGTGTTCGCACTTTTGTGTCGCAATAATGAGGAGATGAAGGAGAAGCTTTATTCATTTATTCTTAGTGATGAAGAGACAGATAAGTGCAGCTTCCTTAAAACACTTTGCCGTCAAGTGGCTAATACCACCTGCAAAACTGTAGCGGTATGAATCTTTTTATTCTTAGTAGCACAACATTATTTCTTTTTGGCTGTTTCTTTATTACTAATGTAACTTACAGATAACCAGATTACAGTGAAAGTGCCTTGGTTACTAATAGCCTATCTGGAAACATGCTTGTTACAGGAGAATCTTCTGTTATCATTAGAATCACAACAACTGAATATAGACACCAGCGATGTTACATTAGGCACATTAAGCAAAGCTTTCAAGTAAGTGCATATTTTATTTTCTGAAGCAAAATTTATACCATAACATTAATTGAAAATCACCTAGTCTAGCCATAAATAATCATATTATTTTACGAATAAGCTAAATATGAGTTGCCAATTATTATGATGAAATCATCCAAATTTTACTAATTTTATTCCACTTACCTGGACATGTGCTCAACATGATTCCACTGTCAGCTTCCCAGCATGGTTTTAAGGTGTTGCTCTATAGATTTTAGGAATTTAGTGATGAGGTTATTGTTGTTTGGAAGATCAAAGTTAACTAAATTTTCTTTAATTAAGATTATTATATGATTGAATCAAACTACGCACTCTTATTGCCTCCACTTGTTTAAATGTAGAACATGTTTCGCAGGCCATTGTCTGCATCTTCAGTTAATCATTGACGGTTAGCTGCTGCCTTAAAATATTTGTGCTGGAAGATTCTTTAACTCATCAAACAGTCAATAATGGCCTAAAAATTCTTTCTCTTACCAGGCTCTTTAATACTCAATGCAGCAATGTCAGTAGTTATTGCTAAAAGTTTTGGATGGCAAACAGTATTGTTATAAATCAACCAGGCTCTTTAATACTCAATGCAGCAATGTCAGTAGTTATTGCTAAAAGTTTTGGATGGCAAACAGTATTGTTATAAATCAGTGGTGTCATTGAGGGGAAGTGAGTTGGTTACCCCTTCTTGTTACACTTCCCTAATGATGTAATATATATGGAGGTAAGAAAGAGTGCTGATGAGAGGATTCAGTGGCAGACTGTTAAAATATCAATTATGCACATTTTATAAAGACAGTATTAAAATCCATTATGATAAATTGTTTTATAAGTATTAATTGTAATTTAGTAATTTAATTCAATTTGCAATTCTTCTTGGCAACTAACTTATCAATGTTGGGTTCTATACTATATACGGTTAAACGTAATGTAGAGGCCAAATTCACATTACTAATCCTGGATCTTTTGTTTTTTCTTGGTATTGTTCATAGCTAAGAAAAACTGTTCATACTTGTAGGTTCCTCCAAACATTGCAGCCATGTGTCCACTGAGGTGTTTTAAAGTAGGATAAATGTCTTGGTTAATTATTTTGTATAGTTATAGCCCAGATTTGCCATTTTTCAAATGTATCCCGTGTTTCAAATCTATAATCTATGACTGTAAATATGATGGCACTTCTTCTATATTTATGAAATATGGGTTATATAATATTAATAATTCCATATCAATTCCCCTTATATCGTGAAATCTGTCTTCTTATTCTGAATACAGGTTTTCCAGAACTTGTTGGTATTTGTCTGAAGTGTGGAATGCAACATTTGAAACTGATTTCAAAAGAAAAAGGTGATATAAATCTGCATTCTGAAGCTGTTGCACCCATAGTTTCAATTTGGTAATAAATGCCTTAATGGCACCCATCATGTCAATTATGGAGCGATCTTTCACTTATAAGATGATGTTTAGCTATTTCAGATGATTGCACAGATCTGTTACGAAAGCAAGACCATTGGATAACTGGGGATGCCGATATATATTACATATTTTGCTTTCATAATAAGTAACAAAATACTGATTTTCCCATTTTAGGTGGAATTTATAACAGAACATATTCTTTGCTGGACACTGATTGCCTTTTGTTTTGAAACTGAAAGTATTGCGTGTGTACAGCGGTAGCCAATGACATTCATCTCTATTCTGCAAAGCCACTCCAATAAGTGAATCAGAGTAGAAGGGGAAAAGGAGAGTAACCTGCATTTTAACATATCATCACAACTGTTCTAGTCTATAGCAGTTAGAATGGAACTTTAATACCTACAACAAAGGGAAGATATGCAATATAGCAAAATTGTATTTAATATAATATCAGTTTTTAAATTTTTAAAAGACTTATGAATCCAAATTAAAGTAATATTCGGAGCATGCTAGAAAATATAAAACTATTAAAGCTGATTCAGTGTCTTGGGACCAGTCTTCTCTATGGTCTATGAGGAGCGCCTAGTAATAATCTAACTAAATGCATTTATTTTCAGATTTGCTTCACGGACACGAATGAAAGTTGGACGAGCATTTAGTTTCAACAAAACTCCAAGTAAATTAAAGAGAGCTGTCTCCACAATGATGAGTCCCTTTGGTAGTACAACGAATCTCACTCCTGCATCGCAGCTGTCTCAGATGAGGCTGGGAAGCTGTAATAATCTTACTGTAAGAACATGTTTAAAATAACACTTTCATAAAATGTGTAGCAAAAGCTGGTAGAAATAACAACAGAGAAAGATGTTAAAAGCTACTCAAATAAGTTAATAATTGCAGTATTTAGAGGCTAATTGCTATGAATATTATGAGCAGATATTTATAGTAGTTAAATATTTAATATATTTAGTCATTATTTAATTTCAAAATGATAGAAAGGAAAATTGATACAAGTAAGCAAAGAGTACCTATTTATAATAACTTTAATATGATATATCTGTTGCTTGTCATTTCTCGCATATCTGGATGCCATAAAATATGTTTTAATACTTTTATAGATGAAAAAAAATAGTGGTCATCACATGCAACAAGTTTCCATGCTCATTCTGCTGATTAACAAACTTTTTTTTCTGCCGAAATTAGTACATGTAATTAAATGTTTTAGGTGGTTAATTGATTATAATTTTTTTTATTAATTTTTTTTTTTTTTGGCAGAACATGCTTTATGGATCATTATTACAGCCTTTAACAAAAAAAAAAAATTAGTCATCCCCAGATTCTTTGTTTTGATCAGAGAACTCCAGGAATGCTTGTAAACTCTGTATTCACAATGCACATGCAGCGGCTGGCACACTGCAGTGGGCGCTTTGCCTGTAAACTTCAATTATAAGCATCTGGAAAGAGAATATTAGGGTAGAGTAGTGGTGACTAAGTGGTTTAGATGGCATTGCTCTTCTGCATAAGCTCCTGGATTCAAATTCCATATATTTTTTTTTTCATGTGTATATATAAAACAGCTTGTTGCCGTAATATCATATTATATTTTAATGTATGAAGTTTTATGGCATTACCTATGCACACATAAAAATGTAATCACAAACTAACATATTTTTTACAAATAACTAAATAAATACTTGAACAGAAACATTTATTTTTTAAAGTGAAAATACATGAAGTAAACACAAATTATTATTGGATGTATGAGCCCTCAGCATGTATAACTGCCCTTAATCTTCAGAGCATAGATATCAGATTTCTACAGTAGTGTGGATGAGAGGCTACAACATCCCACACTTTCTGAATTTGTGCCCATTAGCCATATTTTGCCCTTTGTGCTTGTGCAGGGAATATATGTGTAGCATACTGCATTTAGGTACAACAAATATTCATTATAATATAATTGTTAATGTTAAAGCTTGCTGTGTAGGGAAACAATATTACAAAACTAATTTGTTACAAAGGTTTATTTAAAAAAATAAGTACTTCATGCTAGGAGATGAACCTGCACTCTTAAGCATTGCATCACCTCACATTCTGCCACAGAGTTAACAAAACTCACAATAGTGCATACCATATAACACAACTGCTGCGGTGGCTAAACAGCTTTGCTGGTTACCTTGTGAACTGCATGTTGTAACTAATAGGACTTAAAAAGAATTTTGCATTCAAGAGATGATACATGATTTTTATCAAAGGGTATACATATATTCAGCCACTGATGGGCAATTTGAATTGTATCTTGGATGCTTAGAGCTGACTTCTGAATAAAGGTTACAAAATTTTGTAATTAATCTATCATCTTTTGGGATTGGGAAAATCATTAGACTTTTTTTCTCTTTCCAGAAGTAGATCTTTTTCTATAAGCTAAGTCACAATGTTCGATATACTGATTTTAATAATTTTGTTTATTTTCTATGTGACATATTTCTTTTTGTTTTCCAATGTGTATTACAATTTGAATAATTAATCTGGTAGATGCCTGGCTTCTTTACTGGGGTAAAGTTGGTATGTATAATTTGATGTTATGATATTCTTTATAATGTATGTGCTCTGTGGAGGCAAGAGGTTCAATTCTTTAAAAAACTTTTTAAATTTTTGAAAATTGCAAGGGTATTGTATACATTTTTTGAACATAAATTACTTTGAAAATGAAGAAACAGCCTTGAAAAATTAGGGTCATGGCTGGGATGTAAATCACGGATCTACAGCCTTCTGGGATGAAGCTATACCAATGTCCTCCTCTGAGCATGGCACTGAGAACTTCTCTCATCTGATTCTATAACCTGGAGACCTTCTCAAGATATCTCTGCTATGTGAGATAATTCTTTTAGAAGTGACTTGTAATGCTAACTGTATTTATGACCCAGGCTTCTAGTTTAACCACCAACTGAATAGATGTTAATTTATACATGGAAATTGTTTTTTTAAACTCTAGCTGTGTTTAGGACTGAAGATCTAAGGTTAAAATCCTGGCTGTAACCCAAATTTTTCAAGTCTAATTCTTTTTTTCCAACTTATGTCCTACACATGGTTAGTGTGAGAGAAAAATTTCCTTATATAAATTTAACCTGAATATATGGAGGCAATTAGAAAATTTCTCAGTCTGACACAGAGATGGTGCTGGCAGAACCAAATGCAAGAATAGCTCTCAAGTACGATCCTTTAGATGTTGCAGCATGCATTTTCATGCACATGCTTTCATTTGTTTTGTTGATATAGTCCAGCAAAGTAAGTTGAGGCTCTTTCAGCAAAGGGATAAAATCAAATTTGCAGTGATAAAATATTTTGTTTTAAAAGGTTTAATGCCATATGATTTAAAAAAAGGAATTAGATTCCACTTCAAAGACTCATCATTTTCTACAGTAAAGAAATGAACTGCAGAGTTTTAAGTGGTTGTTCTTCCATTTAAAGAATCTTCAGGATGTCATTATGCAATGACTGAAGAAAATATTGTAAAAATCCACAATGCTGTATTTAAGGATGGTTAAATTAGGGTACATGAGCTTGCTCAGATTACAACATCTTTAATAGATTGTGTCAAGAACATTTTGCACATGTGAATGCTCACAGTGCGATGGATGCCATATTTGCTAACCATCAATCAGAAGTGTATCTGAATGAACATTTCTCAGGAGTGCTTAGACATGTTTAGATGCAACTCAAAGGCTTCATGAATGATTGTGGACAAAACATGCATTCACCATCACATACCAGAGACAAAGAAGCAGTTCAAACAATGGGTTCAAGAGGGTGAAAGCACTCTAAAGGAGATCAAGAGTGCATCCTCACCTGGGGGAGAGAGTTGGTCCTAATGGTGTAGTGGTAACTATACTTGCCTTCTAAATCCAAGATCACAGATTCAAACCCAGCTAGGATCAATGGATTTTTCCGGATGTAAAAATCCTAAGTATGACTTCCTTCGGAAGGAAAGTAAAGCTGTGTGTCCCATGTCATACATTCACGGCACAAAAAAGAACCTCAAGCCTGAAAGAAGAGGCATCTGAGCAAAATTTGTCAGCTGTATCATGCCCTGAATAGAATGGGATGCTGATGATCTGAGATGTTAAAGAGTGTCTTAAATAAACCAAAAATCAAGACAAATCAGCAGGAAAGGTAATAGCTACTGTTTTATGGAATGCTAGAGGCGTGGTGTTGGTAGACTATCTGGAAAAGGGCAAAACCATCATTGGGGAATATTATGCATCATAGCTGGAGCAGTTGAAGAATGCATTTAAGGCCGAATATCCGCATTTGTTTAAGAAAAATGTTCTTTCCCACAGATACATGCTTCTTCAATTGCATTAGATTAGATGAAATTAAATGATAGGGGGTTTGTTGGAGTTTTATCGACCTGCACATCAACCTAAGAGGCTTATTGTACAACCCCATGGGAAGAGATGCTTTTACTGTTTCCCAAAATCTCCTTGAACAAGTTGCAATGTCAGCTTTAGTTTTCAAATCTTCCTTGATATATGAGTCTCTTTCTTACCAATAATGGGCAATTAACAGGATGTGGGAGAGTCTTCTCATCCTGTTTACACATAGTGCCAATGGGTTGATCTTTATAGAGTCCCACTTCACATAGATGTTTCCTGAAGTGATCAGGATAGTTTTGCCACCTAAGTTGATGTTTTTCCCCAATCCATGGTTTTACTGCTGTCTTAGCAGTACCTATACTGATTCCAACATGGGTTCAGGGCCAAAAAAGTATGAATATCCTTTTTTGCTAGTTGATCAGCTTTTTCATTTCTATAAATGCCTTGATGCCCTTGTACCCATTGCAGTTCAAGCCTGTTGCAAGAAACTAGGGCATTTTGGCATTCCCATAGCAGTTTAAATTTACTAGGTTGAAAAGAAGTACTTTTAAAGCACTTTGGTTATGTTAGGATGAGAATTTGTTTATCGTGGTAACCTTTTACAAGTCCTCTAAGAGTTCAGTTCAGAATGGCAACACTTCTGCCTAAAAGACTGCAATATTTCCAAAGACTTATACTAATATTGTCCTTGGAAATAGGCCATTGTATGCCTGCACCTGATTGTGTCCCTATATGGGATCCATTGGTGAACCACACAAATTGGTCACATCCTGGTTCAGGTGTAATTCCTTTCATCAATCTTCTCAACATCCAAGTGTTACCTTAAATGAAGTAGAAGAACAATATTGAGTATTCATTAGTCACACCTAATGCTCTGTACTGAAATATCCAGGAAATTTAGAATGGAGGTATGTCCAGTTGTTGTTACACAGGTACTTCTCCAATCCTTATGTGTGCCAAGAGGTTTGCAGTAAGCCTAGCTTCCACTTATAAGTGAATGTCATTGGGAGGGAAACCTAACAAAGTCACACAAACAATATGCTACCCTGAAATTCTGCATTCTTCTCAACAAATCTTTAGCTGAGGTCCCTGCAATGTTATAGGAGACCTTTGGAGAGTTAGCTCTTTCCTATAGCACAGTTTGATAATAGTTTTAATGTTTAAAGAGGGAAGACAGTAAATTCCAAAGGATGGTTGACTCTGCACTCCAGCTTGTGTTCTAATAAAAGAAAACATTAACACCGCTGCTGTCATCATGGGAGAGGATAGTCAAATAACATTAAGAACACTTTCAGAAATTCTGAAAATTTCACTGGGTGCCACCCACATATTGGTAAGTGATGGAGGCATGTTTGATATGGTGGGTTCCAAGACTGCTTATTTCCGAACAAAAGAATGGTTGCATCAAGTTTGCATGCAGTTGAGGATGATGTTAAAGGAAGTTGCAGATTTTATGAAAGATAATCACTGCTAATGAAACTTGGCTATATCATTTAAACCCTGAGAGCAAACAGCAAAGCTCTGTTTGGAAATTTCCATCAACAACACCAAAATAAGCAAAAGTGGTTGCTTCTGCTGGGCAAGCTATGGTCATCTTATTTTTCAGTATTCAAGGAATGGTTTACTAGCATGCCTGCACATGTATCTTAACTGAGCAATTACAGAAATGTTCTGAAAACACTACAAGGCCATATCACATGCAAAAGGCTACATTTGCATGCAAAAGCTGGATACTGCACCATATTAATGCACAGCCACATATCATAAATGATGTTGCTGAACATCTCACTGAAATCAATGTGAAGTGTGTCCATCACCTCCCTATAGTCCAGATTTAGTACCATATGACTTTTTCCTTTTGCCCATATTGAAAAAGCACCTTCATGAGAGGCATTTTCTATTATCAGAAGCAGTGGTGGAAGCGATTCTGAAGGACCTGCCCAAAAATAGTTTCCGGCATGTATTTGAAGACTGGCAGAAATGCTGGGAAAGGTGCGTTGCATTCAACAGGGATTGCTTTGAGAAAGATAATCAAAATTGTGAGGATGAATTGAGATATGTTATCAAAAAGAATGATGATAATTCTTAATTGAAAAGCCGTCGTAAATACAAATTTCTACAATTTCTTTATATTGCATCAGGTACGCCATATTCAGAAAACACTGATTTCAATTAAAACTGAATGTTTTAAAATCATAAAATCTGGTTTAGACTAAAAGTAAAACTACTTAAAATCATGGCAATACATTAAAACTCTCTTGATGTTTTAAAAGTAAACTGGGACATGTTTCGTGAGGCACTCTCTCATAGTGCCAACTCGAATGGTTGATAGTGTGAGCCAGTGCCTCATGAAACATGTCCCAGTTTACTTTTAAATAAGTTTTAAAAAGTTAATGTGTTTGCATGATTTTAAGTAGTTTTACTTTTAGTCTAAACCAAACACTTATTTTTTTTTAAAACTCTGGAGATGTTTTTGAATATTGAGTATTATTCATCATGGTCTTGGTTCTGAGCCTGATTAGTTTTATTGTACATGCATATTGATTCACCTTTCCAACCAATTTTATAATCAATTTATGTAACATTTGTCTTTGTTTGTTTTAATGTTTTTATTTCTATTTCAGGAATTGGGAGATCCTGTTAAAGAAGAGTCAACTTACGTGGCTCCAATGTCCGTCCAGCCAACAAGGAAAAACAAATGCTCATCTCTTAATGTTGCAAATCTCAGGAGACTGTAAATGTGTGAGAATCTTTCATTTTAACCAAACATGTTTTATTCTATAAGTGTAAGATTTGGCCAAATGCCACTGTGAGTATTTTGTGCCTTAAAAAGAAGTTATATGGAAATGCTATGAAAATATTTCCAGTAGAAGCTCAAGGGTTGTCATAAATTTGTGTAAAAAGATTTATAAATGTGATATGATAGCCTTGAGTAACATTTGTATAAATATAATTGCTAAAGATAGTGAGATTATATGGGCAGTTTGTTTGCAGCTCTGTATGTATTATTTCACGAAGAGTACAGCACTCTTAGTTACTGTGATTTGTAAATTTGTATATCATATATCGTGCCCAGGGTGGCATTGTTACATGTATTACTTTTCTTTTTTCACTTTAATTAAAAATGCACCTTGTTTTATGCCAGATTTTCATGCCCACTATAAAAAAATACTATGTAGGCTTATTGGCTGAAATGAGGAAACTTTCAGACTGCAACTACCAGGCTTTTAAAGTTTGGTTATAAACATTTTTTCTGTTATCTTTTTGAAAATATAATACTCTATTTTTCTAACATGAGCTTTGTAGAAATTAGAAATTATTTAAATATACCTGTTGTCCCACTTGTTATTAATAATTATCTTAACACTAATAATTACGATGAAATTTGAAGCAAATTTACCTCATTTTGTGAAACATATGCTGGAAGTGGCCACCATTAGCATCCAGACAAGATTAAACCTGGCACACCATATTTTGCCATTTCTTGATTTTCTTTGGTAATATTTGCTTTCTAGGCATCTGTGGTTTGTTGCAATAAACTCTCCCTTTCATATATCCCTATAAAAAATAATCAGGTGGCATCAGATTCGGTGAGCATGGTGGCCTGATTCCTGTGAAAGTCTGTGACTTATTGGGAGAGGCCAGTTGATGATCCTTCACATTCTGGATCCTTTCCTTTAGACATTTGTAGATGTATGGTTAATTTGCACAAAATGCTGTTGACATGATTTTATCGATTCTGTTTTCTAATAAGTACCAAAGATAAATGCTTGCTCTCCCACAGTATACCATTTTTCAAATATCCTGTATGAAGTCACATATTTACAGATTCTCCAAAGAACCACCATACTATTGAAATTGATTGTTAATAACAGCACCAGTTATAAAAGCTTAAAGGTTATTGTAACAATATTGTATAGACCCCCTTAGCAAAATAAGAAATAATGGAACCAACAGAGATGTGTCAGACAAAAGATACGCTGATGAGACATGCTGCCTAACTAACAGCTACTCTTATGTCACAACAATTAGGCATTATATTATAGACATTCCATTCTATTTCCCCCACAATAAAGGTTCTCTGTTCAAATTGAAATTTCTTTATTGGTGTTAAAATAATTAAAGAAACACATTTGGTAGCAAGTGGGATACCTGGTATAATGGTTAAATGCAAAACTTTCAAAATTACTAATAACAGTGGAAAGAACATTGGAATGTGTGAACAATATAAACTTACTGTATATCCTATATGTGCATAAACCAAGAGGGAAAAGGAAAACATTGAAACCTTAATCCATTGTTTGCTGTAGGATAAGCACAAGAAAACATAAATATGGGAAAGGGTCTAAAACATGGGCAACTCTGGCATATTAAAATTAATTAAAATGAAATAAAGCTTGCAGAACGTGGAAATATGCTACTCTTTCATCATTAAACATTGAAAGAGATTGCGTGCATTCCCTGTCCAGATATCTATGATCTAAAATAACCTTTTCATCAAGTCCAAGTTCTTATGAATGCTTCACAGGGTGTGCCATGGCTTTGGTAACAATAAAACTTTAGCTTCCATTTTGCACCTTTTGCATAGCTTATGATGAATGATGAAAATTAGTCCTTGCTGCAAGAGTTTATTCGAGACTTTGTCTGTTATTTGTTTTGTGTATCTTCGTTTCTATTCTTGCTTCCCTCCACTACAAACACTCCTGCTATGGAACATTTTTTGTTTTTCTGCACTCCATTCAGCTAGCCACTTCACACAGATACAATGTGTGCCTTGACACAGTATGTTTAAGAAACAATGTTCCATACTTGTTGCAATTTACCAGAAATTTGTGATTAATATGGTCAAGGATATAAGTTATATAAAACAAAAAGATGTTTGATTGATGCAGGAAAACAATACTGGGAAAATGATGCTTCCAAAAATGTTGGATTGAGATTTCACTGTACACTTAAGACCAAAGACAAGATGGTGACAAGAACATCTTATAGAGATGGAATGAACCTTAAGGCTCATTCCTTGATGATGTTTCTATTGGACTAATTGTCTTAATTTTTCTGATAGCATATAAGGGATCAGTTGAATGAAAATGGGCAATTTAAAAAATATGGGAAACAAGTTGGTCTTTTTGCAGTACAATTATTAAATTGATGGACTTTTTCTTCCTTATGGTTACATAATTGGATAGTGGAGGGAGAGAGTAAACTGGTGGCTCAGAACTATAATAATGACTAATTCTTGGATTAACTTGCAGGAGTATAACTTGAATTGAGAGTAATCACTTCCAGGTAGAAGCTTAATGTCTTATAACTTCTTAGCAAGACTTTCCAGACATCATTTGCTTATTTTTCATGTAATAACTCTCTGGTTGCACTTTGGTTTTGGTTTTTTTTCCTATGTAATAAAAACTGAAATCAGATGCCTACCATATTTTATTCACTTCATATGCAGAGTGGTGCAAAATTTACCTTACACTTTGATAGTTACGTATTATTTAATTTAATTTTCTTTTCTTTGCTTTCCTTCTGCTTAAAACATCTGATAACACATTCTAGCACAGCTAAATATTGCTGTCCAAAACCATATCATCAAAATAATCCTTCAGCTGTTGGAAGAGTTTGTAGGCTGCAGTTTCCTTCCATATACTGAATCTGTCACCATGTTACATAGGAAGTATTCCATTCGGATGGCATTAGGCAAATGTAGTGACATTTCATTGTCTGCATGCCGTTTTATCACTCTTTGATTGTAAACTTAATCCAGCATGCACAAACATTTCTTCCATAATGGGGAAGAGGTTCAACATGCTGAAAAAATAAAATTGTCCATATCTGGTACCAAATTCCAATGTAAATTCAAATACATATCTACATTGAGGTTACTGTCAAAATACAACCCAAACATACCAGTTAGATTTATTGCATCCAAATATTGAACACTTGCTGTAAAATAGCATTCTGATTTTTGGCTTCAACCAATCACAATGTTACAAAATAAAGGAAAAGGTTTATGACATCACTGAATTTTACACATTTTTTTGACTGCTTCTACCTAATCTAGCCATAAATACTATTCATGGTATTTTGTAGGTAAGTTAAATGTGGTTTGAAATATTTAATTTTTTTTTTAATATATTGCACATTTTTATAAATATATGGCACCAATCAAATTTCAAAATACCCATCTTTTGCTTTCACACAAGCCCAAAGTCTCTCTGGCCACTCCTCTATTACAGCATGGATTACCTAAATGGGAAAATCTGCCATCCTGGCACTTTCAATTGTAGGGTACCTCTTCTTGCAGGCAGTTCTCTCTAGCACTGGCCACACTTTGTATTCCACAATATTGAGATCAGGGCTAGGAGAGGGCAATCAGCAATGGAGATTAAATAGGGTGCATTGGCCTCCAGCCACTGTTGCATCATCCTTGCCTTATGAGCAGGAGAAAACTTTTTCTGGAAGCCCCAGGGTTATTTGTTAAACATGGTTTGGCTCATTGTCATCATAAGAAGATTCAGAACACTTTCATGTATACTTTAATACTTGTTTTTAAATCTTATACACAAAAATGAAGAAACTTACCATAACCAAACCATGACTGAAGGAGAATGGTTATCTCATTGAACTTTGTGACCTTACTCAAGCTTCTCAAGAGCTTGAAGCATACATCCTGTCATTTTGGCAGTTTTAAGTCTCTTCAATAGTGGTCACTTTCTTCTTAGTGAATAGAATCCTATGATGTCCATAGTTGCAGTAATGATGCAGGAGCCATCTTGATTTCAGTTTCCTCTGCTTATTCATTTGTGACATAGGAAATGTACAGTGCTCCGCTGGTAAACCCGAAGTCCAAGATGTTCATTAAGTACCCTGGACACCAATCACTGTGAATGCAGGCTGTTACTGTTCGTAATGCAAAGTAAACCAACTCTTCAGCAATCTTCCATGCTGTAAATCTTGATGAATCTCTGGATTGTTTATTGCACAAATTTGTTGCTGATCTTAAGACTTTTAGGTTCTAGAAAATCTCAACCCTGTGCAGAGCAATCTGTTTTCATATTTGCCCCATGCCATGCTAACAATAAGATACATGCTGTCTTTTTCATAGCTGAAACAATGGTCAGTGAACTTCAGCACAAGCATGGTTTATGACCTCAACAATTTCTTGTACAGTACAAGTCAAAAGTTTGTGACAATATATATGGCTAAGCTAGGTATATTAAACAGAACAAAAACATCGATATTAGGTGATTTGTTGCTCTGTGAATATTAACGTATGTAGAACTAATAAATCCATAAACTAAATTATGGGTGCTTCTAAATTACAAATTAATTAACAGATGTCCAGCCAACAGGTTTTGGACCTGCCTATGGTGGTACTGTAGGATTAGTAAGACTTTTCACCCTCTGTGTTCATTTTATCCTTGGAAAAGAAATCTGCAAATTTTCAGAGGGTATAGTTCAACTTAGCAAACACAGGGTGTTCCATAATGAAAACAGTTTTTCTGTTAATAATAAAATACATTTATTTGAAAAGTGCTAAAATAATTAATTAATACGAAGCACAAACACTTCCATTAAACATGAAACAAAATATCAGTCAAATGTTCCCCATGGCTTCGCCCACCTTACTGTGTTGGCATAATTTTCAATGACTTTGGAGCAAAGTTCCGGCTGACTTACATCCATGACATGTCTAATTTCTGCCTTGAATTGGGGGATGATTCATAGATTATTTTCCACATAAACACAAGATTAAAATTTGCTACATATTGTTTTTCAGAATGGTTTATTGTTGAAAATGGTGAGAGAAGACTTAATCGGCTTGTAGCAATGCTCTGTCTGTAGGCACATTTTGTCTAACAAAAGTTTTACAAAGTCTTCACTGCATAACATTTGTTGTACTTAAAATGCAATTTCAGGATTTGGATGCATTCATCCTTTATGTATTGCCCCATTTTAGCCGATAACAATACACACAAATGTCAATCATTAATTGCAATACAAGCAGATGAGCCTTTCTGTTAAATTTCAGGTCTAGCAGTCTTAAAAACCGACAGAGGTGCTTAATTTAAAAATTGCATTCATTATGGGACATTCTATACACAATTGACATTTTTGTAAAACATGTCTTTATTTTGCACTAAAGTTATATTCGTATATAAAATTTGTTATATGTTTTTATAATGTTCTAGATATTTGAAATAGTTAACAAAAAAATCACCCTTTCTTACACTGTCCTGCATAAATATAACATTTTCTTCTTAAATTCTGTGTTGTGAGTAATATAAAACAATTTCTTATGAGCTATCTACCTTCTCTCTCTTTCCTGCTTTCATACTTTTTTAGTTTCTCAGCCTTCATATCCAACTATGTCACTTAGCTGAAGTTCAGTCTTAAGTTCATCTATACATTCTAATAATGCAAACTTCAAAATGTTGTGTAATATAAATATTTTCATAAAGGAATATTATATAAACTTTTTAATGATATGAGAGAAAAAAATTCTGGTAATGTTACTCCTGAGATATGTTTCAGTAGATTGTTAATCATGACCTAGAATGTATTTTGTTTGGCCTGTCATAAAGGTTATTTGTTGCATCCTGTTGATTTTTTCAACATGAACTAGCAGCAAAAGACTATATTTTACTTCTATATACAAATGAGTCAGTATTAGGTGACAATTAAACTTCACTGACAGTCCCCAGCTGAAGATGAGAGCAAATGCTCTTAAAACATGTTCTGAAGAATTAATCAGTTAGTGAAGTTTTAGTGTCACTGACTCATTTGTATATGTAACAACTTCACTGTTCTTAACTTCTTTTAAGATTACAATTTTACTTCTATGTTTATTTTGTTTATTATTTTAATTGACATGCATGGATGTACTAGATACACAGGGTTATTCAGAAATGATGGTACAAAAGTAAACCTGTTTTATTATTAAATGGTCATCCCATGAAAAGACAAAAACTTCTCAAGTTTCAAATGCCCTGTAGGTATTCAAAATGAGTGCTGTAGGTTGCATAGCAAATAATAAGATAGCAGTCCAGTTTGTTCCAAATGCTAGAAATGCATTCTAACAATTCCACTGTAGTAGACATCAATTAATTCAGGTTATCAAGGTTACAATTGTAATAAGGATATTTATTTATTTAGCACGAAGTTCACAAATGTTACAATATGACCTTGTCCTAATCCAGGCTCTATACCAGGCCAATATTTTAAACCATTCCAGAACCAAATATTCTAATAAATAACATACAGAATTTTCCCTATTTCGTTAACTATATTTTAACAATATTAGCTGAGCCCCAGTCCATGGTTCATCAGTAGCTTCTGGGATATCTGAAGGACTTTGGCACAACATCTTCTATGTTCCATATCTATATGCTTCCTATTTGTATTGATTCTTTGTACTACAACTAAATACATTAATTATGGTTGGAAATCACCAAAACTCTTTCCCACAACCATGATAACATAAACAAAAACATTTATTCAATTCAGTTATCACCCAAATTAATAATAAGTTCTGTTCTCTACTATGCTTACATTCAAAATACTACTACTGACCAATTATTCAAGCCAAACAGAATCAAACTTACAAATCACCTCTCCTCACTTTTTTTTTTTTTTTTTTTTTTTTTTTTTTGAGTAGTGTTTAACGCCTGTTTTTACTACTGAGGCACCACAGGCGGTGGACACTGATGATACATGAAATGAAATGATAAATTGGGAAAGGATATTTTTTTTTTTTTAAAGGAAGGAAGCGTTCCAGGCCTAAGTTTAGGTACCTCCCCGGCATTTGCCAACCTCTCCTCACTGATCATTTATTCTTAACTGTATATAAATATTCACCAAGATTGCAATGGGGATATATACATATGTCCTTGACAAAGAAGTTGTGGAATATAATGTTAGTCTTGACATTAGTATAGGCCAGAGCAATGTTGGCATTATCTTGTTGAGAGCTGAAATTGGCAAAAATTTCCTCCAGATGGAGTCTAAGCCTTTCTGTTAATTCCAGATACACATCCATTAATGATAGACTGAATAAAACAAGGAATTGCACACACTATTAACTCATTGCACAAAACTTCATTTTTGGTGAGCCTCTTGAATGCTGCATAGCACATATGAGTTTTCTGTGCCCACATCCTGTTTTTATGGTAATTTGACATTTCCAATGTTTGAATACAGACTTGTTGCTCGACATTGGGATGTTAGAATATAATCTCACATTTCAGTACAAAAGTTTGATTTTCAGTTTGTCCCCTGGTTTTAGTGCTTGAACAGGCAGCAGTTTGTACCACTTACAGGACAATTACATCTGTGAGATTGGTTGTGATATCAGCATTTCCATTGGCTGGTACTGTCAATTTTCTTGGATTTCTTATGCATGGGTTGAATTCTGTTCATTGTCTTCATTGGAAGTCAGGACAAACAGACATTTTTCAGCACATAAAGAGCAGTTGATTTGAACTGTATCACTCAACATATAAAACTGCACCTATTTCTGTAAATTCAACCCTCCATCAGGTGCATTTTATTTGAGAGATACCTTTCCTGCTTTTTTAAACACACTGATGCAATTTAATACAAAATTCTCCAACCTAGGGTTGCCATGCCAGTAACATAAACTTTCAGGACATTTTGACATGACAAGTCTAAACATGTCTTTTTACTCCTCCGATTGCAGAAACAGAAAATTAACAATAATACTTAACGATATGTTAATAGCAGTACAAAATAACATTAAACTAAATTTAATTTGTACTGTTACATATTATTTGTAATGCATGTCTTGTCTGTAAAATTATATTGTAACTGTAAAATTGATTTTACAGGTGTCACTTTAAACCTGCATTCATCAGTCCATTGATTATTATAAAGGAGAAAACATTTTCAATAATGACATTATGCCTCGGTAAACAAAAGTAAAACTGAGCCAATTTTAGAAATTCTGAATATTGTTAAAATTTTTTACAATCTTTAAAAAATTTATCTGACTTATCAGAGACTAAAGGAAAGTTCATTTTGCTTAAGAGACAAATTTGCTTAATAAAAATGGTGAGTGAATGACAGAGTCATCCACTCTATATGCTCTTTCCAATAAAATACTTCAACCCTATTTCATTGTCGTCCAAATTGGAACTGTTCGTAACAACTTCCAATTAAATGTATGGATATCAGCAGAACAACTCAGTCACTTTAATTACTCAATGTAAATGTTTAAAATGTAGACCCATTGTTCACCTTTAAGCAGCAAATATCCATATTTACTTATTCAACAGATTAACAAACTCAAAGAAGGTATTATAACCTTCAATAACACATGCAAAACAAAGAATGGCAAAGTATCAACAAAGTAGCACCTATGGATTCTGAATCAGGAATCAGGAGGAATGGAATTTTTTGGAAGCAGATTATAACCTTTGTGCTCTCTGTGATAGTATCATTTTCCACTGCTATTTTCCAGACAGGGATAACAAACAAAATTTGGATTGAATTTAACAGTTATTTAAAAAAAATATTATATGCACAGAGGGGAACTTTTTTTCCAGTAAAAATAATAATTCAGGATATTTGCAGAAAATTATAACTCAGGTGAAACATTTTTTTAAAATTAAAATTCAGAGCAATCCTGCTTTTTCAGCTTATATGGCAACCCTACTCCAACCCATTATAGCTTCTCCAAACGCATTGCACTATTATTTATTTATTGATGAGCTGCCTATTATTTATATTTTATTATTAAACACAAGTATCTATGAGATACATTGTACCTGCTCGTGTATCTCCAATGTTTTTGTATCCTTCATTGTTGTAAGTCATACTTTGTGCAGAAATGAAAAGTATTCAATCTAAATTACCTCAATGACTTACAGAAAGCCCTGTTAATATAATGTTATTACAATTAACTGCAAATTTCTGTTAGTCTGTATTGAAAAAACTTTTAATTTATATTGCTGAAAAATTGCTGCAAATTCTTGACACAAATATTGCAGCATGAAAGTTACTTCTTGGTTCAAGGACCAGCTCTTAGAAAATTTGTATTTATTTTATGTGCAAAAACTGGGAGAAAGCTCACTGATTTCATGAAAAGTGTAAATACCTTGTTTACTTATATTATATGCAAATTTTTTTTTTCTTTCTTTCTTTTCTTATTCTTTTTTCATGTTGCAGAATGACTAATAATTATTTCCTGTAATATAAGCACTTATCACTTAATACATATATTGTACTATACTTTTGAATAACAATTTTCAAATTAACAGGGTATTGCAAAAGTATGCAATCTGTAAAAGGAGCATTGCCCATGTAACTCTTGAAATTAACATAGTCGAACCTTAAAGAAAATGACAATATGATAGCAGAGTTTCTCTTTGCTTCTGAAAAAGAAACAACTTCAGGGAAAAAAAAAATAGAAAGAAAGAAAAGGGAGAGGATGAAAACTAAAAATAAACATAATATTTGAATAAGAAGAGCAGACTTGTAAATTCAGAAATCAGCCTGTGTTGTGATAAGCTTTTTAAATGATATTACTTGGGAAGGTCACCTGACCATGTGTTTCTTCCATCTGTTTAACCTTGTTATCAACTGAGAAGTCTTGGTTACGGTATAAGTTTGCAGTTTTTATCTTCTTTCAAAGCCGAATATTTGATGAGTATAATTTTTTCTACTGTAATTCTTTCTGTGGAAGCTCTGTCTCCCTCAAGCTTTTGCTTGTAGAGAATCAAACACTTCTGATATACAAATTAGCTAGCTGTAGTTTTAAAGTAATTCGTTTTTTTTTAGTTTTGAGTGTTAGCAATCGTTCTTTATTGAGTTAATTGATGCATTAATGATTTCCAGTTTGAGGAGAAAAAATGCAGTTTTCATCCACTCTTACCTTGGTATGGTTATTTCATCATATATCAATATTTTTAATAATGGGTATGATTTGGTTCACTTCCATCACAAATTATATATGTTGTAAAATCAGTTTAAAAAATAAATTACAGTAGAGTTTCAATAATTCAGTTGGAAGGAACCGAGACTCTCTCAGATATTGATAACTTTGATTATATAGAAAGGGAGGCAACATTTTTTTATTTCATAGATTTTCCTACAACTACAATATAATGTTAATAAACTACAGTAACATTTAATTTTAAACCAATTTATCATTACATTGAGCATAACAGCATTATACTACTATGCTTAAAAAAAAAAAAATTGTTTTCTGGATTCTGAATCTGGCTCAGTTTTATATATTCAATGTTTTGCCAACAATTCATGAGCAGAACCTCTGTAGTGACTGCTTTTTCTTGCTATTCCACATACCATAGAGCACTTTGAGTACTACAGTGCCATCAATGTGACTCAACTTTTTTTTGAAAACTGCTTTCCATCACTATTGCCCAGCTTTTCAGAAACCATTCCAACTACAGGATGTCCCACATAAAACTGGTATATCTCACTGTCTCATCTAAATTCATATAAAAAGATGCATCACTATATTATATTACTTCCTATGTAAATATTGCATAGTTACAAGACTTACTGGTTTAAAAAAAAGCACTAGAAGTGCCCTCCATCAAAATCTAGGGATTGCTACGCTTGTACAATAATGTTCTAATTAACCTGTTATTCTTGAGACATGTTATTTATCTTATTTTTAATGTTCTTTTTCAGTTGGTCGATCATCCAAAGGTTGTTAACATACACTTTGCCTTTCAGAGTCTCATTAATAAAATCACAGGATGTTAAGTTTGCAATTGTAGAGGCCACAGATTTTTGCTGAAGCTATTTTTGGGAAACACTTTGCTGATATGGGCCATACTCTAGGTGTGGGAAGTGGCAACCTTGAATGCATTGAAGCATAAATAGTGGTGCTATTTATGAAGGCAGTGAGGCATACCGGTTTTATATGAAACATTATGTATTTCAGCATAAATAAGCTGCAACTCTTCAGCTGCCATCCACTCTTGAACTACAGTAGACTGATCACATGATCACAATTTTCACATCCTGGTAACAAATCTTCTTAATCATCTGATTCAAAATTAAGAATGAAATATGTTTTAAATTACAAACCATCTAGTGTTGTAAGGCATGCCACAACATATTTATTTTTAGCTTAGAGTATATAAAACATTGAATTATCAACACAAATTATTGAGACAGTACTGTATCTTCAAGCTTGGCCAAAATAATCTCATGATGTGAAATGTAATCAAAAAGTTCTGAGTTTAATCCTGGAAATTTTTAAATTAGCATCTGATTTAAAAGTGTCCTTCAAAGTAAGTCCACTTGTATAGCAGTATGTCAATTCACTCCTGCTTTAGGAATGAAGCTTTTTAAGCACCACATGCAATTTGTGCTTGGATATTCTCCCAGAACAAGGAGTCACAGAGAGCTAAATTCAGTGTTAATGGGAGTAGATCTGCTGATGGAGACCCTGACAGATCATGACATAATGGTCTATGTGCTTGGGTGTCAAGATCCTGGGAAGAACTGAACAGTGATGCAATGCATGCTCAAATTGGGCACCAAGATTACCTGTAGTAAGTTATACACTGACAATATCCCTTTTTTCTGATGGCTATCAAAGATCCTCACATACAAATCATTAAATTTTGTCCACAGCTTCAGGAATTGTCTCCTAGTGATACCTGTGCCACTCTTAAGATGTGAATGCCAGTCAGAATATCTTGTCCTGCACATTGCAGGATTGATACAAATTTGCTGAAAAAGGTTTTGAGGGTCTCTGTTGCTAATTGATTGAGTTTGACACAGAATTTGATATTCACTATTAGCTCAGTTGACATCTATTGTGAAACTGCAAATACATGCATTACATACTCAACAATGCATGTATTCAGGTCTGAATTGTGTTATGGAGGATGGTATGCTGACTCAGCAAAGTTGCTAACTTTCTGCAACAGCCATGCATATCTGCAAGTCAACTCCGTTTGTTTACACAGTAGTCTCAGAACTTATTGATTTCACCTCATATATAGCAAAAGGTGGTAAAAAAAGTGTTTTTAAAATATATGGAAAATGCACAAGTGGTGATATATTTGCCAAATTGTAAACAGTGCAGGATATAAATACTTGCAGGAAACAATTACTGAGCGTAAAATATCAGTAGTGAAAAAAAAATTGTTTTTAACTGCTTTGAATATAAGTTGGTTCTGTATGTAAAAGTGTAAAAGTATTCAAGATGCTTCAGTATTAGAACACTGTTCATAAGCTTAAATAAAATATAGGAGATCTATAGTATTAAATTAGTTGTTTATAGACTGTTTAATATATATGCAAGACTTTGTAAAGAACCTATATATTTTTTTATCAAAATACTTTTTACATAACATTAAGGAAATTTCTTGCAGTTATTGAGAAAAGATAAGTTGTAAATATAGTAGTACTTTTGGCTTTTGTTTGACAAAATCTGTGTACTATGCTGGTAGCATCTTATCTGTTTACACTAGTATCATTCAGATTGAAATACAATATTCTGTTTATGTTAAAAAGATTTATTACAGAGTGTAGATAGCATATTTTATTTTTCGTGTAGTAATTAAAAATGTATTTTAAGTAATTTATAAAAGTATGTGATACAAATTGTGTGCTGATGAAATGGCAGTTTTAATTAAAGCCTTTTGAAAATAAAGGATATAGATGTAATGAATGTTGTCCATTCATTTATCCATTTTCCCAGCCTTTTAGAATTGAAGTTCAGAGGCATTTTATTGCAATCACAAAGATCATTTGAAAAGTCTGATAAATGCACATGAAAGATATAAAAAAAATGTATGAATTGGTGTCATTTTTGTTAAAAGTATTCTTGTAAATATCCTTGACAAAGTCTTAACCAGATGCAACATCTCAACATTTGATAGCTCTCTGAATTGACCAATGTTGCATGTGGCATAAAAATGGGAAAAATCAAGTTTCATGTAGTGGTTAGTCTGGCTCAATATTTTGTGCTCTACTCTGGACTCAAGGTTTGCAGGATCAAACCCAGCTGGAGTTTATAGATTTTTCAGGGCATAAAAATCTTCGCACAAGTCCTCCAGGAGGGACCTGTTTTAGAATTACAGCACATTAAGGACCTTCATATATGATGAAAAGGTCCCTGAACAAAATTATCAGCTGTTTCATACCCAAGAAATACGTTAGTTCCCTGTCAAATGATTTTGAAGGCAATGGGCTTACCATCTGTCTCTCTGCCCTCTTGTGAGCAAATAAGTGTATTTGAAATTCTCCTTGATTTAAATTTACCTCATGGAAGGTGACCATATTCTGGAATGGAATGATTAAAAGTATTTGAAGAGGTGGAACGGCAATGCATATCACTGCCTGAACTTAATGCAAAACTTAGTTGCATATGAAGATCAGACCATCACAGTGCATAGCAAAGCTATCAAATTAAGTGAGTGTGTATTGACGAGAACTCTGTCAAAACAAACCTAAATGACCAATTCTTGGGTTTGTTGTGAGAAGTTGACAGTTGCTCCATATTTGAGACAAGATAATTTTTCCAAAAATTAGTACTCATACTCTTGACAATATAATTTTCACATTCACATATAAAGAAACCAGTTCTTCTAGCTGATTATGACATTTTCAGCCCACATAAACAAAGGCACTCAGTAACACTCACTTATCTAAATTTTTATCATAATGCAGACTGCAGAGTGAGTTTGTTTACATATGCATCTTGAAAGTGCATTTCAACACCTTTGCTTAGCTTGTATTTAGTTTAATGCTGAGAAGCAAGAATGTAAAATATATATCTTGGTAAGTATAAATTGTGCAGACATGTTCAGAATGGTAAGCCCTTTCTGATTATTATAATTCCACATATGTATTTTTAAGTAGTTCATCAAGCATAAAATAGACATGCTGCCCTCTTGGTTACTACAGGTAACAACTACATAGAGCATTCCAAAAGTTCTTGGCCTGACCAAAAAAACACAAGATTTAAGAGTTTCCCCCCTACCCTCAACATAAGTTATCTTGTAAATCAATACATTTACTCCAATGACTTTACAGCTGTTTAATACCCTCAGTAAAATAAGATTTGCCTAACTGTTAAAATAAACTTCTGTCTCAGCTTTAACTTCATCATTTGATGTGAATCTTCGTTCCACCCAGCCATTTATTCAGGTTTGGGAACAACAATCACTGGGAACTAAATCCAGTGAATATGGTGGATGTGAAAGCAAAGATCATACAATTTTGCAGCAACAAACCCAGAAAATTCCCTGGTGATGATTCTGCCCTGCTGGAGGTGGTCTATGAGCACCACAGCATGAGAATCCCAGAAAATCATAGCCATGACTTTTCCTCCATGGAACCATTTTTGTTTTCTTTGGAGCACTTACCTGTTGCCACCCATTGTTTGGACTACTCCTTCGTCTTGTCGGTCCTGGTGGTGTAGTGGTTACCATACTTGCCTCCTAAACCCAAGATCACGGGTTCAAACCCGGCCAGGACCGATGGATTTTTTTGGGCATAAAAATCCTAAGTATGGCTTCCTTCGGAAGGGAAGTAAAGCCGTGGGTCCCATGTCGTACATTTATAGCACGAAAAAGAACCTCAAGCCTGAAAGAGAGGCCTCTGAGCAAAAATTTATCGGCTGTTTCACGCCCTGAATTGACGCTGATGATCTGAGATGTTAAAGAGAAAAAAAATCAATCCTTGGTCTTGGACATGTGGTGATAAATCTATGTTTCATCTACTGTTATGAAATGTCAGAGAAACTCACTGGAATATCATTTAACAAGTCTAAACACTGTTGCAAAATATTCATTCGAATAAGTTTTTGATCCATTGTTAACAAATTCGGCATTCATTAAGCTGAAAGCTTTCTCATACACAAAACTGCAAGTAAAATATAGTGGATATGGCCTATTGTGGTGTTTGCAATTTCAGCCATACTTTCAATCAGCAATCATTGATTATTTTGCCACAATCTTACCATTGGTACCAGTTTTGGGATACCCTGAGTGCTCATCATCTTGAATGAATGATTGACCATGCTTAAATTGCAACCTACTTTTTAACTGTTGAAAATGAAAGGAAAGAATCCTTTAATGCGAGTACTAACTCCTTTTGTATTTCTGTTGTAGTTAAACCCTTCAAAAGGAAATACATACTTTATCTTAACTCGTATTTCAATTTTATCCATTTCGTAGAAAATGTTAACACCAGTTTTGTTTATACCATTGTCACAAATGAGTGACTACACTTACACATCTGAAACTTACAGCATACCATATAAAGAATGATACTTAACCACTGTCATAATAATTTGGTCAACTTCACAACATCTCTGAGTCAGGCGAGAACTTTTAGAATAGTATGAACAACTTCTATCGACACTTAATTTACATCTGTTGTCTAACACTCTTCATGCTTCACTAACCTTAAGGCATGAAGAGTGTTAGACGACAGATTTAATTCACATGAGCTTCATTGTGTTAGTTCCATATAAAATTTTTTTTAAAGTTTTTACAATTTTTAAAAATTTTTAATTCTATTGACACCTTTAATTTGCTCTTAAATCTGCTCCTAGTTGGGTGTACTTCTCAACAAATCCATCTAATATCACTGTTAACATTGTTTAATGAACACCTGTTACAAGTTCATTAATTAAAATGTTAACTGTAATGAAAATATACTGTTTCTGTTCAAACTGACATGAAATTTCAGTATTTGTAAGTGAAATAAAAGTTATTATTTTGTAGAACATTAAGATGCTTAAATAACAGCATCAGTGGAAATAGAAGGGAATTAGAGATTCCACAAAGTCTAAAAATAATACTAGTGAAGTTAGAGAACATGATAGTTACATTAAACCAAATCTTTTCTCCCCTAATGAGGAAAGAACTGGGGTATTTCAGCACTAAATAGCACATGTTTGTTTGAATTCCTTATATTCCTCTTTCTTCTATTTTAGTACTTTGATGTGTTAAGGGTTCAAAGGTTAGTTACTACGTAGGCATATTACTGCCAACATTATCTCGTAATACTGTATATTGTATGCAGGGTATTAATGTTAAGTCATTGCAGTCTGACTTTTGCACTGTGATAACTAACTTATGATTCCCAGTTAACAGTTTTAAATGCATTAAATATACTTAAGAACACAAAAGGAACTGTAAATCATGTGCTAATGGTGCACACTATATATTACCCATTTTTTTTCTCTTCAAATTGCATCCCCCCCTCCTGTTTTAAGCTTCTAGAAACACTGCTGGTTATAGAAAATTAAAATGTAACATTTTTGGGGGTTGCACTAACTGGCAACCTTCTACAGGAGCTGCCTATTATCACCATTGTTGTTGCATTTGAAAGATTTTTTTTTTGAATGATTGATTTATGGACGCTCTTTAACAGCTCAGGTCATCAGCGTCCCATTCAACTCAGGGCGTGAAACGGCCAACAAATTTTGCTCAGAGGCCTCTCTTTCAGGCATAAGGTTCTTTTTCGTGCCGTAAATGTACGACACGGGACCCACGGCTTTACTTCCTTTCCGAAGGAAGCCATTACTTAGGATTTTTACGCCCCGAAAAAATCCATCGGTCCTGGCCGGGTTCGAACCCGCGATCTTGGGTTTAGGAGGCAAGTATTTGAAAGATGAATAGAAGGAAAAATATAATCTTTCACTGAGACAACTGACCATCCTACTCATGTAGTCACAGTGGCAAAATTGCACTAAGAGGCCTCATTCATCCATTTCTATTATGACTTAATCAGTTCTACTGTTATAACTTCTTCTTGTTAAAGTTTTTAAAATAAATGGTAATTTTACAGACTTTGATAAAATATGTTATCCAAAGAATGGATCTTAATAATGGGAACTATGTTGAGCAATAAAATTGAAATTCTCTCTCTCTCATTTTTAATCTCAATTTGTTTTTTCACTAACTGAAATCTCTTTGTAGATCATAGATCAATGTAAATGTGGAATTGCAGCTAATTTTCTCTCAAATTCCCTTCAACATGAGGATGTGCTCAACACAAAATGTTTCCTTAGTTATAACAAACTAAATGGTTACACAGAGTCTGCCAATTATTATAGGTGGTATTGGATCTTTTTAAGAAGATTCCATTCTTTTAGTATGATTGATTCAAGTATTCTAAAATAAAGTATACAAATGTCATGTTTCTGTGAAATGTTGTAGGTGTAGCATAGTTTTTGGCTTATGAATTTTTTAACATTTTAAAAAATGAACCAAATGTGCATTGAAGAAACAAAATAAGTAACACGAGGGTCATTTCATAAATAATGCATACATTTACACATTTATTTTTTTTGACATTATCTGTAAGAGTCCTTCAACATAGTCTCCCTGCTTCTGAACGATCAAGTCTGAACATTGGGAAGCTGTGCTATTCCATTTGAAACTTCATTTCTGTTATTAAGTCAAATGATTATTAATTTTTGCAGAAAGCTTTTCCAGAGAAGGTAATGATGCTTTTTTTTTTCCTCCATCTTTTGGAATAAGACAAGTCTGGTGGGCTCATATTCAGATTGTAGGGCAGATAAGGTAACACTTCCCATCCATTTTGCATAGGGTCATAACATCCTGAGTGTGCAGGTAAGCATTCATGGAGGATTAATAGCCCAAACAACTAAGGTTTGATTTTTGTGCAGGTTTTGCATAAAGTTATAATAATACATTGCTATGACTCTTGCTTCACATGGGACTTGTCTATCATAAAGATTCCTTGGTGATCAAAAGCAAAGATCATTTTCTTGATCATTTATTGTGCATGCCAACATTTTTTGGGGAGTGAGAGATGGGCCTCTCCACTTGGACTATGATTTCAATTCCAGTTTAAAATATAATCCATATTTCATCAATAGCAACAATTCTACCAAGAATGTTTGGCTTGCAAAGTTGAATCTAAGTTTCAGCAAGTTTACAATGTCTTTATATTTCTGTTTCTGTTCAGGGGTGAGGAAATGAGAATCCTCATGTACAAATTTTTCTATTACATCATTTGTTAAAATGTAGAATACTAAGATTGATTGAATGGTTTCTAAAAGTTCCTCAAAAGTCATATGATGATCTTCTTGAAGAGCATCCACTACAAGTTTCATATTTTGTTTATCATCTGTTGATGTCTTTGGCCTTCGTGATCCTGGGTTAACTATGCTGACATAAGCAACACAAAAATGTTTAGCTCAATGAGAAACTACTATGTGAACATACCACAAGTTTCACTCAAAGCATCCTGGATATCTGTGGTGTTATACATGTAAAGCACAATATTCAAAAGTTTCAGTACCCGACATACCTGCAGGCTCCATTTCTAGCTCTTGTTTCTTACACACAGAGGCCATGCTATGGACAAAATGAGCCCTTCTAAACCAAAGATCGTGGGTTCAAACCCGACCAGGATGATGGATTTTTTTTTCAACATAGTGCTTTCTCATGCAACTGATATAAATTTCACTAGTGATGCATCATCCAATCTACAGTTCATGAATGTGCGTTATTTATGAAATTATCCTTATAGGATGTTGATAGTTATGCAGCAGATAGGAGATGGTAACATCTTTAAAATATTATTTGAAAGCATTTTAGTAAAGTTTATTATCTGCCACATTTTACCTACAAGCAGCAAACTTTGAAATGCAACATCTTTCACTAAATAAACTAACACAATTGGATTCATTGTGCTGATTAGCTTTGCTTGCAACAAACAACTTGCATTTTTGTTCCTTTGTGCTTTCTGGAACCTGAGATTTTGTGTACAATTTCTATAAGAAATGGATTATCTTGTGAGTTTGGTTAGCAAATTGCTAGTTATTGGAATGCCCAAAACCACTATGAAATATCAGCAATAAGAACAGTTAAATATATTTAAGAATTGAGAGGACACAATGAAGTGATACAAGTAAAGTGAAGATTGGTTGATGTCTTGTCTAGCAGACCTCCCACTTGAAATCTTACCTAGACAACATTAAAATGCTATGCAAGCTTTATACAATATTTACACTTTGTTTTTGAGTGTCCAGGGGTTATCAAATGAAGTTGTTATTCTTAACGATTATTTATCTGAATTGAGAGTTATATTTTGTCCCTTGTTAATAGGACCTAATGATATACATTTTAATGATTTAATGACTACGAATTAAGTGTGGCATATTGTAGTGTAGGTCTGAACGAAATCATGGGGTTTTTGCTATATACAGTCTATACGCGAATAATACCCCCACCCAGATTTTAGGAAGAGAGATTTGAAAGAAAAGAAAGTTGTATAGCTGTATTAAATATTTATATATTGAAAATATTAAAGACTACAATAAATTATAATTTAAAATGTTATTGCATTTAAGAAATTCGTTGCGTCGCAATCTCACATCGCGGATGCGGAACCAACCTGTACTCTGCAAGAAAATGCATTAAGTCAACATCTTAAATGTTTTTGTTCTATTCAGCATAAATAAGTACGATAAAATTCCGCTACTTTTATAATTATGCGCTGCTTCATCATCATTGCAAGGAGAGTCGTCATTGTTGTTAACGCCACGATCACACTCCTCCCACAGACATCGTCCTCCGTCACATCGAGGGAATTCGAAATTGCGCATTGAAGCTTCTTTCCACCTATGTCCCATGCTCCTTTCACCCATTTGCAGATTTGTATCACTTTTCAGGCGCATGATTTTACCGCTTGGAGTAGGTGTGAGTTGGTATCCTTTCTCGGCCATCTATCTCGTGTAATGTTCTTTTAATGCAACTTTCGATCTATTGACGCAGACATTCAATGGTTGGGGAATCGATGTACGTTCTCCAGGATTGACAGTAAAGTCAGTTCTTCCCTCGTTCAAAACTTTCTGTACGTTGTCAGTAATGTGGCCGCGGTTAACTGTCCAGAACAAACATGTTCTTTAAGTTGACTAGTGCTCCTTGATGACTTCACCCAATCGACTACAAGCTCATTGGCCATTTCCCTTTAGAATGGGCGTACGGTGACACATTCAACATCCACTTTAGGAATGGTTTCTCGTTTTTCTTCCATCTGCAGTTACATCCAGAAAATCAGTGCACCTTTATTTTTCACTACCGCCAGTTCTAATTGCCATTCAGGATTCATTTTTTTTTTTTTATTTATTGTGTATTCTTGCGGCATTTCAGAGTACACAGGCGTAAGGTCTACATACCAAGTTGCGACAGTAAATATGATTTCTCTAGCGCAATCTGATGATAAATCTATGGAACTTCATCTTCTCTTCGTAATCGGCAGGTTCGTTTTCCTACAAAAACTGAAATCAACGTTGGAAAACACAGGCCCAAGTATAGGGAATCTTTCGGACCTTTGCCATTTATGAGGTCTGAGCAAAACTGGGTATAAAACCTCATTCAGGGAGGACAGTCCTGGTGGAAATCGAACCCCAGACTTCTCGTTCACTAGTCCGCGTATTAACGACCTCGGTCACCCTCAGCGGCAGCAAATGTTTTTTCTCAAAGAAACTCCGTATATGTCATCGAAACAAAATAATAAAAATAGTTTCTGAAAATTAGCGAAATCAAATTATTAATAGCTGGGGCTTTACATGAACCCTTCTCCCAAAATAAGTGTTCAAGCGTTTAATTTTTTCATAAATGTTAAAATAAAAAAGACAAATTAACTCATAATTTATAATACTGCATGTTTTATTTTTGACAAAAGCATTGTCGTGAAGATAGCAACTGTGAAATATTAATCTTACTGATGCCACCTCATCGCATACTTAGTCGGCATCAAAGCGGCAAACTTTTGATTGACAGTTACAATAACACTGATAAACTCGCAGCTGTACGTGTGTCAGCTGACTGCTTTTTGGCGGAAGCTATTACACCACATCATGTAGAGTTTGTCTGCTGTTAAATCCTAGACTACTATTGACTTAAGCTAAAATCTTATCAATGCGGTAAGACTTAGAATTCTTACTGGGAGAGGAAAAAAATAATTACACTGGCTTGGCCCGTCTTCTACAAGAGAAGGGAAATGGCCAGACGTGAATGTTTTGAATTGTAACCTCCTAGTAGTAGACATACGAATCACTGCTTCTATCCACTTTCTCAATATACAACTACTCTGCTCTAGCGCTATAAAAACGTTCACAAATTCAACTTGCTGGGGAATTCGCTTAGTTTATGCAGCTTCTGCGTGACGGGCATTTTTCGCCTTTATCGTTTTTTGAAACTCTTACGTAAGTCATATCAGATGTGTTGATTTCAAGTAAAAAATAAAGTTAATTTATTTTCTTTAAACCGAATTTATTTTAAAGGAACAAAACTCTGGCTTAATTCTTTGAAACGAAAGAAAGGATCCAATTAAAATATGAACACAATGTTTTATTCACAGTATATACAGTAGGGACAGTTTGTGTCAGCACCTTTGATGTTCGCGTTTCTAAAATCCGACTCCTTGTTCTAGCTCTCAAAGAATCCATTAGAGACGCTTTATCACTGAGGTTAAAGTGTGCTAGTAATCAGCTGTAAATGTGGAAGTTAGGGATTCGACAGTTAAAACTTTAACCGTAATGAAAATGCACATTTTTTTTCAAAATATATATGAAATTCCTGTATTTTATTTGGAAATAAGTTATGTAGAACACCACATTGATTGAATGTTTTATTTTAATTTAAAATTTGAGTTTCAGGTAAACCCCTACTTCTAATTGATTTCGCTGATTTTCAGAAACTATTTGTCTTGTTTGATTTCAATGGAATATACAGGTTTTGTTGATAAAAAACAAAAATTGCGGCCGGTAGAGTAATTATTAATGTTGGGCTTCAAATAACCGTGCCCTCCCAATTGTCTGATTTCACTTATTTTCAAAAACTATTTTGTTTACTTTATTTAAGAGGTATATACCGAGTTTTGTTGCCACCCCCCCAAAAAAAAAACCGTTGCCACTGGAGCAATTTTTAAATTTTGGGTTTTAGGTAAACCCTAACTCTTAATAGTCTGATTTCGCTGATTTTCAGGCACTATTTGTCATATTTTATTTTAATGGCATACACTGAGTTTCGTTGAGAAAAAACAAAAATTGCGACCACTAGAAGAGCGCACATGCATTATATGTGCGTGCGTGACACATATATAGCCATTTTTGGTGCCTAGTAAGTAGGGTCGATGAAGATTTATAGACATTTTAAAAAAAATCTTTGAAATTTACAACTCAAAGCATCAAAATTGTAGCCAATTGGCCAGGAATTCATTCATACATTGAAGTATACCGCAACAATATTCCTCCCGAACTAAAACTCCTGTTCGGAAGTACCTTAAGAATAAACTTAATATTTTTAAAAATGAAATGAAGTAATGTTACAATAAAAAACTTGAAAGTCATTTATTTATACTTAAGATGCAGATAACATGAGGTCACAGCATCTGTGTAAAAAAAGACATGGCCTACGCCGTTATCTATGTCTCGAGAGTTAAATTCGCTACGTACGCTGCGTGTTCTTGACTCTTTGGAGAGAGAGAGAGAAGAAAAATGATTCTTGGTTTACAGAGTCAACGGCAAAGTTGATTTAGATACTTTTATTTGAAGCAGGCTTTAATTCACTGCATTAGTGCCCGTTTTGTGCACGATGTTGAAGAGTGTAGTACCAACGTATGTTGTTTTCAGTAGAGGGCAGTCAAAGGCATACTAACGAGGTAAACTGATATGCCTGCTCTACACTTGCCATGTGTTTCTTGGAGAACGTTACCAAGTTTCAATGCCATGGCTTGACTTACGCGGCAGTTTACGATATGTAAAGTTTTTGAGATAATGCGGCGTTTCGTAGCATTGGCCAGTTCTTTGGTAAGTAATTATAATAACATTTAAAATTATTTCATTTAACATTGACACTATTTTTTATTTTCTGTAAAACAGCCAAGGCCCTGAGAAGAAGATTTAGAAGTAGATGTCATTATAACTATATTGTTACTGCTAAGAAAGCTCTGATTATTGGATGTTATATAGCCAAGCACTATGGCATATTACAAACAAACAAATGAAAAATCTGCTTTAATCCAACTCTATTTGGAAAGTTAGAAACGATTAACAGTTTTAAAAACAAAAAAGCAATCGCATTTGGAACGAAGGCTTCTTTTGTAACGATTTTAAGGTAATGAAATTATATTACTCTTGGGACTTAGTGTACATTGCATGACTTATTTCGCTTAATGTTTTCCTGACAAACTGACATGAGATTGGAATATTAGCGGGTTGTTAAAACAGATGCCTGGTAATAAAATGCTGACTTTTGTGTACCCATAGGTTAAAAATAAACGATTATTTACTTATTTGAAGCCGGTAGGTTACATGTAGGTATATCATATGAAGCATTACTTCAACATTAAGTTAATTATTTGAAATATGACTAGAAATGAAAGATTGAAAAACCGCACAATAACAGTTGCTTTCAACAGTTTACAATTTGACATTTCGCCATAACTCGATCACAAAATCACTACTTCTAATGAAACTTTATTGCCCAAGGGAAGCCTCTTTGCGCATTGTATTAAATAACTGTCGCGGTCGTTGCCATTATCCCGCGTAAAACCATCTGTTCATCCACAAGAAGCACACATACTTTCTCCTGAGGCTATTTCCGCACTTTTTAATAGCATCTTTCTAATGTTTGCTCCATATATGTATAGTAGGTAGTAGTAATAATGGGATTTTATTGTGACCGATTTAAAATACACAAATGTAATATAACTGTCGCAGTTCATACTAATACGTCCTTTTAACAATCTTAATACACACACACACAAAACCGGTAACATTAATTGCTATGATGAATTTTGTATATATGCATACAAACAAACCTACATATATACAAACACTTCATATACTTAGTCACACATTTTCTGTGAATAATTTCATATACATATATATAAACATTTGAGCCCCTCCTTCCCTTTACTCACCTCCTCCTCAAATCCCCTCTCTTCTGTATTTGTGAGTGTATCTGTCATGCACCAACACTTCCAGGCAACTTTAAACTTTAGTTGGAATTCAAAAATTGCGGCGATAAATGCTCATTTCTTAAAATCCCTGTTTCCCTGCATTCTGCCAGAATATGCCTCCAGATATCGCTTTCTTCGCACAGTGGGCAAGTTCTTTCCCCGAATGCATTAATTGTTTTATAAGCCCTTAATTTGAGCCATGCTTCTTCTGTCCCACAGACATCTAGATAATCCCTCCTCCCTTATACCCCATATATTTGAACCTGCAGGTTCAGCGATGCTTTTTCTGCGCATTGAGACCCAATATTTTGTCTATCTATATCTCGCAAACTCTATTAACTATTCGTTTTGAGCTGAAATTCAGACAGAAACCGGAAATCTCAGCTTCAGAGTGCAACATTTTATAGCCATAATAATTTTCCAATTTTTTTCCGTTTCTCGAAAAGACACAACCAGGCAATTTCATGCGCCAACGGACATTAGGTTCCCTTACCAATTATTTTGTTAATTCACCGTACACCTTGAACGTTAAAAGCTGTAAAAATTAATTAAAATCTCGCAATTAAGCAGAATTTTTTTTTAAACTTTAAATTTGCTCTTACTAAAAATTTACATGTGCAGACTGGAAAGTGCCTTGAAAGCCATTAGGCAATACCCAATGTTGTGAATAATTGTCGGTTAAAGACCCATTCACCGGAAACATTGCAAATAAAGCGGCTTATTGTGTGTAATAATTGGCGTGCTTTAATCACGGGACCACACGTATGTGAAAGGAACATGTACAGAGCGATGTTGGCTGGAAATTTAATTTAGAATAATAGAACATTGAAACATGGTTGTTTATGAGAAAATATGCTCTGATAGAATTATTCCTTGGTTAGTCTCCTTCGGATACAAATAAGTATTTGCTAAAAGAGACAAGCCACCTTTTCTTTCACCAATTTTCTGTTGAAAGACATTCTTTGAATATGGATGCTCTTCGTCGTCGGGAAGTTATCCACCCGAAAAAGTAGCTGGGAGCAAGGAGGATACTCGAGCACTTTCCACTTGAAACTTCGCAGGATCTCATTTGTCTTGTCGGCAGTATGATGACGCGCGTTGTCATACAAGAGCAACACGCCTTTGGTGAGGAGTCCTAGTCGCTTCCGTTGAAAGACCTTACGATGCTTCCTGAGAATTGAAGCAGTGTCTATCGTATGCCTCCGTTATAATTTTAATCTAAAATATATTGTAAATATTTTGTAATATATTCTTTTGTTTAATTGATAGTATTTACATATTCATTCTAATTATAATTCTAGGATATTAAGTTATTATATGACAAATCTGTTAGCAGGAAATACTTTCGAGATGATGAAATAGGAAAAATATAACAAAATGTGAAATTGAAAGGCAAGCTTTATATATTTTTAATGACCAACTGTCGAGCGAAGGGTAGTTATGATTTGTACTTTGGTCGCGCTAAGTCGCAGAGTTTTTGCGCCTCATGACATTATTTAGTTTTGAGTGAACCAATCCTTTCTGTATATTTTGAGTTTTCAAAGCGTCGCGAGTAGCGAATTCTATGGGCATCTGTAAACAAAGTAGAGGCAATTTTTTCACGGGAGCATATAAGGAGGCATTTCGCCTCGTTTGGTACTTTATTTTCGATGTAATCAGTTTACTGTTATGTATATTGCATTTGGCCTGCGGTCGATGTTAAGAGTTAAAGTGCTGATGGCTCACTCGCTTAGAAAAACCACTACTTATAAGCAGCGGAGAGTTTACATTACGTGTCTTAATTAGAGGACCGATGACCCAAACGCGAGGACAGGTATAGTCCTAAGATCCAAGATAGACTATAATTACCATCTCCGTCGCAAAGTAATGTTATGAGCACTGCATGTAGGTCAAGGTCTCTACACCGAACTCGGATATTTTCAGAAACACCTACTAATGTAAACAACGTGTAATTATTGTAACGAAAAGTATCGTCTGCCAGTCCAGTTGAGCGGAGCTAAACAAAACGGCGAAAATTACTCTGAGATTCTGTTGTCTTGAAGCGTAGGCAACAGGCCGAGTCAATCAATAAAAATGTCAATAAATTGCTTCAAAATTTGCGCCCAAAGTCTGGAACCACTAACAAAACCGCTTCAGAATGTTTCAGTAGGAATCGGTATTTGTGGTTTGTCCTTGAAACAGAAATGCTGTGAGCTTCATGCTTCATGATCCTAGAAGAATGTGAGCGTTACTTTCCAGGCTGATGGTGTATCTTAATACATTTTTTCACGCGACGCAGGATTTTCTCACTGCACTGACACTCGCTTTGTTTCGAGTTGGTAACGGTGAACCCAAAATCATCACCCGTGACAATTCGAGCTAGCATATCGTGTCCTACATCAGGGAAGCAATTGTGACGCTGTAATGCAAGGCCCATTCTTTCCATTTTGTATTGTGGGGTGAGCAAAACTTTGTGATAATCTAACCTGTCTTGCATTATGAGGTAGGTCATGCCATGTGAACAACCAACAGCAGTGGCTATAGTGTCTATAGCTACCCTTCTGTCTGCTCGAATTAAGTCTTCAACTCGTTGCAAATTCGCCTTTGTAGCAATCTCCTTTGGCCAGCCGACGCGGTATTCCTCTTCGATACGTGTCTACCCTTCAGAGAACTTCGGTACCCAACAGCTTGACGTATGCACTTTTTACCGTAAATGAAAAGTGTTTCTTTATGAATATTCTTTGAGACTCCGCACCTTTTGCTCACAAAAATCGTAAAACTAAGCGCTGCTCGAGGGTTGTATACTCATTCTAGGCACCGCCATTTTGCAACTGCTGTTTCGCTTTTGTAAATATCGATTTTCTCGCGTGAATGTCACCAATTGGCATTGGACTAAAGCTTGACATCTAATGACAACAGACTCAGGTGCCCCATTCAGACAAATAGTATCCCACATCAATTTGTAACTTAATGGTTACCTCGTATATTATAAAAATATATTATAGAAAAAGTAGCTCACAAAAGAACTATGTTCGAGAATAATTGTGACTACATATTTGAATTTTGAATAAAAATCTATACCAAAGTCACTCTTTAATTTTATAGGGAAAAAGAAGAAAAGAAACATTTTGGTCAGTGTTATTAGTTCAATCGTATAAAGATCGAATATATTTACCAGACCCCGATGTAGGTATCTATAGCAGACGAAATACTGGTAAATGTGGTCCGCGCTGTTAATTACAAGGTTTTGTTAATTTGGTTCGTAGCAGTTACCTGGTTTATTACAGTGGTTTATAATTGGAAGTGAATCAACAATAAGCGTGTTACTTCTTTTGTTAAGTTAATTTTGATTTAGTGAAATCACACCAGGAACTTATTTAGAAAGTGTTAGTACAACATGGGTTGCTCTTGTATAGTTTGATTATGACAGTGCACCACGTAATACCATATATTAAATTTCCTAAATAGCAGTAATTAAAGAAGGATTGTAATAGTACAACGTGGGTTGCTCTTGTATGTCTTAATTATGATAGTGCACCACATAATACCATATTTACATTTCATAAATAACAGTAATTAAAGAAGGATTGGATAAACGGTATACATCATGAAAAATTTGCAGTTAATGGTGAAACTGTACTATGTATGAAACATTTCTTACCAAAATTTGGGGTTAGGGAGGACATTTTCCTTGTGCAATTTTCCGTAATCTACCATCGTATGTGACAGTATACGTTAGCAAAGAAAGGAAAAATTCGAAAGAACATATGAAGCAGGATTTGGAGCGAGATGAAGAGAGTTTTAGTGAATGGTGTGAGCAGAATGTTATGTTGGATTCCTTTGCAAGTGAGGTTAAGACAAGACAAGTATGCCCATTTACAACTATTGCCAAGGAAGACTATGTTCTTTTCATTAATATACAGGATAATAAAAATGATGCTGTCCCATCTATGTCAATTAGTTTTAAGGTACCAGTAATTTGGAAGTTAATGTATCTTATAAAGATCTGTGCCTACCTGTGGAGAAGTTTATACTACCTCTTATTTTACATTTGGTTCACACATGTGAAATATTGTTTGTGAACAATTTCACACTCTTAAAAACCATTAAAATATTTTATAATGATAATTAATGTTGGTAAAATTTTGATATTTGCTATTGCCAGCAGTAGGGCGACTTCGGCCACCATATTTTTTTTTTTTTTCCGTATTGGGATTTGGTAAATGTAGTCGGTCTTGATGGTATATAATATTTATATCGATAAATATCGAACGTGTTAACTACGAATAGTTCTCTACCATTCATTTGCATAAGTATGAGGTTAAAAATGTACTGCTTTGACTACCAGGTTTAATAAGCAGAAGAGAAGAAATATGCAGAAAGAATAGCAGAAAATGGAAATAGAGGAGTTGGGAAAGACGAACTTCAGACGCTAACGGACACCAGGGAGCTATGCATCATAATCTAATTCATTCAAATAGCTCTGACAGCGTGGGGCTTTAAATGCAAACAGTTGTGAATAACAAGAAGAGGGGTATGTAGGAAAAAGAAAAGTGAAAACAGGAGTTGGGAAGGTCGAAGGAAGGAAAATCACAAACACCGTACTAACGCTGCCAGTAATTTCCATTATTTCCTTGGGAATTCTTAAACAAACAACGCGCATTCATCATAAGACTCTGCCATCTGCAGCAAAACCGGCCGTGATACCATCCTTCAACAACGAAGGTCAAAGGTCGAACGCTATTACAGCAAGAAACACAAAATACCTTTCCAAGAGTTTACTGTCAAGACTTTAACGACACGCGTAAAAATCTGTAAGCGTTTGTGCTGTTTCCAGGACAGAATGGCATTCCGGCTGTAATCATGTTGCAGCTCTAAACTGCCACATAAAAGTAAGACTCAACGCCTCTGTGAACGCTTACATCGCAGTAGTGCAGAATGAAATTACGTGAAAGAATGTGAACTAACAATTGTTTTCACAACCACATAAGGTCAATAATGCAATTCTCCCTTGAAAAAGAGGGAAAATTCGACGGAAACAAACGAATATCTGTATGAAGGCCATATTGCCAAAGCTATTTCATGTAGTTTCGTTTATTTTTGCAGTAGGGATTTCTTATTTTATCTTCTGAATACCAAGTTTACGTGGATTTCAACTGAACTGCAACTGAATTATGTTCTTGCTTATTCTGCATATGCACACACTGACACATCATGTACTTAATTAATACAAAATTCAACCATTTAAAGCACATTTTCTCGCATAAAGTCATTTAATATCACGTGAGTATTTACACACTATTACAGTTTTACTTTCAGAATGTTCCTTACAAACAAAACATGAACACATGAACATGAACACTGTCATTTTTTATTACACTTAGTTTGCACCTTCCAATGCTATGACTTGCTTGCACGTTTTCCTCAGCTTCTTCCACATATTCAGTTCCCAGAAGATTTTTAATTGCAGCAACAGTTCTTGATGATAAACCTTTGAATTTAATCGGTCTGACTTTCAGGTGAACTTTCCTTCGCCTGTCAGGTGATTTAACATTGCAATAAGAATTTTTGGTTTTTCAGATCACATGCAATGTCATGTAAATAAAATACAAATCGGTTTTGAAAAAGGGTTCTCGGGCTCTCCAAAGAAACGTCAACCTGTAGGGTCATGAGAAAGGTCGGTTGTTACGAAGATACGATTAATAGTAAAATCCACACTTCGCGCTAAAAGCTATAGACACAAGATACAAAATATAACACCAACGTTTTGGTCTGCAGAGGTGGAAAGAGGATTCAGAGGAATTGGCATGGGTTTTAATATGGCAAAGAGGCAATAAAATAATAAAAATGTATGGAAGAAGGTTAGAACAAGGCTAGAGGATATCAGAAGGTAGGAAATCGAATCAGAATGTAACACGAACGTCTCCTTGAGCCTATCATTGTGTCTACTGCTGCTTTAGTGTGATTGTAATGGAGTATTATATCTGGTTTGTGTGCATTTTCCTCATTTTCACATCATGGTGTTCAGAACTTAGAACTTGCCTTATTTGGGAGACAAAAGTGAGATCTCTATTGAAAATATGCATTGAGGAAAACTGTTTTCTTGCAGGTTTAGGTTGAAGTTCTGGTGGAATTTCAGTTTTATTCTATCCTATAGTTACTGTTAAAGTCGGTCCCAGTTTCAGGGTTCTTGAGCCAGGGGAATACGGTGAACAAGTTGCTGGTTCATACGAGTTTGTAAGATCTAACACCACTCGGCAACTGGTGTAGAAATTGTAGTTAAAAGGTTAAAGTATAAAATATTTACAGTATTGCGTTTTTGGTTGGATCGGAGCCTGGTCCCCTGGATGAATCGAGTACGGGGGCCTGAGCTAATCAAATTGGAAAAAATTAGGATCGAATTATTTAGAATTAAAATATTGTAATGTTGTATGTACGAAAAAGTTATGAAATATGAAGTAAATACATACGACTGCTAGCACTATTTAATAAACAGATCTTAACAATATTCCCAATCTCTCCTGGTTTATCGAATACCACTTGCAGGCCAGGTCATCAGAGACAAACTATTCAAGAACGGAACAAGTAGGATCTGAATCTGTCTGTGGAATAAGTAAATACATTTCAAAATCCGCAGCTAAAGTGCAGAACAAGGAAGAAATGGCCTGATACCCTGGTGAAGTTCTTGTTAAAGATCCTAACTTAGCTCTTGTTAAATATGGACAGAAACAACCTAAGAAGAGGATTTGCGTTGTCAGAAAATTTCTGCAGACTGTGGGATTCTTTCAATCTATTGATATGAAAGTAGCAAAGTGAAACTGCCTCAGTGTGAGGTGCTGCAAAAGAGGCTATTTCAACTCTTTGTAGCTTTGTCACTGGGCTGTAAGGAATTTTCTTCCATAGGAGCAAAGTAAAGAAACAGAGCTAGAACTTCTATGAAAGACAAGGTAGTATAGTAGGCCATAAGCTGACATACAAAGATTTTGGCTCTTGATCTCCCATCATTGATTACTATTTGATAAACAATTTCGGTAATAGAATGCACATATTGATCCATAAAACATGTTATATTGTCTACGTACTATTTACCTGCTGACTGTTCCGTAACTTCCATGGCCTGCTTTAAAATCTCCGCTTTGTCGATCTCAAATGCTATTTATTCAAACTGCATTTGGGCTTGCACCCAATGACAGTGGAGAAATAGTAAAATTACAATATTTACACCATGTGCTTGTAATTATACATGTCAACTATTAAATACATGTCAATCTAATTAAAACATGCCAGTATAATTAAATACAGGTCATTCTAATTAAATATATAAAATATATGTTAAACTAAATGAATGCATTTCAATGTAATTAAATATATGTTAACTTAATTAAATACACACCACCTAATTAAATACATGTCAACCCAATTAAATGCACTTCAATATAATTAAAACATTTAAACTTAAATAGATTTCAAGCTAATTGTATACATGTCTACTTTATATATATAATGCATATATTTGTACATGTCAGACTATTTAATTAAATGTAGTTCAGTACAAGACAATCTAATTAAATACACTCAACCTAATAAAATACATTTTAATCTAATTAAATACTTTTCGCTCCTTAGATGTATTAAATGCAAATTTACATAATTAAATACATTTCAATCTAATTAAGTACACGCCACCCTAATTATATACATGTCAACCTAATTAAATATATAAAATGTACGTTAAACTAAATAAGCACATTTTAATGTGATTAAATATATGTTAACTTAATTAAATACATGTCAATCTAATTAAACACGTTTCAACATAATTAAAATATCTGAACCTAAATAGATGCATTTCACCGTAATTATATATGTCATCCTAATTATATATATATATGTCAACCTATTTACATATAATTATATAATATAATATATATAACATATAATTATGACATGCCTAATTAATTAAAACTAATTAAATACAGGACAATCTAATCAAATTTATGTGAACGTAAATACTGTAAATACTTTTCGATTCTTAGATGCATGTCAACGTAATTAAATATGATAAGTTAAATTAAGCCCTAAATCCTCCCAAGCCCTAAATCCTCCCCCTTATACGTCTCAAAGTGCAAAAATCGCTTTTTTTGCATCTAGCTGCCAAACTGCATCCCAGATCCTGCACATTTTCGAATCAATGTCCTGTCACCTTTCACGGTTGCCGTTCTCAAGTTTATATGATTTTTTCTATTGAAATCCCACAAGCTGCTGCATATTACATTATCTGATGAACAAAATATCTGTAAGTCAACTTTTGCTATACGAAAATGATGCTCTGACGATCGATACTTGTATGGCTCACCTAGTACTTGGTATATAATTTGAAAACATCTTGTCCAAATCTCAGATACTACGATCGCATTACTTTTACTTGTGACATTTCACTGCCATTAATCAGCGTGAGTAAACAGAACAGTTGCAGAAATGCTGACAGGTTGAAAGAGAATATTTGTCCGGCGTTAGTGTTTTAAGTTCTTCTGGAATATCCATATACTGAATACGAGGCGAGAAGATGGCAGCTTTGGGGCAATAATGTTGGCTGACCTGCCATTAATATTCAGCTGCGGACAGTGCGATAACGTGAATCGTCAGGTAATATCCGGAGGGTGAGAGCGCGGCTCACGCTTCTGGGTTAGAATTTCAATCTGGAGGTAAGCAAGGAGGCCGTGACAGGTTTTGCCCTCCAGTGGCCGATTTGGCAAGTGTTGTAGTTAGCCACAAGATCATATATTACTGTAGTAGTGAGGTGAAAATGATGAATGGTCTCTTTTTTTTTTTTTTAATTTTTATATTCCCTGTACGAATATATTGCGTTCTGTTTTTTAATGCCAGGAATATTTGTGATAAAAAGGAACGAGAATTTTATGTTCGAAAAAACACTGAAACATTCATTTACTATTACATAAAAACTACTCAAATATTCCCTTAAAAATTAAATACTTTTAAATTTACAATGTGCATGGTAAGATGCTATGTACTAACATTGAAACCTTTGTGTTCTTATACAAGTTTTAATAACATTTATGAAATAATAATTTTTGTCGTGTTTTAACAAGAAAAACAAAGAACAAAACAATACTATATTCATGTTAGAAGCCCTTAGTCATCTGTTTGTTGTGTGCTTTGCAGAATATTATTTTATTATCACTGGTTAACAGGCGTGGATTCAGATGGGGGGCCAGGGAGCCCGAACCCCCCTGTTATATTACACGACAATTATAAAGTTTAGTAGTCCCGTACTTACGTACTCCTTGCACTCGTTATTTTCCATTGTTGAGTAGCAATTGTGTTGTCTTTTTATATGTATGAACATTTTCCATTATCGCATCAATTTTTTAATATAACCAGATGCAAGAAAGAAACATTCTATTGTTATGATAAAGTTGGCAACAATTGAAGTAAAAAGTTTTCGCTATAAAATTAATCTGACCAGGAATCGAACCGGGTTTATTCCGTGAAAGGTAACAATGTTATCTTATTATTATAATATCCTAATAAACTACGTTTTATATATTATAATAAGTATAACTATGTTCATATAGTTCGCGCAGATGATTTTAATAATAGAACACCAATAATAGGTCTGAAGGAAACGATTTGCAGATTGCACAGCTCTGTGTTCAATAATGGAAAAATGGCAAATCAAAAGAGCAAATCTGCTGATTTGTGTTATTTAACTATCCATTTGAAATGGGCCGTTTCATTAATTTGAACCTCAAGGCTCAAACTGTGATCTGTTAATTGCTGATTCCAGTTACAAGAACTGTAGCATTATCAGAGTTCCGGGCAAAGAGAGGCCGGTGGACTGGGTATTCCCTCTCCAAAACAAATGGCCGGTCTCATATCTTCATTTCGTAAACATACGATTGTTCTAGGTTTTTCATAGTTTCCTGTAATCACAAGACTTATTGAATAATTTATTTTTTAATCACGCGACACTGCGGACATTGATTGTCGATGGACCGCTCTAATGTTGCTCTATCATCCGACAACTAACTATGAGGGATGCCCAAAAATAAATCATTAATGCTATATTTTTTCTCTTTCAGAGATTATTAATTTTAGTTTCAAATACACAGCAGTATTTCTCAATTCTTTAGCTATACGGTGCCAATTTTAGCTTTGTCTTCTTGCACTACCTGGATGTCAGAGCCTGTAAGCGGTCAACGGCTGACTTCCTCATCATCGTCAGATCTCCTTCCGCTCAATGCAGTTTTTTTTGGAAGGCCGATAACAGTATAAGCTGAAAGTGATATGTCGGGGCTGTAGAGTGGGAGATGGACGGTCCATCGAAAATCAAATCAAATATAAACCGAAATTTAGACATTACCGTTTGCGTGTAGCACGGAGCGAGACACGCCTTTGAGAAGTAAAGCATGGAGGTTTCAGGAGTAGTAGAATAGCCGGTTCACTTTGTATAGCCATTTCGTCATTATTCATTAGCATCATGCCCGAACAAGAGGTAGCAGCTATGAATGCTATAAGAGCATGTTGAAGAAAAACTCCAAGTATAAGAGTGAAATGACTGAAAAGAATTTACACAATTACAGGAGATGCAAAAATGTTACATGGGGCAGAAATATGGGGTGCAGAGGATGCATGGAAAGATGTTGATAAAATAAATAGAAGTTTTTGTAAACAAATCTTAGGTTTAAAATCGGCAAATGTTGTAGCGCAGCTAGAATTAGGCAGACATTCCACCAAGATAAAAAGTATTACAGGAATTATGAAATAATCATACAGAATTACCACATTGGAAGAGAGTGACATTATTAAAGAATATTTCAGTATTCAGGAGAAATGAAAATGGAAAGGATCATGGTATCTCAAAGCAGGAAATTTTGCAATAGATAGGAATGGGAAACTTATAGATAAATATGGAATATCAAAACAGAGGATTTTGGGAAGGCATAAACCTAAGAAGAAATATTTGGTAGTATGACCGAAAAGAGTTCGTTGAGATTTTATAAGTAAATAAAACTAGTATGGGGTAGGGGGGGGGGAATATATAGAACAATGTGGTCTGAAACAGTTTGCATGGGCCAAAACTGGAGTTATGAATTTAAAAAGGTTAAAATATGATAAAGACCTAGAAAAATGTCCTTTTGTGGAGAAACTAATATGGATTTTCATTGTTTATTATATTTAAAGCAAATAAAGATATGGAGAGAACAGGCTTGGCAACAAAAAATGGGGGAATCTAGATGGTAAAGTATTAAATAGAAAGATTTTAACTGTAAAAGGAGAAAAGAATATAAAAATGATAGGGAACTATTTGGGCAAAGTTAGAGAGAATGATTAAGAGGAAATTAGAGGGAAACATAACCTTAGAGGTACAATAGGTCAGATAAGTATAAACAAGATAGGATAATACAGCAATATGAGTCGCCAATACACTAATAACCTGCAGGTGTGTGTATTGAGATCAGAATGTAAACAAACAACTCTAGGAAGAAAATATCTAATAAGTAAGATTAGTATTGTTTTATTTTTAGATCTCATTTTGTAATGAGTTGATAAAGTATGTACATTTGAATGTAATATATTATGTAGTCTATGGGGATATATTTACAATAAATTTCACTTATTTCAACAAGAGGTAAGTTATCGATTTATCAATGCATTATTAATAAGTTTTTGGCGCGAGAGAGCGTAAAGCCGGCAACGATTAAGTTTGGAGATAACATGTTGTATAAGATACAAAAATGAAGAGTACAAGGAAAAAGCAATCAAATTCCACTTTTTACTTTTTTATAGGAATATAATTTGCAGTTTAAAAACGCTATAAAACTAAGCATATTAGATATATAGAAATAGTGTTTTATAGAATAATTCTTAAGTTAGTTGTCTAAATGACCCTTCTTTTGAAATTAGTATCATGTGTTATTTAGTCATGTTAATTAACAATAAACAGTAAAAGTACACATACTTGTACATAAATTCAATCTATGTCCACTAACTGTATCATGGAATGTATCAAATTATATAAAACTGATACTTGCTGAGAAAAATATAAACATTAGTGAAACATTGTTGAAAAATAGAGCCGAGCATTTTCGGAATAGAATCTGTTTAGGCATTGAGGTCATCATATTTTGTTTTGGAAAGTGAAGTTAAACTTGAATAGGAAGGGGGCAGGCTGCTCATCAGGCTGTGTACGGCACATTTTGTCAACAATAACTGGAGACTCCCAGGAGCCTTTGTAGGTTGTTCGACTGGTTATAGTTCTAGAAGAGGTTTTGTCAGTTGCTATTTCTCGTTCCCGTAAGAGGCATGAATGAATGAATGAATGAATGAATGAATGAATGAATGAATGAATGAATGAATGAATGAATGAATGAATTAATTAATGAATGGTGTTTAACGCTCGTTTTTGCTACACAGTTACCACAGGCGATCGACACTGATGATACATGAGATGAATTATATTTTGGGAAAGGATTTATTTTTAAAGAAGGAATCATTCCAGGCCTAAGTTTTAGGGTACCTCCCCGGCATTTGCCATTTATGAGGACTGAGGAAAACCTGGAAAAAACCTCAGTCAGGGAGGACGGTCCTGGCGGGATTCGAATTCCAGACCTCCCGCTCACGAATCCGCGCCTTAACGACCTCGGCCAACCGTGGCGATACCCCTCCCCCTTTAGGAGGGCAAGGGGCGGTCGTTGCTCTACAGATGCTCCAGGTGCGGGCTCTGTGGACCCTGAGTACCCATGGTACTTGTGACGTTACTAGAGGAAGCCGGGCCGGACTTGCTCGAGCCCCTCCCGTTGAGGAGTCGTCCGGATGTGGACTCAGCGTGGCAGCGGTTTCATTACTCACGGGTAAATGAGTACCCACGGCAACAGTGTGCTCCAGGGGAGTGCCTAAGGCGTGTATCTTGTGGACAGGTGATACCTGAATCACTGCTTGTGGGGTGGCTACCTTAATGCTGGGGTGACTCACCTCTTCAATTGCTAGACCTGACCTATCCCCCAGTGAGAACCTGGCAGTTCGTTCGTTTAGCGCGCTTGGACGATGAGATCGTCTACAGTCAAAAGGCGGGTCGGTTTAAGAAATTAGGTGCCGTCTTAAATGTAAAAAACCACTGAGGACCACGGTCTTGCGTGAATCTCTTTGGGCCAGGGGAGGGGTCCCCGCACAAACTACCATTTCCCTTATCTTCATTGGGCATGTTTTTCTGTAAATGTGTTCATTCCAAACGCAGTTTCAGCATGTGTTTTATTATTTATTAAACGCATATCTTTGTTACGTTCCATATAACTGTCGGCTCTGATGGAAAAAGTCACTTTTACTGATTTAAATATGTTGTGCTTATGAACCATAGCATGAATGAGGCAAATAATGGTAAAATTTTCATCTTGGCCGCGGCACCACTCATAAAAAATTTGAAAATTTTGAGCTGATGAGTTCAGATGATGGAAACAAAAGTCAAACATGAGTGATGAACCTTCATCAGCTTTCTTTCTTGCTACGGTCTCATTGTAGGTATTTTACAGAGCACTGTGATTGTTTTCCCCTGGACACTATTTGTTCTATGCTGATTTTTATGAATGTGTTGGAACGTAGCACTACATAATATAATTCCGTGACACAAAAAGTTCAAATTTCCCCAAAAATGGACTTAGATTGTTTTTTCCCCTGTTTCATTCAAGTGTATGCAGTAGCAGGACCAGAAACTTTGCAAAATGAAATACATCAATATGGATCTCGGGGGAACGGAAAAGAAACAAACATTTGGACATATCAAATATGATGATACTGGCCACTTCAAACACCCCAAGTTTGAACATTAAGCTACATCTTTGAGACTTGCATCATATTTCATTACAAGTTTATTGATGATCAAACAATGCATACATTTTTTAAACCCTTCTGTACACTTTCGCTTAAAAACCGACATTAATTATGGGGCAGTATCTATATTAGGCATTCTTATTTAGCTAGCAGTTATTTCTCGACAAAGATACCAGATTTGAACCTAGAAATAAGTAAATTAAGATGTATTTTTTTGGTCTTTCATTTATTCTTACTGGCGTGCAGATATCTGTATTTGCCAGGTATAACCTGAACTTAGAAGTAATACAACAAAGCAAGCACGCAGGCGCACTGTCACATTCCTCAGTGTCACGTGCATTTAGTACGTACGAACATGGTTGTTGTATCATGGCTACTGTTGTATCATATTCACGCTTTCAAAACGGGAGAGGGAAAGAAACTTGAATGTGATGATGTATTGGATGTTCACGACAGCAAGGGAAGGGGGGGAGAAAAAAAAGCAAAACAAAACATTGTTGCTGAATCTAGCTGCAAATAATTGCCATCCCTCGGGAGTATGGATGGCTTTTCCCAGAGGCACAACTTCGAAAAGAGTGCTTATTCCTAGCGGAGTTGCAGGATCATATCACGTTTTCTGCTTCTCCCCCCCTCCTGCAGTTGTGTCACCTTAAGCCGCATTGGAGGGGCGGAGAGAAGCAAAAGTTCTGAAAAATTCATGGAGATCACTTCCCCCACTCTCATCCCCTGTCACGTGAGTTTGCTTCAAACGTTCTGCCGCACCGCTGCTAAAACCCGTTCTTTGATACTATCAGTGCCGTACAGATAGCAGTAGATGTGGCGTACCAAGTAAAACATAAGCATGCAGATCGGCCGTGCAGTGACGGACTGGCTGGTAGACAACGTTGAACATCTTGCGCAATTCAGGGTTAAAATTGATAACAATACTCATGAAATATTTCAGCTTCGTTTACTATAGTGCAGCTAGGTACAGTACTGCAAATATTCATTGCATCACCTGCAAAATACCCATGTTTTTCCTTTTATACTCATCTAGAAATATCAGTATTTTGAAATTTTAATATAATTGTATTTCTAGATATAACCCGAATATTTTTAAGTTTAAAAATGTAAAATTTGATGCTAAGCATCTTTATATCTGTTAAAGGTACATGTCAACATGACAAAAATATTATAAATAAATAGCCACCATATACTTAAAACTGCATAAACCTAATGCGTTCTTGTTTAATAATTATATTAACAGAGTATTTTACACACGTAAAATAAGTCCTTCTCATCTTTTGTTGGTTCACCGAGCTTTTATTATTGCATCACATGGAATGGGCATTAAAAGTATTAATTTTTTTGATTTGGTCAGGCGATATCTCACTAAACCATGGCTTCAACCAGGTCTTTCTTATTTCTTGTTTTTTTGTTTGCTATAATATTACCGCCACAGGTGGCCGATGTCGTTAAGGCACGGACTTGTGAGCGGGAGGTCTGGGATTCGAATATCGCCAGGTCTGTCCTCCCTGATTGTGGTTTCTTCCACGTTTTCCTCAGTCCTCATAAAGGGAAAATGCCCTAAGCGGGCTGGAACGCTTCCTTCCTTAAAAAAATATCCTTTCCCAATTTATCATTTCACTTCGTGTGTCATCAGTGTCACCGCCTGTGGTGCCTCAGTAGTAAAAATGGGGTTAAACACCATTAAAAAACACCTATAACATTGCCAACCACCTTCCAAAAGTTCTCAATTGGTTGAGGTCTGGGCTGTTCCTGGCCAAGTGAGGGTGGAAATCCCTTGTTCTTCTAGAAAACTTCTAACCTGTAGCATAAAATTGCATTTTTTTAGAATTATGTAACATGATTTTGGTAAAATAGCAGTTTAGTTTGAAAAATTAGTATTGTTTAAGCAAGGCACTTTTCTTTCCCTATGACATGGTGCCGAGTCATCCTGGAAAGAGTAATTTTCTGGTGATACAAACTGCTACACAATTGTTGGCATTAAACAATCTTAAAATCATTATGTGTGCACTTGCATTTATTGTTCCCTCAACAAAATGTGATGCACCTACTCCTTTATTGAAATACAACACCAGACCATCACACTTTCTGGGAACTTTACTGTTGAGCTTTTGAGCAGAAATTCTGGCAGAAATTCTTCACCGCTACGACAATGGATAAATGTTTTTCCATTGAACTTTGTATTCTTCTGAGAAGATGAATTTACTCCACATCTCTCTAGTCCAGTGGGCATGTTCCTTGATCCATTCTACTCGAGCTTTCTTCATTTTAACTGTTCAACTGTAGACCCATTTCTGAAAGTTTGTATCTGATGGTTCTGCTGCAAACCACCACACTAGAAGCTTCTTCTCACTCTCTTTTCAACTCCACTGAAGCCATAGGCCGGTTTTTCAGACAGGTCCACTTCAAAACGCGGTCATTAGCAGAAGCATATTTTTTTTTCTGCCTCTTCCTTCAATTCTTTCCAAATTCGCTGTTTTCTTTCATTTAGCCAATAATCTTGACACAGTGGACCGGTTAAATCCTATCTTTGATGCAATATGTCGAGTAGAACAGCCCTCAGAAGCTAACGCAACAATTACACTCTTTTTGTGAGGAGTTAATTCAATACCTTTGTCCATTTTGTGCAGCTGTTATTAAACTCACATCACTTATTACTAGATAAAAACCAACAATAAAGGCAGTAGTATCACAATAATGCAAAATGTTTAACAGTTCTGTTGCATATAGCAATACATAATCATTTATAGATAAAATAAAACTAATTAATGAATCAATTGTAGACCTTAAGTAAGGTAAGTGTGACAATATGCAAAATCTCAATAAAAATTTCCAGTAGTTTATTTATTGATCTTTGAGCAACTCAGAGCTAGATTTAGTGGTAGTAATGCGTATTTATTACTCATTATTTACAAATATATTTGTTCAACATCGTTCGCATGAGTCTTTTGACCGCATATGCTAAGACACTTAATTTGCAGTTCAAATCAAGTACTTATATTTAGCACAAACATTTAAATAAGCGCGCGCGCTGCCCCACAATACATACACACACACATTCAGACTCAAAGAGCCCGTCAAAGTGCTTCTAATTTCACGCATAGAAAAGATACAAACTTTGGCCGGTTGTCTTCTTGGGCATACAGAGCCCAACATGCTAACCTATCCCTATTAGACATAGCAAACTTAGTCTCCATTGCAGTCAACCTCCACTGTTCGATACCTGGGCAGTCTGCCTTTGTTTCCACATAAAGTATATATTCTCTGACAGCCTCATTTGTTATTTTAGTCGCTTTACTGCTCTCAAACTTATCCGCCCTAGACCCGATCTATTTTGAGAATTCATGAAATACAATATATACATATATATGTATTGAAATATTATTATATATACCCTGTCTAACTTTGATATCGTTGCTTAAACTAAGTTATATTTCCTCTCTGTATTGTGCCTCTATCTCGTGTTGGTTAATTTCTCTAAGCCTATTTTGTACCTGCCTCCAAACATAATTACAATTTCTTGCTTCCTTCTCCCCCGTCCACCCCATTCTAATGCTCTCTGAACTTCTTTTAATTTTCGCTGCCCAGTGTCTTTTATCCCTGTCACTAATCTGATATTTGTGGCACAAAGTCCTTAAAGCCCTACGATCTCCTTTTGTTATGCATAGCCAGCACTTAATTGCTATAATTTTACAACGAATGTCTTCATAGCGTTTAAATTCTCACAGTTGCCTGTATTCCTGCCTATTCCTAATACACGCTTTAGAAACTCGTTCAGGATTTTGTTCAGTCGGTTCAATTTCTCCCAACCCGATATCTCACGCCATAGAACGTGACAGCATGCCATGATGCTATATCTATTCTCCATAAGTTATAAGAATACCAGGTTCCATTAACAAAGTACGTTAAACCTCCGACATTCGCCTCCGAGCTTTATACAGCGCCGTGTCGTATATTTATCTTCTATTCACACTAAGAGTTACCCATAGATAATCAAAATATTTTACATTCTTTGTTTCATTGTTTTAGTATTTCCATTTCTCTTTCTTAGTAAATTCATTTTTAAAAGCGATAGTTTTAGTTTGTAGACGTTTACGATCATTCCCCATTTGTCGCAATAGCCCTGTAATTTATCGAGTCCTTTCTGTAGACGCTCAACAGATAATGAGCAGATTAATAAACCATTGGCGTACTGAAGAACTGGAAGCTTAAGGCATTTATTTATCTCCACCGAGAGCAACGTATCGGTGATGTCATCAATAAATAAATTAAACCCTAGAGACGACAAAATACACCTCTGTCTAACTCCCATTGATGCTCCCCGACTTTCAAATATGCTCTTATAGCTCAGCTTAATACAGAAATTAACTTTGTGCATACTATCATTAGAGTCTGGATTATTTTTGTATAAATGCCCTTACGTCATAGTCAGGTTTAGTAAGAAATAATCGAAAATGCGGTTTCGCTCAGTAAAAGATGTCCGCGATTACAATCACAAACTAAGCGAAATCATGCTTTGAATTCGATGTTCATGATGCTACTAACTTTAAGGTTATATACGACAGGGAGCTTCAAATTGTCATTGGAGGTATACTCAAAGTGGAGAGGGAACGGCCAGTAGAGTTATCCATAAAGCTGCTAGAGCAACAGCAGCTCTGAGATTTCAGCTCATTAAAATGTCAACCGAAGAGAGTGATGTAAAGAAATTGATTCCAGGCTTCTATAACATTCGCAAATTTCGTGAAGTTTAGGTGCTATAGACTACACACACAAACCCATTATATCGCCTGGAGGGGGGCGGGGGTAATAATACAGAATGGTATCTTGGTACTTTGGTAATTTCCCTCTATCAACGTTCTTTATCCTTATTTGAGATCGATTTTTTTTTTAATTTCAGTTATTTCCTTAAATTTCAGTACCAGATCAATAATAATATTCTTCCTACGTTTGCTAAAATTCGCCTCTCGTATTTGATTTGACTTTTCCTTATCCATGTTGAAGACACACTAAGGAAAAAAAAAAAAAATACACGTGTCTAGGAGGCGCGAAAACTGAATGATTAATGAGTTTTCTCAGGTTAACAGTTGAACATCAACTCGCTCTAAACACGAATTTCTCTATTATTTCGCGATGTTGCTACAGGTTTGATGGTTAGGTAAGGTTAGGTTATTTTTATGCAATTAAAATGAGGACTAACCTTTTGTTACATTTTAAATTATTAGACTGAACTTAATTTAACTATAAAAGTTAATAGATTTCCGGTTACTAGGTATGAGAAATAAACTTTCATGTAAACAATGTATAAGGTATATGTATAAGAATCATTCAGGGACATTTTAAGATGATTTATAGCATGTTTTATTGCATATACTGGTATAAGTGTTTTAGTTGACTGTCAGTTGTTGTCAGTTCTGTGTATTTAGTGAGTGCTTAACCACAGTTTCTTGGAATTTTTAAAGATTTATCTTTAGTGACTGTGGTTTTATTTTGTTAGCAGACTCCTTTTACATTATTTACCAGAATTTAAAGCTATATTTACATAGTGGAATATAAGAGAGATAGTAAAATTTAGCCTTCAAAGAAATGTAACTTTCGCCAAGGAAAATTGGTACCACAAGAACAGAACAGTAAACGCAGTAGGAAATTAGCAAAGATGCTCAAAACTTCACAAAAATCTGTGAGTAGATTTTTTTTTAAAAAAAGAATGAAGCCAATAATATATAGCAGACACAGCAAAGAGGGAAGTGTGGTCGTAACATTTAGTTGAGCCCTAGCGCTGTAAGAAAACCGATGGCAGGGGAAACATAAACACCGAAAAGTACTAGCAGAGAAATACTTAAGTGCAGCGGCTCTCAAACTGTGCTCCGCGGATACTTGGTGGTCCGCGAAACATCTCCTAGTGTCCTTGAAGAAATTGGAAGCATAAAGAAATGGCCAGGTCTTGAAATTTTGCATTTTGTTGAGTCGTGTTTGAGTAAAATTAGATTAGAAGTAATTCAGATGCATACTTCATCTTCCGCTGGTAATAACAGAAGTCGGACTTTGCTGCAAGACGATAAGCCATTCGGCATCTTCTTTTGCTGTGAATTTTTGCTCGCCAACAACTCGGAACCTCGTGGCGGTCACTGAAAGCACAAAACATCAAAGTATTGGGCAGAATCAATGAGCAATGGCAGTCTTAACAGTTTCCCAATGGTAAAAGAATTTTTAGTAGAACTAGATTCAGAAATACCTGGGTATACCTTAAATGACTTTTCACGTTCACCTACTGGGTTTGCTCCATAGTTTCAACAATTATTTTACTGAAAGAACTCTATGAAAAAAGGAAAGAAAACTTTTGATTTGTAAACCCATCTCCTCTGTGTCAGAAAAGTCAGCCTCCCTAATAACACAGCAATAGGAATGCTTGATTGCTTTGACATCATCTTCTATGATAAAAACTAATTTTTAAAATAAGAAATCACTATGTGAATTTTGGTGTAAGTTAAAAGACGAATTTAAAGTTCTATGTGATAAAGCTGAAATCATCATTTTGCACTATGCACAAAACACAGATCTCGTCTCAATGCGGCTCCATATGTCCCAAATTCAACCAGATATAGCTATGTTATGTCATTTCAGTCTCGTTCATCTCATTAAAATATTTCTTCTACATTCCCAAGTAGCATTTTTAGTTTTGAAACATTAAAAACGGTTTTGTGTACCAGATCTATCAGGATATATTATGAATTTATAATACTTGCTTTTAGTTCGTTTTAAAATGTAGTGCCTAAATGTGTTAATTTTTTGGTTTGTTTTGAAATGCATGTTGTAAAATTAGAGTTGAAAATATTTTTGTAATGAAATAAACTTAAATTTTGGGAACCATTGAATAGGCAAAAACTTATTTTCAAATAAAGTACGAGATGTCAGCTTTGAAACTGTACAGGACATGCAAGCGCCTTTGATGTGAGAGCCTTGCACGACCACGTAAAGCACACATAATCCATGATCTTCGTTTTCGCTTATCCTCTTCACTTGTGTGAAAGCATACCGTAGTATGCAGGGGTTCTAATGACATACGCACAGAGCGTCACTTTCAGTCGGTGCAGTGGCTGGTGATAAACACAGCATCCTTGGCTCTAGGCTCCTTTGAGCGGTAATGAAATCGATTAACGAGAAGCACAGTGTTCATGGAGTAGAGGTGGGTAATGGGCGCCCCTCGGGGACCGGCAAGAGGGTTGTTCATACAGGGCGATCTGGGATTCGATTTGTTTTGCTTGGGCGTGGGGGTTGGAGGGGGGTGGTTTGCACATCCTAATGCGATTGGAATAACTTTTACGAACAATTTACTTGCATAAATATTTTAATATCTGGGTTATCCTGCTTGCCCGGGTTTATTATGTTTTAAAATAAACAAATTGTGAGAACTAGAGGGACAAACGTTTGAACATATGTATTGCTGCAGTAGTTGGTATTTCCCTCATGTGAACATCATTTTGAAATTGACCAATGAAAAGAAACTGAAACTTGGCTGCATCATTTCTATCCTGAGAGCAAACAACAAAGCTCTATGTAGAAATCTCCATATAATAATAATAATAATAATAATAATAATAATAATAATAATAATAATAATAATAATAATAATAATAATAATAATAATGATAATAATAATAATAATTGGTTGTTTCTACTGGGAAAGTTATGCTTATCTTATTTTTTTGATATTTAAGGAATGGTTTACCAGCATGTCCTTAACACACAACTGTGACACAGAGATGTTTTGCAAACTTTGCAAGGCCATATCACGCTCAAAAGGCAACACCTCCATGCAACTTGACATCTTTGAATGTAAACAAAATTTTACTTACTGATACCCTTGGGTTTCAGACAAGGATGTAAATTGAGCCCAATATTTTTGTTTATAAATAAACAATAATGATATCTTATATAGGATTATGAGAAATAATAGCCACTGTCCAATTGTTGGAAAGAAGGAAGTGCATGGATGATGATCTCATAACAGGAGCAATAAAATGAAAGGACTTCAACATGCCATTGATGAAATTACTAGATAGATGGAGTTTAAGCAATTAAAATGGAGTTCAACAATAAAAATGGATTTAATAAAGCATCAAAATTAAGGAAAGATGAGAGATTGGTTATGAATGGAGACCCCAGAGAGTCAGTGAAAGAATTTGATTATGTGGGGGTTAGATATACCAGTAATGAAAGATGGAAGGTACAGATCTAAATGTGCACAAGTCAACGGTAAATTAACTGTGAAAGCTGTCAGAATAAGTTTGTATAAATTTCCCACATTGCCAATGAAATGACTGGAAAGACTGCATGAGACTGTGGTTGAGTCAAAGATGATGTTTGCCCTAGAATTTTGGGAAGTGTCAAAGGGGTAGACAAAGGTTAATGTGGTGCATAGAACGTTTTGAGAGAGGTTCTGGGGGTTACCAAAATTTTTGAAGAGAGAGTAAATTTGGCAGGTACTAGGGAGAGTAGAAAGGAAAGGACAACAGTGGAGAGAATCTTGAAATAATGGCGCAAATGTCTTCTAGAATTATATAATAAAAATGTACTAAAAGAATGTCTTATGTACTGGGAAGGGAGAGTTGATTTGGGAAATATTAGAAGAAATTGTGGCGACTGGGTGAAAGTAACGTCAGTGGATTTTGTAAAGAAGTAAGACAGAGGGTAGCAGATATAAAAAATAAGAGATTTGGCAATCTTTGTGAGTAAAAGTTCTTTAGATTTATATAAAATATTTAAAAGAAATTGGGAACGGGAGAAATCTATAGATAATTGTGATCAATTCGGAAGAATAAGTTTTTTTCATGGATAGGTATAGGGGTATTATTTCTAAAAGTTTGAAGAACAAATTTTAAAGAAGGATGTAATATATGTGGGAAAGTGAAATTTGCATTCATTATCTAATAGAATGTGAAATGCTAAAAAGTTGGAGGGGTAGTATCTGAGATGAATAATGGAATAAAGTATAACATAATAGAGTGACTATTAAAATGTCAGATATGAGAGAAAAGAAAAGAAGCAAATTTGAGGAATTCCTAGGAAAAATAAGGAATAAATGAAGGAGAAATATAAGGAAGAAACTTGAAGGCACACACAGTTCTGAAAATAGTAATTTATTTTAGGGGCTCTTTACCGTATATATATATATATATATATATATATATATATATATATATATATAAAACCTAGTGATTAAGACATGGACGAACCTTAGTTTCGGTATTGCTAAATTCTTAGATATTTTGTTTGTTTTGTAAATTGAGTTGTAATGTTGTTTACTTAAATAAAAGTTCATTCATTCATTCTAATAAGCTCAGCTCACAGAAACGAAAGAATTGGCTACTTCTATTTGCGTGGTATTCAATGCGCGTCGGGAGTCACGCCGGTCATATGAGCGTCTGGACTATAAGATTCTGTAAATCTGCGATCTATACTCAGCAATAGCAGCAGGGCTAATAAAATTGTGCACAGCCGCCGAGGGATACAAATCTGCACTAGAATAAAATGTTTTCTTATGAAATAAGTCACATTGACCAGTGATATTTTCCCTTTCTGCTTTGTGAGCAAATTTACTAACATTGGTTAATAAGACACGCATCTGCAGTGTATTAGCAAATAACACCAGGAATACGAATACATCCTCAAGGTTTAGCGGCATAGGATTAAGTAAAAAAAGAAGTAAACAGAGAGTGCCAAAAATGTATACACACTTCAAGCAAAGAAAAAAAAACTGTGTTAATATAACAAAACTGAATTCACACAAACAGAAAATGATGAGCACTAATCATCTACAACATTTACAGTTACAACAGTTGCTCAAAATGCCCACCTTCGGCGTCGATACACTTCTGAGTACGTTGAACTACTGATTGAGCAACGTTTGCGAAAGTGTCCTCAGTAATTGCAGTACATGCCGTTTCAATTTCTTCCCGAAGTGCTGTCAGTGTAGCTGGTTTTCTACGGTATACAACGTCCTTAAGAGTTCCCCATAGGTAGAAGTCCAACGGAGTTAGATCCGGAGATCGCGGTGGAAACTCAATGGAACCTCTTTGTCCTATCCAGTGCCTTAGAAGATTGTCATCAAGGTACGCACGTACATCTCGGTTATAATGTGGTAGTTCACCATCCTGTTGGAAGTAAAATTCCTCATTTCCATAGAGTGTATGAACGACGGGTAAGACGGGTGTGCGTATCATGTGCAGGTACATTGAGCCAGTTACTCTTCCTTCAAAAAAGAATGGTCCAATTAGACCCCTAGATGACAACCCACACTAAACATTAATTCTGGGCAAATTAACTGGCATTTTCAAAATAGCATGTGGCTTGTTTGCACACAAATAGACACAGTTATGCCGGTTAACAGTTACGTTCAACTTAAATTGTGCCTCATTGGACCAAACTATTTTCCCTATGAAGGCCTCTTTCATTGCACCATGTTCCGAAATCACTTATAGTACTGCATTCTCTGATCAGGGTCATCTTCATTTAATACATGCAAAAGTCTTGGGATGAAAACTTTCAACTTTGCTGTTTTAATAATACGACGTACGCTGGTTCTGCTAATCCCAGTCTCACGTGCACATTGCATTGTAGCTTTCTGCGGTGAGTGTTTAAAACGTTCCAAAACCATAGCCGAGGACCCAAGACCTGTTGCTGTGCGAGATTTCCTAGATCTGCTCTTGTGAACATTGCACAGGTACCATGAGTCTCAAATTTGTCTCGAATGCGTGCAATTGTTACTCGCGTTGGCGATTCTGTTCTGTACACACGTTTCCATTGCCTTTGAACTTCAACAACATTCTCCGTTTTCCAATACCCCTTTAAAATTATCTTCCGCTGTTCAAACGATAATCTTGGCTCCATTGTGTTGTAGCAACGCTAGCATAACGTAATGTGAGTCACATCTGTTACAGAATATCATACTACACATTACTGTTGTTTTTCGGTCCAACTTTGAAATATATTAAATAGATATCTACTGTGAACGTGTGTATACATTTTTGGCACCCTCGGTATATAGAATCGTTTTTTTAAAAAAACTTTCCAGCTCATTTTCTTGAAAGCGTGTTGGTGAATGTTTCTTCATTTGATGGGGAACAACAATGGTATATATTGCATTTTATTTTTTGCATATTTTCAAGGTAAACTCAGTTAAACTCCACTTTTTTAAATATATTTTCCTTTTATGTATAAAAGCAAACGACTTTTGTCTGAAAAATTTATTTATAGAATCAATAATTATTTTATAAAATATTTAATAAATTTTAAAAAATTATTAACATTAATATATTTAAAGGCTAACTAGACCGCCTCCGTGGTCTAGTGATCTGAGTAAGGTTTTTTCGGAGTTTTTGCTTAGCTTGAGAAGCAGAATGCCAGGTAGCTTTAAGGTATGAGATTTCATTTGCGCCATCATTCACTTCATTCATCCCTACAGACATCGCGAGAAGATTAATGCAGTCAAACTTAAAAAAACACTAAAAAAAGGGACTAACTTAGATTTCATTTGTTTGAATTTAACAAAACGCAAACGCAGTTTAAACACAGACGTTTAGCTTCTTTTGTTTATTATCCTCACAAACAAACAGTTAATAGCTTAATAACTTGTAGAATTAAATGACAATTTTGTGTTCATTGAAATACTCCAGCGAGGGGAAATTCAAGTGCTCATCATAGTATACCCTTTATGAAAAAAGTTGAAATAATTTTCATTTTTGGGTCTGCGAATCAATGTGCAAGACAGAACAGCTCGAATATTTAAGAAAGAGCTCATAAGTAATGCTCGGGTACTAAGGCATGTGATTTGGTTAAGAAATTTAGACAAACAGGGTCTGTTGCTATTAAAAAAAAAGGGAGAGGCACTGTGTATATCAAGTCACTGCAGTTAAAGTCATAGAGTATTTTTCTGCTAATCCGATAATTTCATTTCGCAAAATATCTTATGAATTTCGGTGAGTTCAATGGGTAAATTTTTGGACGTACAGAAGTTCCATCCTTATAAATTTAAAATACTAAAGTTTTTACTGAAGACGATTTTGATCTAAGAATCGAATTTTGTGAGGTAATGTCGTAGAGACTGAGAGAATCATCCAAAGTACTAGGAAATATTTGCTTTTGTGATGAATGCACATTTTAACGGTTCTGTAAATCGACATAATGTAGGACTGGAATGACGATAAACCATGTGTTTTTAGAAAATGCCATACACAATGTCAGAGGAAAATGAATGTCTGCGCAGGTATTCTAGGTGACACAGTAATTGATCCATTGTTTTTTTAAGAAAATCTCACTGGTGCTCTGTATCTAGAAATGTTAGAAGACATTGATAATGCTCTCATTAATAAAGAAATGGAAAATCAGGAAGATGAGAATGGTAGAGCTGTTTTAAATAAACAATTGTTACATTCCAGCATGATAGAGCACCACCACATTGTGCCTCAATTGTACATTTCCGAATGGTTGGGTTGGTAGAGAGGCAATATCGAATGAGCTACATGATCCCCTAATTTAATTCCCTTAGATTTCTTTCTATGGAAGTACCTAAAAATCTATCGTTTATAAAAAAAACAGCCTGCCACAATTGAAGAAATGCGACAAAGGATAACCACAGATTGCAGGAATGTTCCTAAAATATGTTTCAGAATGTTGGACGAGCTTTTGAAAATAGGCTGTATTTTTTGTATGGAACGAAATGGGGAACATTTCGAGCATTTGTAATTCTAATAACATTGATTAATAATGAACAGAAATTAATTTTAAAAGTTATTTTCATTTTAATGTTTGCTGAGAAAGATAAACAAAAGAAGCCAATTTTCGTATTTAAAGTGCGTTTATGTTTCAAAGAATTCCGAATGTAAGCTATTGCGATTTTACCCGTGAAACACCCTCTCTCTTTCTCTCTATATATATGTGCGTGTGTGCGCGCGCGTGCGTTTGCGTCTGCGCCCGTTAACGCTCTAGCGGACGCAATTTTTGTTTTTTTCTCAACTAAACTCGGCATATAGCCATCAATTAGCAAACGATTTGCTGAGTTCGTTAACCAGCAAAATTGAGCCTAAAGTGAAATTATTTGGAAAAAGATAAAATCGCTCTAGCGGCCCCATTTTTGTTTTTACTCAACGAGACTAGGTATATTTCTTTAAAATACATTTATAAAAGTATTTCCCGAAAAGCAGGACAATCGGGCCATTAAGAGGGGGGGGGGTTAAAGTAAAATTTATAAATCGCTCTAGCAGCCGGATTTTTTAATTTTTTTTAAAGGAAACTCGGTATATACTACTGAAGAAAAATAGTTCCTGAAAATCGGGGAAATCGGGCCAATGGGAGTGGGGTTTTATCCGAAACTCTACATTTATACTTTAGTGGCACCAATATTTGTTTCTTCACAACAAAATTCGAAATATGCCATTTAAATAAAACAAGAAAAATAATTTCTTAAAATTAGGAAAATTGGACCATTAGGAGTAGGGATATACTTGAAAACTGAAATTTAATAATCCCTCTTGCATTTAATTTCTCTATATTGTTGAAACAACAGCACAAATTAATTCAGCATATAAACTGTATTTATAACGACGCATGTGTTTTATATTTAATAAATGTATCATCATGAAGATAGCAAATGTGAAATATTAATCTAATATGTGTGTGAGAATTATATTTGTATATAAGAGAGCTCTGTAATAACCTTCAGAAAACGTTTGCATTACATGTTTTTACTAGATCAAATTTCAAAGTTAATGAAAATCAATGAAACCTTTGAACGTCTATTGTTGATTGTGCATATTTGCTTAGTACATTGCAATTGTTTTTAAATAGTAACATGCTTTTGTTTTATTGAAACATATGAACATCTTCTTCTTAAATACGCAATGTAATTCGAAACTTTCTGTTATTTTTCTCTATTTTAGTGAATGTAAAGATGATATCAAAGGCTCATTTCATAAACACGATTACAGTTTAAAATCACCTAACAGTATAGCTTTGTCTATTGTGGTCACACATTTCATTTAATAAATAGTATACCATTAGTTTTCGTGGTTTAATCTCAATAATAATAATAATAATAATAATAATAATAATAAAATTTAATTTCTCTTTTGTAATACTTAGAGATTGCAAGAATATAATTTATTTCCCTAATATAATACATTAATGTCATAACTTATATCATTTCATTAATTTATAAGGCCATAATGTCGATTTTATTTTATTTTTTAAAGTTACTGTACTAAGTGAGCAATTCGCTTAGTTTATGTAGCTTCTGCTTAACGGACTTTTGTTTATTTCAAACTGATTTTATTTAAGTTAGTCATTAGTCATAAATTAAATGATGTTAATATTTTTTTTCAGATTTATTAAACATTTTATAAAATAATGATTGGTTAAATAAAAAAAAAAATCAAACTAAAGTTGTTTGACTTTATGCATAAAGCTAAAATTTGTTTATAAATTGGGGGTTGCATTTAAAACAATCGAGTTGACCTTGAAAATATGCACTAAATGTAACTAATATCATTTTTGTTCCTCCTCAACTGAAGAAACATTCACCATAAATTGTTTATTTGAATGCGTATTGCTTTTAAGATAATCAGCTGGAGAGTTTATAAAACACCCTGTGTAGTATGTTTTATTCATGCTTATCACAAAAACTTACGATATTGTAACATAGGTTTTCCTTTGTATCCACGAGTTACTGAATTACTTTCTGGCGGATGACGCGATATCTGAGGAATGTTTGTTGTCGGTCATGAATAGCTGAACCAGTGGTTCTGAATCATAGAGTGGGAAGCAGCGTTCTATCAGTGGCTATAAAATCGAACGAGATGACCTCAATTTGTTCAAAGGCTATTCTTCAACTGCACAACAGTGACCCTTATCCTATTACTGCTTGGGTACACTCTGCCTGGTTCAGCTCTTTTGCTTTGACGCACAAAGGGAAACGGTTCTTGATTCGAGATATATCGATTAACGTCATATTCCATATCAAGCGATATATGTATGTAAACTCCCACGTTGGAACCAAGCTTAAATGTACACAAATCAAACTCTTCTTTTTTTTATTTCTGATACGAGGTGTCGGTAAATAAAAATGGGGAAGGGGAGAGTGAAAATATTACTTATCGTTAAAATGAGTAGCTGACTTTAAATGAACGAGAGACGATAAACTAACTCAGTATAGACGAACTGTGAAATATATATTGAGAGAAAGAAAAAACTAATAAACAAACAATAATAAATAAAATGAAGAATGGAAAAAAACCTCGCAACATCTAATGTGTTGTTGAACATTTTTAATTTTATGCATTATAATATGTAAATTATTATACTTCCATTCATTTTTGTACATTAAATACTTTTTCAGACATTTTATATTTAGATATCATTTTGAGTGTATATTGTTCTTCATTGTATGAACTTGAACTGAATGTAAATTAATCACATTTCATAAAGATGCCGTTTTTACCTGAAGGGTAACACCTGCATTTTGGCACAGTGACACACCTTTTAACACCAAGTGGCACTCTCAGAAGTGGGTGTTTCCTCCTCTGGTTTGTATCACAGCTTGCAACCTTAGGGCATGCAAGGTCCTTAGGTTTTCTTGTGGTATGGCGTCCCGTTGCTCACACAAAGCCTCCCGAAGTTCATTGAGGCTCTCAGGAACACGTTGACGAATATTTTCCCCCATCATGTCCCAAACATGTTCAAGGGAGTTGAAGTCAGGGCTTCGTGAAGGCCAAAATACCGCCCAAATCTCCCCTCATGCAAGTATTTGTCACAATGTGGGCCACATGTGGACGAACATTGTCTTGTATGAAGCGGAAATCGTTGCCAACATATGAATAATAGGGGACAACATGCTGCTGAAGAATGTCCTCAATGTACTGGTTTGCATCCAGGGCCCCGTTCTCACAAAAACCAACTCTCTCTTGGCTTCCACACTGATACCAGCCCACACCACGACGGAACCTCCTCTGAAAGACATCGTCGATGAGAAGGTGCAAGAGACACACCTTTCTCCAGTCCTCCTCCATACTCTTTCCCTGCCATCAGGATCTCATCCTGAATAGGACAGCTTTCCTTGCTCCTCAGTCCACTCCAGATGTTGACGAGTGAAGGTAAGGCGTGCTTGCCGATGTTGCTGGGTAAGCAAGGAACCTCTGGCCGGTCTTCTAGAGATGAGCTATGCTTCTTCAAATCTCCTCACTGTTCTTATTGACTCCTGATATGCTTAGCAAGCAATTATGAGCTACTACGGCTGTTTTGTGACGATCACCAAAACTTACAATCGCAGAAATTGATCATCTCAGACATTGCAATAATTTGTGGGGTAAGGACGCCTATGTTGTTATAATTCGTGTCACGAAAGTCTACCATCACAGGTAAATCTTCGCTTCTACCGCGAATTCTTTCATAGGTCTTCAAAGCGAAACGGCATGGAAAACAGACAGCTGGCTTGTTCCTTCAGGGTATTGCATCTTATAAAGTAAGAGCTGCAATTCTGGCTACTTGAAACTTAATCGTTCACTCTTTATTCCAGAACTGGCCCTTAGTGATTATTTTCTCTTTCAAAAACCGAAGAAACTCCTGCTTGGAGGGAGATTTTCCCAACGTTGATGTCATGAAGGAGGCGGTAGTGGGTTGGTTGGCGGATCAAGACAAACCTTCTATTTCGAAGGAATTTAGTCACTTAAGGGAAAATAGAACAAACATTGAGGTCAGGTTGGTAATGTGTTTCATAATCGGGTAGCTAAGTTATTGAATCCATCTTACGTTCGTTTATTCGCATCGCTCTGCTTGACTCTCTGCCCTAGTCTCACTCTTCGACTCACTTCTTCAGCAAAGCTCTGTGCATACTCAACTTAGAGATAAAGGGAGCGAAATTCTGAACTCTAGTCGTTAGTGAGAGTTAATCATCTCTCGTCACTTTTGTGTCTGATGTCCTCCAGCTCTGAGAATACTCTGACGGTTTCCCCAGGTTTCATCCAGTCAAGCAGCAGAGGAAAGTTTCCCCTCCCCCTATGATAATGTCCTATCTCCAGGCATTGTCTTAAACAGACGCACCATCCTTCTTGATTAGCAGTTGCAGGGAAAAGCACTATCACTATCACTGTGTGTTTTGTTCTCATGTGTATGTTTAGTCTCCCAGTGGTGTAGCACAATACACCATCCCTTTGTGAAGGATTCTGCCAATAGAGTCGTGCTGACATTTAATGATGCAGATGCTTTCACTAGTGTGTCCAGTTCTGCAACTGTGAGATTAAGGTATGTGTGTGTGTGTGTGTGTGTTGGACGAACGCATTCCTGTAAACCAACTGCACGTGTCAGAAGATGTCCTTCTATGTATTTCCCTCTTTTGCCACAACAGCATCACCGCTCAGAGCTGTCCATGAACTGGTAGTTTACATTCCTTTGATGCTCACCTCACGGCTCATACAACTAAACAATTCACACGCTGCATTCCTCTTTCATGTGTGTGGAAACTACAGGTGTGTTTCACTGGAGTAGAACATTTGAAGAACAATGTATTTATCTACTTCACAATGTATTGCAGGAGCGAGCTGCCCTTGAGAAATTGTCTGCACTTTTTAAAAACGCCTTTTAATATTTTTTTCTATATTACTTAAATGACAAAATTCTTCAAAAATTGTAAATTATTTCTGCAGAAAAGCAAGAGCTGGCATTAGAAAGCAAACCTTTTCCTATCCATATCAATCGCAAATCCAAAGTTGGAAGACCTGCATTTTAGTTTTCAAAAAAGCATTGAACGTTCCAAGAAGTGATAGTAAAATCACTTAAGCTTATGTGTGCCGCACACACTGACACAGAAACCGAGATAAAAGATGTAACTTCAGCGGCGGCAGCATAAACACGGGTTGCACGTGACTGCTAAAGATCATCTCAACCTTAAAAGACAGTACAGAAGTAAATGGGCTATTTCTTTCTTTCTCTAACGCATACATGTTATCATTAGCTCCTTCGCTTTTTAACTCTCGCTCTGTCGCCAATAATACGGTGTAAATATTGAGTCATTCTTATTTTCAGTTCTGAGCACATTATCCTATCCTGAATATGTCGGCCCTGATTACCATACTTGCCTCCTAAACCCAAGATCGGGGTTCGAACCCGGCCAGGACCGATGGATTTTTTCCGGCGTAAAAATCCTAAGTATGGCTCCCTTCGGAAGGGAAGTAAAGCCGTGGGTCCCGTGTCGCACATTTACGGCACGAAAAAGAACCTCAAGCCTGAAAGAGAGGCCTCTGAGCAAAATTTGTCGGCCGTTTCACGCCTGAGTTGAATGGGACGCTGATGACCTGAGCTGTTAAAGAGCGTCCGTAAATAAATCAATCAATCAAAAAAAAAATACCCGGAATATTTTTCTATCATATTAAACCATTAATACAGTAATTATAGATTCCTATAGGTCCAAATTTCTTATAAAAAAAGGCTGACCTAGAATAAACTCGAGTGCTAATACCTGCCTCTTTTGAATTCTCTTTGTTTAATAAGACGAGTGTTATAATTTTTAAATGAAATATTCAGTAAATTCTATATCTGTGCAGCAGAAAAATTCGGCAGCGAGAAACTTTTTTGTTGTTGTATTTACAAAGGAGGCCAAGCGAGAAAATAAAATATTGAGAAGGTTTGGAGACAGTTAAAAAAAAACCCCAAACTTGAAATCCTGTAACTAATTGATCAATTATAAGCAGTTGGAAGCTTTCATGGCCGGAGTCAGAATTTTAACAAAAAGTTTCTTCCGGGCTTAGAAGCCGTGATCCATTGATCCAAGTATCAAAGTTCCAACGGACCACGGATTCTAAGCCTAGAAGAAACTTTTAGTTATAATTGGTCAACCGTTAATTGATGAACAAAAGTGTTGACAAATTAAGAAGTAAGGAATGTAAATTAATTATAAATGTGTATGATTATTTTTCAAATAAAATGAACGTTACTAAAGCTGTGAAACAGATACGTTAATCGGGTGTTCAGAAACACTAGTGTATAGAATAAAAATTAACGAAATATAGGACCCCTGAGAGCACTATAAAAAATGAAAGCGAAAAGGGTAGGAAAGAAAAAGTTAAGTTTTGCAAAAAAGCAATACTTTATTTATGGAGCTTTACTCCTTTGCAATAATTTCTAAAATGTTAGGTTAACGCAGAATAATGGAATAGTGCAAAGGGGAGTGCGGCACATTGTTTGAAAACATTCCACCTAATCGTGCGTTAAATAATTTTGGCGAGGGTAAACATTGTTGGTTTTTACATGATTTGGGATCCGAATATGAAAGAAGGGGGCAACAAGTGCACATTAATAGAAAGATACGATATTAACATATGGCAACACAAATATCTAAAATAAAACATTAAATTGCCCAAGAGAAATCAGTTGTTTATATAGGCGGGTCATGGGTAAATGTAGGTCATACAGTGACTAAAGGTTGGAGGGATATCAAAGGTAAACGTGCCGGTCAAGGAACAATTAAGGATCCAAGCATAGGACTCAGGTCACCTAGATATTACGGATCAAGATTTTCATAGGCCCATGCCGGAAATCAGCAAATATTCATTAAAAATGCTGAACTGACTTTTCTGCGCAAAGAAAATACTGCCGATGCACATGACGGAATGACAGGTGAAATATACGAGAAATGGTTCGTTGTACAATTGCTTCACAACAGCCCTGAGGGAACTGTTATTGTAATCGACATTGCAAAGTATCACAGTTGCCTGCCACTTCTAGGAGGAAAAATTACATCTTTGGTTGACTAACTCAGAATGGAATCCCTTTCGAATATGATATGCCTAAACGGGAATTTCTGTTTATTGTATCTTTATATAAAGAGATATGTGAGAAGTGCATTATTGATGAAATGGTAAAGACAGTAGGGCGACAAGTTCTTCGTTTGCACCATATCATTGTGAAATGATATGATCACAAGTAGAGAACAATGTGTCATTCAGACCACCAGAAATGAGGCAATTAATCTCAGAAGCCTACGAACATATTACGGTGCAAAATTGGGCGAATTATCTGGACAAAATAAAAAAAGACTGAAAGTGAAATGTTGAAGAAATCCAAAATATCAGAGTCTCTCTCTCTTTCTCTCGTTTCATTATCATCGTTGTCGTAAACAAAAACTGCCCCTTAAAAATACACCACCGCTTTTGATTCACCAGAAACAGATCCATTCAGATGAATGAAAGACGAAATGGAACAAATCGCATGACCATCAGAGGACCGTTATGAGCTTAAAGATAACCAATATGATTTATTAAAGCTTTTAGCATGATTGATAATAGTTTTTTTCTTTTCTGTACTTGTTAATTTTGTTTTGAAGTACTTTAAAGTATAAAAAAGAGATAAAATGTATGTGAAAATGTATGTCATAAATAGCAGTGCAGATATTTCAATATGTGGTTATGTTTTAATCACAAGACGACATTAAATTAGTAGATCGATCGCAGCTGCACGCTTTAGTTGCGAGCGTATGTGGAGTACACTTGGCAACAATGCGCCTCATTTAACCTGTGCTGTCTTCTAAGGTTGAGACGCTGTATACACACTCTTTAGCGATCAGAAGTCAAGGGAAAGGAATGTGTATTGACCTTTTCTAACCCATCATTATGCTTATGCACACTAGTGCCGATAAAAACAATGTTGTCAGATACTTCTTCATGGTTAGAAGTCCAGCGGGCTTGCAAGATCTGAGTCTGAGAGCATGTTCGTGTGCAGAAAACAGTTCAAGACCCCCCTTGATCGCCAGACAGGAGCTAGAATTAACTCTTAGGTGAGTGACAGCATACGAAGATAGGTCTAAAGTTTCCTGGCTAATTATTTTCAGGTATGATAAAAGACAAAAACTATATTCCAATTTTCAATATATTTCCCCTTTATTGCAATACACTTCTCACATCTTTCAATCAACACTTCAATCCCTCCCCCCAAAATAATCACAAGTCATGTTTGCAAAATGGGCATAAACAGCATCCATCACTTCTTCGTCACACTTAAATTTTCTTTCCTCGAAGATTCTTCTTGAGTTTTGAGAAGAGGAAATAGACACTGGGAGCTAGATCTGGGTTATAGGGTGGATGGTCGATTTCCTTGAAGCCACATTTCTCCACAGCTTCTTTTGCAACAAGAGCTGTGTGCACAGGTGCGTTGTGGAAGAAGGCGCACACCACCACTCAGTTTTCCTAGCCTTTTCTCTTCGATGGAAGCACGTAGTCTGTTCAGTAGGCCAGCATAGTACCCCATTTACTGTGGTGTTCCTCTCCTTGAAGTCAATGAAGAGTATTCCTTCACAGCCCCAAAAGATTGTGGCCATGATCTTCTTGGTTGACTGAAAGACCTTGGCCTATAGAGGCGGTGCTTCTCCAGGTTTATGGCACTCCATTGATTCTCTTTTGGACAAGGGATCATAGTAGAAGACCATAGTTTCATCTCCTGTAACAATGGTTTGCAGATCTTCTCTCTCATTGCTACGGCAGAGTTCCAAAAATATCTGACAACAGATGACTCGTTGTTGCTTTTGGACTGAGGAATGAAGTCTAGGCACCATTTTGCACTAACTTTATTCAAGTTTAAATGTTCAAGAATAATTCGAGAGACTGTTGTTTTAGAAAGGCCCAACCTTGGTGCTATTTCTGTAACTTTGAGCCGCCGGTCTTCCATAATTTCTTCTTCCATAAGAGCGATGTTTTTAGGAGTGAGCACCTCTAAGGGTCGACCTGCGCGCTCTTCGTCTTCAATGCATTCTCGACCCATTCGAAAAAGTTTGGCCTATTCTTTCATGGTAGAATATGAGTAGGATGCTTCCCTATACACCGTCCAATCATTGTGTAATTTCATTTGCAGTAAGTCCTTATTTTGTGAAGAAGTTAATACAGCTCGATACTCCTTTGAACATGTCACAAACTTCTACTTTATGCAACTACATTTGAACAACTGAACACAGGGAAGCGGAAGTTACAGCTGCAATTATTTGCGTAACAGATAAGATATGACACCAGATAAGGCTTTTGGGAAGGTGATAATCTTTATCGGCCAGGCCGGAAACTTATGGACATACCCTCGTTTATAGAGAGTAGTTTTGTCTATAATCCTGTGATTACAGTCTGGAATCTGCAAGATGAGGTCTGTCTTGATACTTGGAGTTGGTCTATCAAGTTTTAAATGTTCAATGGTGTCTTCGAAAGTTCGCAAAGAAAAAGGTTTAGAATGTAAGTTTTATGTAGTGTTTATTTTCTTTACATTTAATGAGCACAAAATAAAACTAAGCAATTATTACAGGAATTCAAATGAAAACTGCCACTCAACAACAGCTGATTTGTAACGAAAGATGGATTATTGCTGCTTGAGATTATTGTTTCTTTAAGTAAAATATTATTTGATGTTGAAATAGGTACAAGTTTTTACACATTAAATATATATGACTGTGCTGCCGTTAATATATTGTTTCACTATAAATATCTAATGTTAATTTAAAACAAGTAATTCAATTTTGAAACGCAGCAATAACCAGTTTGTATAAAACTTGAGGCAGCATTTCCTGTAAACGCACATGGCGAATGCGTTTCAGGTGAGGCGTGCACGTAACGGCTTCTATGAACAAGAGTTTCTCACTACCACTTCTCGGCCAGAGTCGATGCCTTTTTTCCGGTGTAAAAATCCTAAGTATGGTTTCTTTTGGAAGAGAAATAAAGCCATGGGTCCCATATGGTACATTTACGGCATGTAAAAGAACCTCAAGCCTGAAGTGAAGGAGCCTCTGAGCAAAATTTATCGGCTTTTTCATGCCCTGAATTGAATGGGACGCTGATGACCTGAGATGTTTAAGAACGTCCATAAATAAACCAGACAAATAAAATAAATCATACTGTCAGAAGATTCTCGATAGCCTTGGTGTCTGTATATTATTTATCTGTATATTATGCTTAAGGATATCTGAAAGCAACAGAACATTTTCGGCCACCCTTATAATTGGATGCATTATTTTTGAGAATGTTAAGTGAGCCGAACTTGGGCTGTTATCATGTATGTAGACAATATCCTATATTTAATACTAAAATGTTTAATTATAGGCAGAAGTTTTAAGTCGTGTAAGTTTTCCTAAGCATCTAGTCCAACTGGAAAAAAAAAAAAAATCTTTCATACACAAACTTCAGAGCAAGAGTAAATTTAAACGAGCAAGAAAATTTCATTTTCATAATATATGGCTTCCTACAACTTTAAATTGATTTTGTTGTTCAGAAAACTTAATTTGAACTTCGTTCAAAAGCATTTAATTATCTGAGGGCAAGAGTATTGAGCCCAGGGTAATGAGATGATTTGCTACGTATATTTTTCGAGGTTATTTAAGTCCGTAGTGTTTTATTACACAAAACTACCTGCCTGCCAATTTCGAAACACGAGGGTTGTTCAATAAAGAAAGACCATAATTTTTACACGCTTAATTTCTCGCGCTAAAATTTAAATTTACAGCATTTTGTTAACTTTATGCGTAATGTACACGTGATATTAGTTTCATTGTTGTCACATTCGATTCCCGCCTAAGAGACGTGACAGTTGAGACATGTTCAGATCCACCTACAGTAAAATGAGGGTAACACCGCGACGCTATGTTACTATGAAATTTTTCATTAGTATCAACAAATGTTCAGCTCTAAGTCCTTTGCAATGTTACAAGAGACACAAGGAACGTTTTTCCTTCCCTATAACACATTTCGATGATAGATTAAAATGCTTAAAGAGGGGAGGCAATCAATTTCGGCTCTCCAGTTCATGCTCTCAACAGAAGAAAACATTAACACGGCTGCTGTCATTGTGCCAGATAACATTAAGGACTCTTAAGCACCCACACTTTGGAACTGAAAAGTTGCACACGAGAGGGTTGGTTCCAAAAACTGCTGATTCCCAAACGAAGGGCTGTTCGCTTGCAGGTTTGCATGCAGTTGAAGGTGACGTTACAGGAATATGCTAATGAAACTTGGCTATATACTGTCGATCCTGATGGTGCAGTGGTAACCATACTTGCCTCTTAGACCCAAGATCGCGGGTTCAATCCCGACCAGGGTCGATGGATTTTTTTCGGGCGTAAAATCCTAAATATGGCTTCCTTCGGAAGGAAAGTAAAGCCGTGGGTCCCGTGTCGTACATTTACGGCACGATAAAGAACCTCAAGCCTGAAAAAAGAGGCCGCTGAACAAAATTTATCGCTCTTTTCACGCCTTGAATTGAATGGAACGCAGTGACCTGAGATGTTAAAGAGCGTCCGTAAATAAACCAAATCAACAAATTTCGATCCTGAGACCACACAGCAAAGCTCTTTTTGGATCTCCCCCCCCCCCCAAAGAGCAAAATTGGTGGATTTGTTGGGAAAGCTATGGTCATCTTATTTTTCGATATTGAAGAAATTGTTTGACCACCTCTTTGGTCTAGTGGTAAGCGTTGCTGACTGCTGGCCGGGAGGCCCGGGTTTGATTCCCGGTACTTGCTTAGGAAATTTTCTAAATTAGGAAGGTCTGGAACGGGTCCACCTCGTGAGGACAATTGGGAAGCTACCTGATGGAGAGGTGGCGATCTACGATCTAGTAAGCCGCGATATAGCAACGGGCGGGATGCGGTGTGCTAATCACGTGCCCCCCTGCAATACTGCACTCTACCAATGATATCATGTGATGGAGATAGAGGAAGCAGCGGTCGTCGCGGTAAGCCCAAGGCCCACATGAGGCTATGACAGTAGTAGCAAAGGAGTTGTTTACTAGCATGTCGTATCTGCACACACAACTGTAACTGGGTAACACTGTAGAGATGTACTGAAAACTCTGCAATGCAATATTATGCACAAAAGACCACATTTCTATGCAATAGCTGCATGCACGACCGTACATCGCAAATGTTGTTGATGAATATCTCACAAGCATCAATGTGAAGTGTGTCCTTTACCCTCCCTACAGTCCAGATTAAATCCCTTTCGACCTTTTCCCTTTTCTTCAAATTGTAGAAACTCCTTCCCGGGAGAATTTTCCATTACCAGAAGCAGTGGGGAAGAGTGCGGTGTTGATACTGAAGAACCTGTCAGAAATGATTTCTAGCATGTCTTTGAAAATTGGCAAGAACGCCGGGATAGGCGCATTGCATCCAACTGAGACCGCGTTAAGATAGAAAACCGACATTATGAAGACGAATGCAAAAAGATATTAAGTTAAATCTTAATTTAAGCGCTCGTACTTTATAAGTGTCTCTCATGTTTGGAGCGGATGAAGGCTGTTTAGTTTAACACAGGTAAGAAACAATTGCAGCAGTACCACAGTTTTAGCGAATTGAAATGCGGCTAAATACCTTATCGATTATCCTTGGCGCAGAACTACGTGGTGCTGCCAGTGGGATAACCACACTACAGTAATTATATGCACGAACTTCTAAAGCTATGAAGCCACAAAATGGCATGCTTATTAAAAGCATCATTGAATATGTAATGACCTCTGTTGACGAATTTGCCCTCGCGGCAGCTGCAAAGAGCTTCTATTGTTCCAAGAAATTGGTTTTGGCTCACGCTTTTCCAGTGGTGCCTGCGGCCTTTTCGTATAAAGTTATAATTAAAATATATCTAATGTTAAGCGTACTGACTTACCAGCTGCGGTATCCCCAATTTCGCCTAGATGGGTAGCTGTTTTACTAACATTGCACTGCTATGCAAACATTCGATTTAGAAAAGTTTTACAGTGTTGCAAATGAGTGTAAAGTCAACGGATCCTATACTGAAAAAAATCTTCAGTAATAGATGTAGTTTCTATCAGTGGCGGCTCGTGCACGTTTTAGTTGGTGGGGCACAAATTATAAAAATAACATTGCATACAATCCTAGAATCCACGAATATGAATTTATCACACTGGTCTGTAAAAAAAATGTACTACGGGACAAAAGAAAATGAAGAAAACTTTTCGCTTTTCTTTAAAATATTGTCAAAAGTAATTTTATGTACCGGTATTAAATTTTTATTTCACGTCAGATATTCACTACACGTTTACTAAAATAAATCATGGACGTCACTAAAGTTTTTCAAGCATTTCAGATCTTTGTTAATACTTTTTTTTTTCAGAAACAAAATTAATGTCAGCAGTATAAACTGTCCGCGACATCACTGTGTTGTGTGTTTTTTCTTCATCTTGATAGTGTATTAAAACAATAATAAAATGTAACGTTAAAGGAAAAGTCACATTGGATTCTCATGTCTCATTCCCAAGATGTTCAACAAATCCGTCATAGGCAGAAGTGCTAATAAGTTTACTCTTATTTATGACGATGCAGATTACCGTTGAAACGTAATGTTTTTAAGGATACGAGTTGCTTTTATAGTGGAAGAGTTTGTTATAATTTAGATTTCTCACAAGCCATTGGCGAGAAAGGGGAAACAGCTGATGGGAAGTGATAACGTTGACTTATATTTGTATGTAAAACCGCTCAGTAATAACCTTCAGAAAACGTTGCATATTTTTACTACAATAACATTTAAATTAAATTTCAAAGCCAATGAAAATTGACGTAACTTTCGATTATTTATTGTTGATTGTGCATATTTGCTTAATACATTGTTAATTGTTTTTAAAAATAGTAACGTGTTTTTGTTTTATTGAAACATCTTCTTAAATACACATTGTAACTCGAAACTTTCTGTTATTGCTTTGTATTTTAGTGAATGTGAAGATGATATCAAGGCCTCAATAGAGAAACATTGTTACATTTAAAAATGTTTAAAAATATCCAAACAGTATAGTATTTACCGGTGCTCATATATTTCATTTAATTAATAGTATACCATATTTTTGCGGTTTAATCTGAATAATAATAATAATAATAATAATAATGATAATAATAATAATAATAATAATAATAATAATAATAATAATAATAATAATAATAATAATAATAATAAAGTAGTTTTTTGTGACATTTACAGAATGCAACAATTCTAATTTTGTTTCCCTAATACCACACAACAATGCTATAACTTATTTAATTTCATTAATTATTAAGGCAATAATGTGGATTTTATATTCTTTTTTAAAGTTACTCTATTAGGCGAGAAATTCGCTTAATTTGCACAGCTCCTGCGTGGCGGATTCTTCCCCCCCTTACAGAGATCCCGATTTCATAATTTGAAAACATGCTCAGTTTAACTTACAACCAATCATCGGACGTTCACTTATTCTCAGTAAATGTGCAGTTTGAATATGTAAATGGGCTAAATCAAATAAACCTGTGAAAATTTCTCAATTATTTTTGTATGTATAAGCTTTGTATTATTTCTACTTTCTAATTTTAATGTTGCATTAGTCTAGCAGTTTATCTAATGCGGCTATTTCACTTAAATATTTCCTATTTAAAATAAAAAGCTATTCCCTGCATTATGTATTCTTCCGCGCTTGCTCTTGCTATGATTGATTATGCTTCCCTTTACCCCCGTATAACTTACAGCTGCTCTGAGCTGGCTATTTTAACGACATGTAGCATTGTTGCGGCAAAGGAACTTATTATTGTGTTCTAACTTCATTACATGCATGCTGAATATGCATAAGCACTCCGAAACATTTTTTTCCGGAATGTTTAAAATATCAATTTATTATATGTGACTCGTATGCAAAGCTAAATTTCGCCTCCTTTGAGCGTGTTATATCTAAAAATGTTTTCCTTATCTGTAGCTCGTTTCTCCCTCCGGAAATTTATTATAGCGCTAAGTGGCAGTTACAGAATGTGATCATTCCAAATGTTGGAAAGATAAAATTTTAATGAAAATACTGGTAAAAAATTATATATTTGTTTCAGAGTATCAGTGATAGCAGCTACAGGAAGGATATTCCTTTTCTTTTCATCACAAAGTCTGTATTTATTCTTTAGAAATTATCAGGAGAAGTGATGAACCCCAACCGATTTATACTTAATACTTATCAAATGTAAAATTTACGCAGTTGTTTGTTTTAAATATTCTACAATCACTTCAGTGGAAGTAGAACGTTCTGTCCATGATGAAAAATGTTCTCTCTATGACAGTTGATACCTGAAAAACGTATTTTTGGTGCTTGTAACAAAGAAAAGTAAGCTCAAGCACTGTAATTATTTGATAAAGAAATGATTACATTTGTTTTCACTTTTAGTAAATGTCTATTTTAATTATATTACTGCCTATTTTTAATGTTATAAGTGTCTTTTTGCCTGCCCTTTTTAACCAAAATAAGTGCCTGAAATTCCGGACACTGATTATTACATACACTTAAAAAATATTATTCTTTTTCAGTTTTTAATACAATAGATATTGTACAAAAAGAGTTAACGTTTTTCAAACTATACACAACAATGCTGTGAACGTTTGCTACAAAACAATGAAATATGTGTGAAAATTGTTTTTAATTATAAATGTAATGGTGCTGAAAGCCATAGTTTGTATTGTTGAAAGTGCAATTATCACATAACCGCGTTATAGGCAAACACGATACCCTTATTGTAATGTTCACCGCATATAGGCTTGGTACATTGTTGTCTGAGTAGTGAAAGTAAGAACAGTGCTTCCTTATGGGGTAGAAGTTCTTGTTCTTGCTCTTTACTTTCCAATGTTCTTTTTATTACAATTTATATCTCTTCGCTCAGATTCGACATAGAAGCTCATTGTATGAGCCATGAACGTGCAAGTTGATAATGTAATTCTAGTACAAAGTTCATTCTTGTAATGTAGTTGCTTCTGAAGCCTTTTTGAAGTACCAATGGACATATATGGCGTACGGATCTATTGATGTAATTTTCAGAATGTTTTAAAACAAACACATACGACACAAGTGATTTTACATTGATAATGATTGCAACATGTACTTTATGTGATCTAAACAGTGGTGTCATCATGCATACTTGAAACTAGAGTTACAAGTTACAAGTTTGTTCGTTCTGGGCGTGGAAGAGACGTCTATTTTCCAATGTTATATCTGAATCCTCCATCTCTAACTCCTTAAAAGTATAAAGAATTGATTGGCACCCTCTCCATTACTCATAAATATGTTAACACTTAAAACATCTTTACACAAAGGGTACGATTATTTATGCAGCATTCACAGAGCTAACAGTGAACACGAAATTTGCTTGACAAATTTATTCATTGCATCCAGTGACTACTCGTGCACAATTTAGTTGGTGGGGCACAACATATGAGAATAACATTGTATAGAATCCAGGAATATGAATTTATCACACTGCTGTGCAAAAAATGTACAAAAAATCACAGCACTTTCGCTTTTCTCGAAAATATAGTCAATAGTAATTTTATGTACCGGTATTAACTTTTTATTGGACCTAAATTATTATTCTGTACTACACTTGTTCAGAAATAGGAATTAATGTCAACAATAAATATAAATATTTAGGAAGCGGCATAATGTTTAAACAATGACCGCGACGTCTGCCTTTCTCTCTCTCTTTTGCTGTATATTAAGATGTTCAACAAATCGGTGAGAGGCAGAAGTGCCAAAATAAACCTCCGTTCATTAATAATTCAACTTATATTTAAGATAATGCTGGTTCTTTTAAAACGTAATGTTATTTAAGGTTATGTTTGTTGAGTTGCCTTTTTAGCGAAAGAGTTTCTTGTAGTTTAGATACCTCATAAGCGAAAGAGCAAACAGGTGCTGGGAAGTAATGACGTTAACTTAATGACAAATCACTGCTCCTCTAGCAAGCGCTATGATAGGGAGGATAGGCTCAGTACGCATGTGCGTAGAAAGTTCATAAATTCTGCGTGCCCTTCGTAAAGCTTCACTGTGACACTCCTCTCACCTCCTTGCCCAGCAGCTGGATTGCAATTCCTTTTAAACCAAAGCATTTTGCCTTAGTAAGCCTGGACACAAAGAGAATGTGCCTTAGCCCGTTCTCTTCACACATACACATACCAAGTTGTTTGCATTCACAGAGTAGTTTAAACCGCGTGCCTCTCTTATATACTACAATATAGGTGCTGAAACATTAAGGGTTTGTATCCATGAAATTCTATAATATTTTTTGAGTTGGAAATTTATGCAGAAATAAATTAAATGTATATATGATTCAAAATTAAAAGGAAGGCGTGACCTTTATCGCGAGCCACCACCGAGTGCATGCAAATGCTAAAATGTTTAGGGAATACGTATAGCCTGTTACACCAATTACTAACGATAGTTTCATTATGTAGATAGGGTTTCTGCAAGCAGTAACCATACGTAAAATTGGCGCATTGAACTTACCTTTAGATTTTTTTGTTGACACTTCAACAATCGGCCACATCCTTTCCTGCCGGATTCCAATTACTAACAATGTCTGAAGCACTTAGTGCACTTTTCCTTACCCCTAGCAAAATTCTCGGATCTGCTAGAGTAGAGCTGCACTCCCGATCGATAGCGGAGAAAGTCGAAGATAATGAACATTCAGAGATATAACTAGATATTAAGGCTCTCAAACTAAACGACATGATAGCTCAGACGGTTAGGGCGGTATGCCATAGTTGTGAAGGTAGTGGTTCACTTCCTCACATACTGATGCTTTTTTCTGCCGCAGTTAAAAGAGATTTGGCATCATTACGATGATTTACTCGCTAACATCTACCACACATAGTCCGCTATAATTTATATTTACGACTTTTTTCTTTTGCTGCAGTCAAAAGAGATTTGCCACTGTTACAATATTTCATTATATGGATCATTTTTATAATCACACAAATAGCTTCGCTTCTCCTTTAGATTACCCGTGTTTCAGACATTATTGAATGTGAATCTTTATTTATACTAATTATATTTTTTACTGAACTGTTAACTTGCAAAGTTCTAATTTTTGCCTTTTACATGTCAATTGCATTCGTAAATAATGCTAATGAACATCTTCTGTTCTTCATAAATCTGCCCTGTCCCCTACCCAGAAAATTGTAATATGTGGTATCGTAAATACAAATTACATGATCTGCTACATTTCCCTCAGGGGCATGTATAAATGCAGGCAACACAGTCAAGTCTACAAGAAAGAGCGCAAGCTCAACCAGTTCTTCTTTTCTTCCTTTTGCAGGAGTAGGTCTGAAACGTCTGGTTCAAGGAATCCATTTTGGTTTTATTGTAATACTCAAAACTTACACACTTATTTGCATTTTCAACATTGACAACTGATGAATAGAACACAAGAGTATGGTCCTAAGTGAAACCGAGGTCTGAACTTTTTGCATCTTTGTCTCTTCTTGGTAAGAACTCTTTGGGAATAAATTGTTTTTGAGATTTTATGACGTGCTTTGGTATCTTAGATTGATTGAAGAGTTTATTCCATACAAAAACAAAATTTCCCTAGGATAAGCCTCTTATACTTGGTAATGTTGCAATATCCTCTTCCCTGAGATAGTATGAGTGTTAAATTTCATGTATGTGATTTAGTTGACTTGCTACCTGCTCCTCTTCACCATCACCAGGCACATAGTCCGAATAAAATTCACTAAAATAATAACTTTCACCTCAATTACTCTCCTGCAGTCGCTTTAATTTCATCTTCAGTCAGCTTCCTCTTATATACGCTGAAGAACTAACAGAAACAGTATCTGAGCAAGGTATTTATAAACTAAAGAATCCAATAGCAATAGTGCAACCCACAAACAGTACACAAATGCATTTTCAAATGAGTCTATCAGACCCATCTTGGGTGTCAGTGTAACAAAAATATGTGGCAATTATATACACAGTATGATAAACTTAAATTAGAGATCAAAAGTTACACATTTGAATATAAAACACCATAAAGAGCATCTGGGAGACTCATGTTGGGTGTTCTACGGTTAATAACGCGTGAAAGACGCGCTGATACCTTCAGAAATTTCTCGGGCTAAATTCCCAGCTTGAGGTGAACCATGAAGTCGTGTGGGCTATTGTTGTGTACGTTCAGCGAATCTCAGCGGGGGATCTTTGTTGAGATAGCAGCAGGAGACAGGAGAAGCTGCTATTGTATAGCTATTCAATATTGTGCTCTCATTGTTCAACCTAAGGGTTCTGTTTTAGGCTCAAAACAATCAATTGTTGCCAAAAGTCAAAATATACAGTGACAAAACGATTGGCCTTCATGTACAATTGTTATAGCTCGATGTTTCAATAAAATCACCCAATTCGAATCACTCTGAAACGCTTTTGATTGTCACTTAGCGAAAAACTGGAAAGTCAGAAGCGTTTTACTAGATAGGCGATAATTCCTGAAGAAGCAGATTTGTAATCCAAGGCTGTTAATTTGGTCCAGTAATTAAGAGACCTTGTCTGACGATAAAACAACTGGCAGTATTTGAAAGTAAGCTTTTGTTAATATAACATTAATTGATTAAAATTATAAAATATTAAAATTACCAACTCGCAAGATATTTGGGAATTAAGAGGAAATAGATATTTAAGTTCGTCACTCAGGAGCTGCTAAACCAACCGAATTCCTCACCAAGTTGAATAACTTTAAAAATTCATTTACAATGGAAATTATAGCCACATAAATTAATGAAATGAAATAAGTTATGGCATTACTGTGTTGTATTAGGGGAACAAAATTAGAATTCTTGCAATTTATAAGTATTACAAAAGAGAAACCACATTTTTAGAACAATTATTATTATTGAAATTAGACCACAAAATTAATGATATATTATTAATTAACTGAAACATATGACCACTGATAGACAAAGCAATACTGTGTGGGATTTTTACACATTTTTAAATGTAATCATATTCATGAACTGAGCCCTTGATATCATCTTTACATTCACTAAAATAGAGAGAAATAACAGAAAGTTTCGAGTTATTTTGTATATTTAAGATGATGTTCACATGTTTCAATAAACATGCTACTATTCAAAACAATTAAATGTACTAAGCAAATATATACAATCAATAATATACAATGGAAAGTTCCATCGATTTTCATTGGCTTTGAAATTAATTTAAATGTTGTTATAGTAAGAACATTTAATGCAAAATTTTCTGAAGGCTATTACAGAGCGCCCTTATATGAAAATATAATTCACAAACATTTCGCGACGATGCTTTTGTTAAATATGAGACATGTCCAACATTATAAATACAATTTATTTACTGAATTAATTTTTACTTTTATTTTAAAACAATACAGAGAAAATTAAACGCAAGAGAGGTTTTTACAAGAGGTATTTCTAAAGGTCCAGTTTCCCTTAACAGCAAATAATTTTATTATTTAATTTAATTAGTATATACCGAATTTCGTTGCGAAGAAACAAATATTGATGCCGTTAGAGTAATTTTTAAATTTTGGGTTCATGTAAACCCCCTTTCCTAATAATCGAGTTCACTGATTTTCAGAAACTATTATTATTTTTTATTTCAATGGTATATACCGAGTTTCGTTGAGAAAAAACAAAAATTGTGGCCGCTGGAGCAATTTTTAAAATTCCCTTTAATTCTAACTCTTTAAATTGCAGTTTTCAGCTATACCCCCCCCTTCTAATAGCCTGATTTCCACAAATATGAGAAACTATTTTTCTTATTTATTTAAATGGTATATCCGACTTTTGCCATGAAAGAAAAATTATTTGTGCCACTGGAGCGATTTTTAAGTGTTAGGTTTTAGTTAAACCGCCACTTCTAATGGCCAGATTTATATAATTTTCAGAAAATATTTTTATTAATTTATTTTAATGAGATGTACTGAATTTCGTTGAAGTAAAAAAGAAGAATGCTGCAACTAGAGCGATTATTATTTTTTTAAAACAATTTCTCTTGGGTTAACCCCCATCCCCCAATGGTCCAATTTTGCTGGTTAACGAACTCCATGAATCATTTGTTAATTAATGGTATATGCCGAGTTTCGTTAAGAAAAAATAAAAATTGCAAACTTAGAGCGTTAATAGACACACACACACACACATATATATATATATATGCATATAAATATTTTATATATTTATGTATGTATATATCATTGTCATTCGGTGCCTAGTAGATGAAGATTTGAAGACATTTGTTCAAAAATCGTTTCATGGATACAACTGCAATACTGCAATAGGTACACTCCTTCGAAATTCACTAAAAAGGGTTTTGTCATATTAAACTTAGAGCTTAGCATGAATAATTGAATGAAAATGAAAATTGCAGAACAAGCTGTATTCAGTACATGACGTGTTACATCCATAATGCATGAATAACATTATTCTTGTAGCTTTACTTGTAGGAAAGGTGAAGTTGATTCCGATCTTCGAAGCCAAAGAAAATAAAATTACCATTAAAGAATGAAGTAAACTTCAACAAACTGGTCATAACTATGCTTGGGAGTCACCATGGATTTAATAACAGATATCTTTCAAGCAACACCCTCTCGTTTGGTCATACAAACCGCACTAAACTTTTGTTTTAGATCGGACTTACGTATGAATTAAATGGTAATATTCGATTTTTTGTTAAAAAACAGCAATTGACCAGTAGAGGTCTCTGGAAAAAAATACTACTTTTCGAAGCTTAAAGAGCGGACCTGCGTGAAAATAATTATGTACGAAATGCGGTTCATAAGTTTCCGGCTTGACATAGAAGGCCATGATTAATTGTTGCAATGTTCATGTTTTCTGAAATATATTTCAAGAATAAAAACCCTGATTTCCTCTCCGACCACTTCATTAATTCATTTGAAGAAGCTCAATATTGCATAATGCAGCGAGATGTACACAGAAACGATTGAAAAAACTTTTACCCACTGATATTAATCAACGCCATTATTGTATATGGAAGCTTTCTCTTCATATTGCACTGTAAGCAATGATTTAAATTATTTCATTTGGGTAGAGAGAGCCCTAAAGTTGGGCCACATGAGCATAGGTCGATGATTGTACTGACGCAAGACAACATCTCTCTTGTTGAGGAGAAAGTGACAGGCACCTGAAGACAAAGGAAATATCTGCAAGATTGGGTTTTTTATGAGGCCTGTAATTTTTCGCATTAAATTTTACAATATTTTGTTACCTTAATACATTACGTACACGTGGTACTACTTTCATTGTTGTCACTTCCGGTTCCCGCCTGTAAGAGATGTGCAATTTGAGACATATACAGCATAATGGAGGTGACATGCAATGAACAACTAGCCGCTCGGAAATCTGCTTTCCACTCAACAAATGCTCAGCTAAGGCCCTTGCAATGTTATAGGAGAGTTATGGAGAGTTTGTGTTTTCCTATAGAACAGATCGAAAATGGATTAAAATGTTTCAAGAGGAGAGACAATTAATTTCTAAAAGGTTGACCGGGTACTCTTAACAGAAGAAAACATTAATTAGAATTAAGAACCCTTTCAGAAATTCTTAAAATTTCACTGGACGCCACCTACAGGTTGGCAACTCTAAAGATGCACATGAGACGTGTTTGTGAACGGTGTGTTCCAAGACTGCTGATTCCCAAACGAAAGGACGCTCGCGTGTAGGTTTGCACTCAGTTGAAGATGATGTTATAGGAAGATGCCAAGTTTCTTTCAAAGGTAAGCACTGCTGATGAAACTTGGCTACGTCATTCCGATCCTGAGTGCAAAGAGTAAAACATTGTGTGGTCTCTCTCACACACACAGTGGCTGCTTCTGCTGGGAAAGTTATTTTTCGATATCCAAATATCGAACACACACACACAGCTACGTCTAGGCAATACTGCAGGGATGTCCTGTAAACCCTGCAAGGCCATAACACACGCAAAAAGTCACAAGCTGGATGCAGCACCACGATAATACACGACCACACACTGCAAATGTCGTTGTGGAAGGTATTTTCTATCATCAGAAGTAGTTGTAAAGGTTGCGTAGGCGATTTTGAAGGACCTGTCAAAAAATGGTTTCCAGAATTTCTTTGAAGACTGGCATAATCGCTGGGACAGGTCAACTTTGATAAATATCATCAAAATTATGAGGATAGTAAAAATATTGGGGAAAAAATATTAGCTACTTCTTTATTGAACAGTCCTCAGATTTTAAATAATAAATGACAATATTTTTGCTGGACAGTTCTCATATACAACTGGTACTATTTACATGAAAGGTGTAACATGCTCCACAATTTTTAATGTTCTTTGAACTGCCATTTACAAATTATTTCTGTTTTTAGCGACACGTTGTGTAAAACCCCGTGTAGAACGTTTCTCACTTTGTTGGTACAAAAAGTTAAGCACGGGAATCGTTGTTTTTAATTACTCTTTAGATGAAAGCCATTTATTAAGCCTGCAGCAGAACGTGTCATATTTTACGTCCAACTACCTGCAAGCGAACTGCCCTAACTTTATACCACTAAATATATGGCCACTGTACGGCCCTAATTTAAACCCAATAGATTATTCTGAAGTCAGATTGAGTAACTTGTACTGATTAGAGTTCGAATATAATTTTTATAATCTTATAGCAGGAAATAAATAATAATTTAAACTGGATCTTTCCGGTAAAAGACATGAGAGAACAGGGGGTGGGGGACTTGGCTTTAAAAATATAGGAGGAAAAAGTGAGTTTGAATTATGAACAAAGTATTATTTTAGACTGTAAATTTTTGTCTGTAAAGTTATTTTAAATATTTTAAAACACATTCCAAAAATTATTTATACTAGTAATTTTTTTATGAGAGACCAAATTGTTTAGAAACATAACTCGAGCCCTTTACACTGGCTAAGCAGAGGGTATGATATGACAGAAACGGTAGAAGCTTGTACATTCTCTTAGCTTATTTTTATCTCTGGAGCAAATGGAAAGGAATAATGTAACAAAATTCAACGCGTCGTGGAAAAACACAAACTTATATCTCAATAGAAACACTGCGAGCCACGTTTATACTTTAAAACAGATTAAAAAATCATTATCTGCGTTTTTCGGCATTTTCCTTTTTTCATACGAATAAATAATTATACAGGATGTAACAAAAATACGGGTACCAACTCTGGGGGCTCCTCACACCAAAAATATTGAAAGATAGCATTTCGAAGTACGATCTAACAATTTAAGTTTGTTAAAATAATAGTTATCTTTTTAAGACAATCGAGTAATGTTATACAAACCGATCTTCAAATGTGCATCGTGCCCCAGATGTCACAGTGTTGCCATGGAGACTTGTTTACATTTATCATTTGTGTTCATTCGTGGTTAGGTCACTTTCTTACGTTTGAATTGTGCTGCAGTTCAATTCAATTTTATCGATTAACTTTAGCAGCATATTTATATCGTGAGCAGGAAATCTGTAACTCCGGCATCGTATTTTTATCTGATCTAAAAACGATGTACAAACTAATAATATACATGTCAACTTAAATTTTACACATATTAACTTATTAAACACACTTCACTTAGCTAAAAACATTTCAATCTGTTAAATACACATAACTTGATGTAGATATTGTTAAAAGTATTGCTTGGATGGTAAATTTTGGAGGGTTGGAATTGTGTTTATTACCTAGAATGTATATTTAATGGAAATGAGTTGGGAATTATTATTATCTTAATTATTTTAGCAGGACGTCAAACTAATTAAATACATATAAACCTAATTTTAAACATATTAAATTAATTAAACACATTTCACCTAACTAAAAACATGTCATTTTAGTTGAATGCACACCAATCTAGTTAAACATTTCAAACTAATTAAATACTTGTTAATTTAATTTTACAAGTATTAACTTATTTAAGTATATTTCACCTAACCAAACAATTTTAATTTAAGTATGTCAAACTAATTAAATACATGTCAATTTAATTTTACAATATTTACTTAATTAAATATATTTCACGTAGATAAACGCATGAATGTAGTTAAAATACATCAACCTAATTAAATATGTCACACTAATTAACAAGTACAACTTAATTTTACACGTATTAACTTAATTAAATACATTTAACCTAACTAAAAGCATATCAATATAATGAAATGCACTTCATTCTAGTGAAACACGTTAAACTAATTAAATACACTTACAGTAGCTATTTATAGTACTTATTTAGGTTCACTGCAAGGGAAGAAATGGAATCGTAACCAGAGGAAATGATAATTTCCTGAACGAACTTTATAGAACATCTGTAATTCACTAACTAAATAACTATAAGTTTAACACTTTAAGAATTCGTCACACTGCACTAATCCCGCGATCAGCTTTGTTTTCCCTGGCGTGTTTTGCCAATGGGCGAGCACGCCTATCGTTAGCCGGGCAGCCGAGTTTGGTGATTAGCGGAAGGGTGTAACACTACAACAATACACAACCAATTTAAAAGGCTCATTACTTACGAAATTATCAACTAAGGTGTTGAAACTGCCCGCCTTCATTTTCTACATACATTTTTTGGCATCTCTTTAGGAAATTATTCATCACTCACTGTAATTCTTACGAATATTATCATTTGTGTGTGAGTTCGTCTTGTACAAGGCATTTTTAATGTACCCCCGAGATAATAATCGTAGGCTGTTAAATCGGGGGACAGAGGGGCCCAAAACCCTTACTAATAACTGTGTCTTATGGAAACACATTGTGAATTGCTCTCATGGAATTATTCGCAGGTATGAGCTGTGGCAGAGTCCTGTTGAAAAAATGCACAATCACGCTCCCTGCCGGTTAATTCTCTGAAAAAAGGATTAATATGTTATTAAGAAATGTAACTGTATGTTCAAAAAAAAATGTTCCTGTGATTCTTTCACCACTGAGTTAGCACATATACATCGTGCATAAAGACAGGCTATGCCGTTGTAAACATAGGAGGCATAACAAACTTAATGTATATTGTCGAATTAAGAAACAAACAACACAACACACACCTGGGACCTGTCAGAGAAACAAACGATTTATTGGCTCAATGCAACAATAACCGGGAACTGGTCACACTTATAGCAAACATGCTAAGCATAGGCGTTTCCCATATGTGACAATATTGCCCCCTAAGCTTGGGCGAAGAGGAGGGGTATCAAGCCAAGAGTGGCTACTTCCAAAGTTAATCATAGTTCCCATGACAACAGGTCTATAAGCTACATTTCTAGCAAATTGTCTCAAATTGGAAGTTATTTTAATTGGCTATGGTAGGCATTGAGTTAAGCACTTAACATAGTTAGGTACACCAAACACAAGCTATGAATCACGGCCTGGCAGCTAAATAAAAATTGACGAGTGGCAGGCTTAAGTGCTTTGTAGCCTGTGATTTGTTGTAAACCCCCTACCCAGTTGTCTACAGTTCATTACTAACATGACTTCATTCCGATTTTAGTGCTTAGAAATTTCGATGCCTAGTATTAGCTAAAAATAATATATAAGTTTACGAGGGGTGTTCTAAAAGTTCTCGGCCTGACTCGATGTTGTGAACATGGTCAAGTTATTAAGATAGTTATGAATGCGCGCTGTAAAGTTTCAGACCCGTAAGTGTAGTCACTTTGTTTGTGATGATCATGTAAACAAACTAGTGTTAACATTTCCTACAAAATGGATAAAACTGAAATACGAGCTGTGATAAATTACTTCGTTTTGAAGGGTTTAACCGGAAATGAAATACAAAAGGAGTTAAATTCCACATTAAAGAATTCTTTCCCTTCGTTTTCGACGCGTGGTTGTATATCCATTCAAGACTATGAGTGCTCAGGGCGCCTCAAAACTGCTACGAGCGAAGAGATTGCGACAAAAACTCACAATGTCACACTCAATGATTCCAATCAAAGTACGCGAGTTGGCTGCCGCATTTAGTAACTATGAACCATAAACGTATTAGAATGAACATTCTGCAACATTGTTTAGATTTGTCTAAATGCAATTCCAGCGAGTTTCTCCGACGTTTCATAACAGTAGATGAAACATGGATTCATCCCTACACGCCAGAGACGAAGGAGCAGCCCAAACAGGGGTGGCAACAGGTGAAAGTGCACCAAAGAAAGAAAAAACTGCTCCATCTGCAGGAAAAGTCATTACTACGGTTTTCTGGGGTTCTCATGGTGATTGTAGACCATCTCCAGAAGGGCAGAACCATCACTGGGGAGTATTACGCTTTCTACTGGACCAACTGAAGGATGCTATTCAGGCTAAACGTCCACACCTTGCGAAAAAGAAAGTTCTCTTTTATCACGATAATGCGCTTTCACACACGTCTGGGATTGTTGTTGCAAAACTCATGACCTTCGCTTCCAAATGCTTCCACATCCGCCATATTCGCCGGATTTGACTCCCATATCTTAAGAAATGGCCGGTAGAAGAAGATTCATATCAAATGATGAGATTGAACCTGAGACAGACGCTTCTTTTTCACAGAGGAGAAATCTTATTTTACTGAGGGGATTAAAAAGTTGGAAAGTCTTTGACTAAATGTATTGATTTACAAGGTGACTATGTTGAAAAAAAAAACAGAATATTTACCTTAAATATTGTGTTTTTTTGATCAGGCCAAGAACTTTTAGAACGCCCCTCGTACATTATCATGTACTTCTCAGGTCCTTTCAATGGGGATGCGTGGAAAAAAGGAATCATTTTTCCAAATTGTGCTTCTTAAGTTATCTAAACACTGCTGCTTAAAACATCTTGATAAAACCGCTCAGAATACTGAACACATTTGATGGATCTTTTGCTTCCTTTTGACTTGTTTGTTATGCTTAGAATGAATCAGCGACCATAGGCTTAGTTTCCCTGCTGTTGCAAGGGATGTCAACTGCAGCCGAAGTAGAGTGGGGGTAAGCAAATTTGTGGGGCGCTTAGAAGCACCGAGTTGGGAATGCCATAATGTGATACTGACTCCCCTAGAGCAATTTGTGGCAACACTGTATCGGTTAATTAGCGACCATGTAGCTGTTGTGATTAAAGCATCTGGGTTCGATATCCTTCAATGCTAAAGCCTTACTGCTGTCTCTAAGGAGGGAGTTTATGCCAGTTTTCCCTCCCTTAAGCATTAGCAACGCCAGTCTCTGATCTAAACCAAGTGAATATATTTATACCAGTTATTTATTACCTACATAGTTTATCACAAGTAATATCACTAAGAGTGATATTTATTCGGATTATTTCACGAATATAATAAGAATTTAAATATTTTCCTCTAAACTTGACTTAAAATTGTAATAATTGAATATTTCAACTTAACCTTTTCAAGTAATCTTGCCGCAGAAGAATGCCAATTGTCAGTTATGCCAACAGAGAAAAGCAAAATACCGGTTTAGGACTATTTTATGGATAGAATAAGAATAAAAGTGATGTATATTTGAAATTCACGCACAGAATATTAACACTTGTATAAAATGTTATGCTTATGAATATCAAACCGTGAGACTGAAATGGACAAAATTCTACTATACAATCACTATCGTTCGATTTTGTAATACCAACTGAGGAAAAAGAAAAGAAGATAACATACAGTGTCTATTTTTTCTTTGGAAGCATCACCAAAACGCTTTGAAGGACCCTCCTCCATTTTGCACTATGATTGTCGAGTGTTCATGCTTTTGCTGCTATCAATAGCTCACCACCGCCTCTAGCGAAAGTGGTCAGTGAAGCGTGTTCATGAAGTATATAGTGGAAGCATAGAGTTGACTAGATTGAGCACAAGACGTCGCATGACGAAAAGGATTTCATACTTTTTTTCCATAATTTCACTCTGTAATCCGGCTGCGATTGGTCAATATTCAAAAATTCGTTTCGTATCATTGGTCGATTTTAAGATGTCAGAGTAAAAATCACTAATAAGGAACGTAAAAGACAAGCTAAATATTAATTTGAAACGAACTAATGTATGTTTTGTGGCGGTATAATCGGACGCCGCCGTCGTCGATGCTCTGGCGTCTTAGACGTAACTAACACCACTACAATATGCTCAGCTAGTTCATGGTTTGGTATTATAGTTGGATTTTTGTAGATTCATACTTCTGGACGAAAGGAGTGTGATTTTAAGCATAACAAAATCACCTCTGATAAAAGTCTACGAAATTTATTAATAGTTTGTATTACCACACAACAGTACACTTTTTTAATTACGATATGCTCTGAGGATATAATTATATGCAGATTGAATACGAGACAGACGTGTTATAGTTTGTGTTTCTCTCCCGAAAACTGTATATGGATATTAATTTGCACTCGTAATTCCTATCACGAAATGTTAATTGCTACTTATCTTTACGTAATGTTAAAATACGGAGCAAACACCACGATTTCTGCAAATGAGTTTAAAGCACGACTTATTTCGACTAAATCCAACGCATGACTTAACTTTTAAGATGAAAAAAGGTCACTTATCATAATAAGATCGTAATAATACTACACGTTACAACACATTATACTTTCAATATAAGTATACTAAGCGAATGACATTCGTTAAAATCTATTTAGTCGCAATAAAGCTGTCTGTCTCGTGTTTCATTCTTGGTACACATTATTAATGTTGCTACGCTTGCTATTGGTTGATTCACTTAGTATTACACTTTTCTTATGTGTAGTTTTAAACTTTTCGTTATCTTGGCTATGTATGTGTTCATTTGAATCTTATATTTTTATAATTCAAACATTGTCATAAAGGCCAACAAACAAATATTAAGACACACATTGTGTTAACCCTTATCTGATACATGAAATCTATACAAATGAGATTACAAGATTTATACGATTTAAAACGTATTGCCAACGAATATTTTTTATTTGAGTTAAAAATTAAAGCCATTACCTAACATTAATACATGTGCAAATGAGCTTATTAATTTTATATGATTAAAACATATTAAAATGAATGTTTGGAGCTTTTAATCGAATATTATGACCTTTGTATTACGTAATTATAACGCTGATGACCTCAGATGTTAAAGAGCGTCCGTAAATAAACAAACAAACATAATTACGTACGTAAATGAAATTCTTAAATTAACACATCTAAATAAGTATTAACATTAAATATTTGTAGCTTTATATTGAGCATTATATCGTTTACGTAATGTACAAACACGTGAAAGTGAACTTATTAAAATAATATTGTTAAACAACTGCTATCAATGAGTGTTTAGGACCTTAAGTGGGATATTTTCCGTTTCAGTTTATTACGGAAATCGTAAGTCAGGTTTTCTGGATTCATTAGTTAGTGATAGTCCGTTGTTGCGCCTTATGTTCATAGTGTTACGTAAAGCAGTGCAATATGTTTAATAATGACTAGATCTTCTGTAGAAAAGCACACATCTTGGATGTTAAACTTGTCAGAGACCTGAGACTCTAATATGATGACAGTGGCGGTTCGAGGCAGCATAAGCTTGGGCGCACAATTTACTTTTACCGTTACTACTACAAACTTCTAGAATAAGCTAGAATTAGCGTGCATGGCTGTTCATAACAGAAAGAGTGAGAGAGATTTAACAGTAAGATCATAGTAACGCCTCTATTTAATAATCATGTTTTTATCCGGTGTTGATGGCAATAGAGTGGAATCTGCAGAACAAAGCATTGTATACTTCTATGTTTTAAAATCACAGTTTAAATCAAATTAAAACTCGTAGTTGATCTATCCAACTTTTAAACTTAAAATTTATCTTCCAATGATAGCAAAGAAAATAGTACAGAATGTCATCTTTATGTGGTGTTTATTCACAATACAACAACATAAATCAACTACTTCACTAGTCGACCATTCAGTAACAGCTGATTGCTAACGAAACAGCTGATTATCGCTGCTGGAGAGTGTGCATAAGAGCATTGTTACTTTAAATGTAATATTGTTGTTTTTATTGAAAGCTTTCTCACATTTAATATGCAGAGTTGTTCAGCAAAGAAAGATTCTATTTTTTCCCCACAACATACCTTTGCTCTTTTTCATACTATTGATAATCTTTCTCAAAGTCCCCGTTGAATGCAATACATCTGTCCCAGCACCTTTGCCAGTCCTCAAAACTGCAAACCATCTTTTAATACGCCTTCACAGCCTTCAACGTTGCTTTTGATGAGGGGAAAAGTCTCCCAAGAAGATATTTTCAATTTGGGGAAAAGGAAAAGGTCATACGGGACTAAATCTGGACTATAGGGAGAGTGAGAGGCACACTTCACGCTGGTTTTTGTGAGATGCATTTGCGATGTGAGATCGCTCAATATCTTGTGCAAACATAGTTGGTGATGGTCTGGCAGGCAGGCAGAAATCATTCTTTGAATATCGAAACATTAGGCGACCATAACTTGCCGAGCAGAAGCAATCACTTTTACTCTTCTGTGTTTTTGTTTTAGTGATCACAGGAGCTTTGCTCGGGATTGAAATGGTGAAGCCAAGTTTCATCAGCAGTGACTACCTTTGAAAGAAACTCTGCACCTTCTGAAACTTCATCCCCAACTGCATGAAAATCTGCTCGCGAACGTCCCTTGGAACCCACCGAGCAGAAACACATCTCATGTGCAACTTTTCAGTTATAAACACGTGGGTGGCAGTCAGTGAACTTTTCAGTGAAAAGTCTTCTCTCACAATGACAGCACTAGTGTTAATTTTTTCTTCTGTTAGGACATAAACTAGTGCTATGGATTATCTTTCTTGGAAATTGATTGCTCCCCTCTTTAAACATTTTAAACTATTTCGCCGTGCAATAGGAAAGAACGAACGCTCCATAGGCCTCCTGTAACACCGCATAGGCCTCAGCTGAAGAGCTGTTTAGATGAAAGCACCATTTTGTTTGCCGCACTTTTATTTTAGTTACGAGTCGGTAGAGCGCGGTTGCGTGTTGGAAGAAGCCAGTCGTCAACGCCGTATAATGCATGTGCAGGTAGCAGCATGTAGTTAGTTTAAGGGAGGCTTTGTCAGTAAGTGGTTAGCATTCGGGTACTACGTGTGAGCTTTAATTGTGTGTAAATTGTGTACTAATTGTTCTTTTAATAATGCCACTACATAAATATAGCATTGAAAATGTTTTCACTCATATGTACGATACACGTGTGTAAACGGGTTCTTGCAGAGAAGTGATAGGCGATTCGGCAATGGTGTTCCAGTTAGAGAAACTGTTCGGCTATTTATTAAGAAGTTATCAGAGAGAGAGAGAGAGAGAGAGAGAGAGAGAGAGATCTCAGTGATAAGAAACGTGTTTCGAACCGCCGTGCTCAGGAAGAAAAATTAAATGATATATAGTAATTTCCTACACAGATGTCGGCAATGTAGTGCCTCTGAGAGGTATACTTTTCAAGATGTTTTATAGTATAGCCTAGTGTTTATTATTATTATTATTATTATTATTATTATTATTATTATTATTAAATACAGTATTTACTATCTTTAACTTACTTAAGCACGGCGACTCTAATTGCATTTTTTTGGGTAGGGGCGGCTGCGTTTCCTCAGTAAGCAGCCACACTCATGCGGCCCGCTGCTGAAATAATCTCACCGTAGAATCACATTAGCAATACGCAAAAACGAGGTAGTGCACTCTTATACATGTACCATATTAAGTTAAGTGGAACTTGTTTCAACAAAAAAATATAAATTATGTCTAAAAAGTCGCGAAATGATGCTCTGTTAATTGTTCCGGATAAAATAAAAGGACACATTAAGTGTCACAACTCATTGCAGCTCATACAATAATGCAAAATGTTGCTGTGTCTTGTTTCCAAAATTGCATGGGGATTTTCGTTAAGACAGTAAATGAATATTGCACTCCATCTGTGACAGCTTGACTTTAACTACAAACCGCATTATAAAAGAAAAAAATAAATACCTGAGTTTATATGTACTCCACATAAGTTACTAACAAAATTTTAAAGAGAAGTTGGCTTTGTGTTTACATGAACGTTTGTACAGGTTTATTACAAATGATTGAAGCGTTTTCACAAATGTATGTAATTATTAATTGGACATATCACAACATTTTATAAACACATAGAAAAACTCAAAAGGTTTTGCTTTCTTTCAGCCGCGTTTCGGATTTCTGCCGCGAGAGCACAGCAGTTAGCAATTAGTAAAGATGACGATAGGCGTTGAGAAATCATATGCTGTGCTTCAATTTCATTCACACTAGTTTGTCATAACAATGCAACGACACTTCAGAACGAAGTTTAAAAAAGACGCACCAACTGCTAACTCCATTTGGCGATGGTATGCAAGTTTACAGCTTCAGGATGTCTCTATAAGGGGAAATCAGCGGGTCGGCCTACTCTGACTGAAGAAATTGTTGAGCGCGTGCCATAGAGCAAGCAGAGAACGGAACATTCCACAACCGACCGTTTGAAAGAGCTTACGGAAACGGTTGCAACAGAAGCCTTCCGCTTGCAATTACTCCAAGCTCTGACGCTTGATGACGCTTTGAGTTTTCTGTACGGTTGCAGCAACTTATGGAAGAGGATGGGTTGGTGAGAGACTTATGATGAAGCAACATGTTTTGTTGAGCCTCGCCAGAAGTCAATGTGTTGTTTGTAGTCTCACAGTTTAAAGTTTATGATCACATTTTCTTCCGCGAAGAGACCGTTACAGGACACGTGTTTCTGGAAAATTTGCTCATGCTGCAGCTGGATACTGACATTGTGGATTTTCTCTACCAACAGGATCGTGCTCCGCTCCACTTCGACCACAGTGTTCGCGAGTTTTTAAACAGGAGATTGCGAAAAGGTCGTGATCAGCAAAGGTGTTGATCAGCAACTCTTATCATGGCCTTCACGTTCCCCTGATCTAACCTCACACATTTTTATTTTTGTTTGGGGCTATGTCAAAGATTTAATGTTTGCGCCTCCTTTACCAGCAAACAATCAGAACTGCGAGATCGTATCAGCAATGCTATTGAACAGATTGATAGAAACATGTTGCGTCGAGTGTGGGAAGAACTTGATTATAGACTTGATATCTAGGGGGTACATATGGGGCTCTTATAATATGGCAAAAAATGTGATGATATGTCAAATAATATAGTTACACTAAATTTGTGAAACCGCTTCAATAATTTATAGGTTTATTAATAATTACCTAGCAAGAGGTTTCCTAATTTCTACTTAGCTTCAAACCAGGTAAGGTTTTAACCCTAAAATATGTTTGGCTAATATGGGACAAATTGCCCACATTCATCCAAGGAGTATGAAACACAAGAAAATAATTAAACTGAAAAAAAAAAAGGCAACAAACTATATACTTGATTATTTTGATACATTCTGCTTTTACTGGACGGAGAGTGAAATGTGATTTGGGAACGAGATCACTTATTCTGCTTTCTGTGACAGCTGTTGAATTATTGAAAGCCCTCTTGCATAGGATTGATCCATCATATTGCACTGCAGTAACTAAGCTATCGTTTGGAATACACGGCTCGACACAGTAACGCTTAGGGAGTATTAATTCCGAAAAGATTTCCGCTGTAATCATTTTAGCAGGGTGTGGTCTGACGGTAAGGAAAACCCCGCCCCACTGCGTCCCGCGGGATCCTAATTAACAAAACACAACCGATATCGTGGAAGGCTTTGACCACACACCGTCGGAGTTTCATGTCAAACTTTACCGATACCGTTCGACACAAATATTACATCTATTTACACAGTCTTTTTTGTTTCAGCATCTCATGTCGATAGCCGTATAAAGACAATTGCCCGTACAGAAATTAGATTACCTGACAGTGGCGGCTCGTGCACATTTTAGTAGGTAGGGCACCAATTGTAAAAATAACTTTGAATAGAACCCACAAACATGACTTTTTATAACAGTAATCTGCAGAACTATATTGCTAGACAAACAGAAGAAGAAAAAAGTACACTTTCACTTTATGGAAAATATAGTGATAATTAATAATTTTATATACCGGCATTCCATTACTATTTGACGTGAAATATTAACTATTCGTTTGCTAAAATAAATAATTTACCTTCACTTACATGTCAGATCTTTGTTAATAGTTTCGCTACGTGCTCTTGTTCAAAATCAAGAATTAATGTCAGCAATAAACAAAAAATGCAGCAGTTTATTTAAACAACATTAATGTCCACGACGTCATTGTGTTTTTTTTTCCTTGACAGCATATTAAAAACAATAGTAGAATGTAACGTTAAAGGATGCAATAAATAGGCCATACTTGCTTCTCGATTCTCATTCCACGGATGGTCAACAAATCGATGATAGGCAGAAGTGCCAAAATTGTCGATTTAATCTCATAAGCGCTTATCAGCCTAAGTCAATGCAGACTCAAAAATCCCCAATAGTTAACTATCTATTTGTGCACGACCTGTTTTTTTATACTACAATCTTTATTTTGCTTCAATATTTCTATGCAAAACTTTTCAATTTCGAAAATATATACTTTTAAGACGTATGCTCTGAAATAACTTTTTGTTTTTGTAAATACAGGAAACACTGACGGATTGTAATAATTGAGCATGGGAAACATGCAGGTTGCGCTTTGTTCCTCGTACTTTCCCATGCGCATGCGTACGGGCGCACGTCATTTTGAATGTCCATGGAACTAATTTCCCTCTTGTTAACCAAATTACGGCACAATACAGTAAAAAATGAACCCGTGTTACGGTAGAAGGTCGCACATGAATTAATAATTATGTCGCTGTACCAGGACGATAAGCTGCATGATGCGATTATCTCTGTGAACTTCGTTTGCTTAGCTACGCTACTATTCGGGAACAACGCAGATGTTTATTGTTTTCGAGTTAACTTTCGCTATGATACATCTCTTTAAGGATACACTAAGGTATATAAATAACATTGCTTTGTGAAAAATATTTTATATTTTTTGTTTGCACTTTTGAAAAAATATCAGAAAGTCTTCCTGAAATTTTAAGAGCTTCTTCTATCCTTTGTTTTGATTGTCATTTTAAATTCCTATGCTTTTTAAATTGGTGTTTCAAAGAAAATATGAGAATGTTCATTTTAAATTTATTTATAGGTTTTTGTTGAGTTACAATCATATTCGGTGGCAATTGCGAGGGAACTTTATTAAATAATAAGCTTTTATGCAGCAAACTGAGGAATTAAGAGAGAATTCGGAGCCTACAGCAAGACCGTAGAGTGAAAAGTGAGAGTAGTGAAGTAGTAACCGCGAATTATTCATGGAAACCAGACTTTAATTAGATTATTGTGCTACTATGAACAACAGGAAATGGGAGGGAACAAGATATTGGTATCCAGATTAAGAAAGGAACTAGAAACAATAGTGCTAGGCCCCACTTGAGTGGAGAGTCAGGGGAATAGAAAGAGCGATTGGAGGAAGGTTAGGAACCGCTTAAGGGATATGGACAGACAGCAATGCAGAGAGATAGTTTCGTTAGAAGTACAATCGGCTAAAATATGAATGGAGCAGTACATTAAAATTTAGACTAACTCACTAGAAGGGATTCGCATGGCTCAGATTAGATGAGGGGTGGGTGACTAAGAACACTGACGAAATGAGCGAAGAATTGTCCCACCTGTGAGGAGGGGAAAACATGCACACACTGGTCGATGTAAAGGGACGAGAGATTGGAGGGAGATCACATTATCGAACAGAAGGAAATGGTCATGCTGGGCTTTGCTGACAGGCAAGGAAGGAGAGTTTAGGTAAATTTTTGATTAAAGTGAGACAACTCAGGTCTGAAAAGACTGTTGGAGGAAAAGAAATTGATTAAATCCATCTGTGTGTCAATCATAATGGGATTTCTTCATATTTGTACGTATATTTTTAAAAATTATCCTTCTGGTATTTTTATTTTATTCGAATTTTATTTATTTGTTTATTTTGCAGAATATATGTTTTATATCTTAAATTGAATATCTAATGTGATATTTTGTGTTAAATCAAAAATTCCAAATGTTTTATAAAAGCACCTACTGTTCGTTTGATCCGTGCGTATGTTGAAGTTGTTTTGTATTGTCTTGATGCCACTGTAATAAATACACTCTTACTGCTACTGCTACTAAAACTTTATAATAATTAGGTCCCAGATGTTAATGTAAACACATTTCTTTTCTAGAGCGTCAGTCCTGGTTGTCTAGTGGTAATCATACTTGCCTCCTAAACCCAAGATCGCGGGTTTAATCTTGGCCAGGACCGATGGATTTTTTTAGGCGTAAAATCCTAAGTATGGCTTCCTTCGGAAGGGAAGTAAAGCCGTGGGTCCCGTGTCGTACATTTGCGGCACGATAAAGAACCTCAAGCCTGAAAGAAGAAGCCTCTGAGCAAAATTTGTCGGTCGTTTCAAGTCCTGAATTGAACGGGACGCTCATGACCTGAGATGTTAAAGAACGTGCGTAAATAAATCAAATCAACGTTTGCTAATTGCATCATTTTATCGAATAAACAGAGAGAGAGAAAGAGAAAATGCTCGTGATTTTAAATGAGTATCCAGTGGTTAAAAAGTATTTCATTACTATGACTTGTTGATTTGATTTATTTACGGAGGTCCTGTAACATCTCAGGTTATCAGCTTCCCATTCAACTCAGGGCGTGAAACGGCCGGTCAATTTTGCTCAGAGGCCTCTTCTTTCGGCTTGGGGTTCTTTTACATGCCGTACATCTACGACAAGGGACCCACAGCTTTACTTCCCTTATGAAGAAAGTCATACTTAGGATTTTTACGTCCGAAAAAAGGAGGCAAGTATTATAGCTAAGTGTAATATCAAATGTTAATTTCTCGAATATACTTTGCACGGTGTTATTTGAATATTATGCTACGAGTTTCGGCACATATTAGCAGTGTTTCATAAAGGTGGAAGGCCGTGTTAATCACCATAGAGCACTGTGTCAGATGCTGGAGTAATTTAGAAAAGTGAATGGGAAAAGGCTGGAGTGTAGTGCTCGAGATACATGCAGATAAAGAGAACAATAAACAACGCTTTGTAAGAGAAGGCGGGAGTCGGAAACAAAGCGGAGGAAAAAGGAAGTTCAAGTGTATGAGAGAAGGAAGGCAAAACATTTTAAGATGATACGGCACGTACTTCTTGACTCGTTTGGATGGAATTGAAACATTCTGGTACAACAGATGTTCTGTGAAAGTAATATTTGTAACAGCTGATTTCAGTTACAAAATCATAGCATCTGCTAAGCCAGTTACTGCCTACGGGTCGTCACCGTTAATAGCTAAATAAGTGCCGTCTTACATTCTTTGTTTTCAAAACTTTATTTCGTTTATTTTCGGATGCTCTTTAACATCTCAGGTCAGCAGTGTCCCCATTCAATTCAGGGGCGTGAAACGACCGACAAATTTAAAAAAAAGTGGACTGCAGACAAAATACAATCTGAGTTGAAGAAAGTTTATAGGGACTCTATAGCAACATTCAGGAGCATTTTTTACGTGATAAAATAATTTTAATGTGGTCACACGAGCATGTAGATGCTGCAAGTTTCGAAGTCGGATTTAGATTTCTTCTGAAGAAATGGTAGATTTGTCGTGGTGTCGTGATAGAAGACAGTGACATTAAGATTCGTGAGATTGCTGAGATGATAGGCATCTCATATGAACTTATACGTAATATCCTGCATGAAATTTTGCACATGAAGGAACTAAATACGGTATGGGTGCTAAGTTTGTTGATTCGAGACCAAGAAAGCTCGAGGAAAGACATTTCCCAATCGTATTTAGAAAAGTTGCAGCAAATATCAAATAACTGGCGTCCATTTGAAACTGTAAACGACACCTGGATTCACAACTCCCGAGAGAAAAACTGCAATCAAAACAGTGCGTTGGCGAGGCGAAAGTGCACTGTAAAATGCTATAACCGATTAGCCGGCGGGAGAAGTGTTGGCAACCCATTTTTGCGACCCACAGAGTATCTTCATAATTGACCATTTAGAAAAACATAAAAGTGTTTCTGCAACGCACCATCGCGTATGCAGGTGATGTTTTATTTCTAACAGAAGGAAGCAATAGAACAGATATAGAAAGAAGAGCAAATAACTTCACTAATAAATTAAGTAAATGGCGAAGTAGAACTGAACTCCAAGTCGCTACAACTAAATCAGGCTACATGCTCCTGAAAGGTAGTTTTAAAAGAGATCCATGTATAAAAATGACGCCAAAAAGAAGCAAAATATTAAGGAATTTACTCAAATGAAAAATTAAACTTTAGGAAACACATTGAATACGTACAAAAATCAGAAAACGTTTGATGTAATTAGCTAGATTAGTTCAGTTAAAATTTAAAATTCCGTTAAGCACCATAACATTTTGCTTCAATAATGACTTACGGAGCAGGGAGTCTGGGCTCCGAGAATGAATGATGTACAAATAAAAACTCTACTAAGAAGGTCACAAAGGAAGGTGTTGTTAAGATTCACAGGAGCATTAAACACTTTTGTAGTTGCAGGAATATGGCCAATTGACTTATTGATTAAATTAGGAGGCGTTGTTTATTGGTTGAAGAAAAGTAATTTGGAAAAAGTAAATGTAATAATTGGTAGTCAATGCAACAACTTACAGGAAATAAGACAAGAGCTAAAAACACAATGGCAGCATGAATGGGCAAATGCCCAGGCAGGCAGGCAGGAGGACTTTCAATTTATTGAACTACATCTTTGAGAGATTAAAGCTAAACTTCATACAATATATCAGAGGCAGTTACATTACCATGCAGGTCATGGATCTTACAAAACATATTGGAAAAAAATGAATGAACAAAAGGCAGGACGATATGTATAGACTTTGTAAAACACTGAATAACCCAGAGCTCGTATTATTTGAATGTACAAGCATTTAGAACAGGTGAGAGAAGAAAGAGAAATTTTAAGGAGCCATCAGATGGCACATACACTTAGAAATACGGACGTATATAAATACCTTGAGCAGGCTGCAGTGATCTAGCAAAGGGAAGAGGTAAATGAAATGAATGAATAGTGTTTAACTTCCGTTTTTACTATAGAGGCACCACAGGCGATGGCCCTATTTATTTTTAAGGAAAGAAGGAAGCTTTTCAGGCCTAATTTTAGGGTACCTCCCCGGCATTTGCCATTTATGAGGACTGAGGGAAACCTGAAAAAAACCCCAGTCCTGGCAGGATTCGAACCCCAGACCTCCTGCTCACGAATCCACGCCTTAACGACCTCGGTCACCCGTGATGGTAAGAGAAGAGGTGACATCACAAGAGCAGATTATAAGAATTTATGAAGAAACAGAAGATGAAGTAAGAAGATCAGAACGCATACGTATACAAAGACAATCCCAATACACAACTAATTTAACAAGAGTAGAAAATATCAAGACAACTTTAATTAAATCAACAGGAAGATAATGTTAGAGGAGAAGATAAAAGCAAGGAAAAGGGAGTGATGAAGGAGAGGCAGATATCTAAATTCATAATAAACGGGAATGATTTTGTAAATATGGGGAGAATGGGGAGGAAGGAGAGGGTTTTACCTATAAGAGGTGGAAATGTAAAATTATGCAAAATTGCAAGAGGAATTTGGACGAGTATAGAAGCAGAAGAAGAGAAAGAAGAGTAAAATAAAAGAGAGGGGGTAGAAGAGAGTAGAGAAAAACAGCGATGACGAAGAAGAAGAGAAGGGTAGTAAAGTTATATAGAAGAAGAGGGTGAGGAAAGTGTCGGTTAACAGCATCTCAAGCGTTCCGTTTCCGTCAGAACATTTTACCTTAGCTATTGACTTCAAGTAGATTTGTAATCTTATTTAACTTATTTTTTTTAGTAATGAAATGTTTAATTTTTATTGGTTATAATTTTGTTTTTATTATTTTAGATTTAACCTGTAAAATGATTATGTATTGTGGGAATAAGAACATTTAATAAATGACAAAATTTGGAAATACACTCCCGATATAGGTAACAAGGTGTCGGAACGGAGCATAAACGATTTTATTTTATTTTTGTTATTATGCAACGTTATTGGTCTCTTTGCACAATAAGTTGAAGCAAAAGTGATCAAGATTGGCGCGCAAAAAGTGTTCCCCACCACCTGCTCACACGTCAATGGCAAAAGTGCACGAGCTAGGCTTTGAAATAGCTCCCTACAACCCCCATTCCCCACATTTGACCCCATGTGACTTTTTTCTTCATTTTTAACCTAAAATTGACTTGTGGGGAGGACATTTTCGTCGAATGAAGAGGTTATATGTGCTGTAAACAGTTCAAAAGATTTTTTTTTTCTGAGAGAATGAAAAAATTCGCAATTTCTCTAAACCAAGTGTATTGATCTTAAAGGAGATTATGTTGAGAAATACATTTTTGTTTTTGAAAAAATAAATTATTTTCTATGTTGTTTTATCAGACTTATCAACCCGACCTCGTATATTATTTCAATTGGTTATCAGCGATTAAAAACAGGTTTGTATTATGAAATACCAAAATGTTTATATATTTTATGACTAGGTTATGTTCTGTTTTTTTTATCGGTGTGCAGTATTGCCCGATCTTGTGTTTCTGTCATAGAACATCAAAGATTACATTTGTAATAATTTCCATTCAGATCTTGTCGATGTGGAGACTTGGTCAATGGAAATTTCCGCTGACCTCGAGAGATACACATGCAATGAATACATGTTAATGAAGATGGCTCGCGAAATGTTCCATACTATTGTGTTTACCATGCAGCACGACAGCGTTGCCACGTTTTTGTTCCACGTTTGTGGTTAGGCTATTCTGAATACTGTGAAATATGATGGCGTTTACTGTTTTAGTTTTGGCAATTCAGCCTTCCGAAGGCACATTTCAAGCGTTAACGGAATGTTTTATAATAACACAATTGAAATGTTTCAATATTCACTTTTAGCGAATTCTGAAGTAATATGACTATTGCGGTTGTACCTATGAAACGATTTTTGAAAAATATCTTCCTTTTAAATCGTTTTGCCTTGTTTGGCCTTGCCTTTAAATTTATACACTTTTTTAACAGTGACATGTTTTTGTTTTATTGATATATATGAACATCTTCTTAAATACACAATGTAACTCGAAACTTCCTGTTATTTCTCTCAAATTTAGTGATAATATCAACAATTTAGTTAATAAACATGGTTACATTTAAAAATGTTTAAAAATACCCATACAGTATAGCTTTGTCTTTCATTGGTCATATGTTTCAATTGATTAATATTATACCATTAATTTTTATGGTTTGTCAATAATAATAATAATAATAATAATAATAATAATAATACTTCTAATATGATTTCTATTTTGTGGTACTTATAGTTTGGAAGAATCCTAATTTTGTTTCCCTAATACCAGAAAGTAATGCCATAATTTATTTCATTAATTAATAAGGCCATCATTTCGATTTTATATTCTTTTTTAAAGTTACTCTACTAGGCGAGGAATTCACTTAGTATTTATGTAGCTCCTGCGTGACGGGGTTTTATAATCTACCATGGCGATATGACTCACATTCCGAATTAGTTTTAGGTAATGTGTTGTATTAATACTGTTTTTAGAAATATTTATGTTTTTGGAAGCCGTATTAACTTCTTGCTCTATATCTTCATGTTTTCGCGGTAAACGGCGAGCACAATAGACAAAGAGGTATTTTTTGTTGTTCTGTAGTAAAGCAAGCTAAGCGGGTTTTACCATTTAAGTATAACATTTTTAGTGTGTTTGAGCCCCGTATATGACATATTTTTAAATTTTGAGGTCATTTTTTCCTTTTATTGCGGTGTTTATCGTTGCCATTTATTTATTTATATTCATAGAAATATTGACTGAGCAATTATTCAGAATATTTAAAATATTAAATAATTCAGGTTAGTTCTTCCGTTACATATTAATGCTGTTTAATAGATTATTTAGTTAGAATAGGTTTAGGATGATTTGAAATTTTTATTAGAAACATTATTTGTTGATATTTGGGTAGGTTAAGTTAGGTTTAGGTTAGTTCTTCAGTATTAGATTGGAAAAGGTTGTTTAATTGGTTTTGGTATAACATATTGTTATTTATTTTTAAATTACATATACTTTTTACTCAATTATTAGGTTAGGTTAGCTCTTCTGTATTATATTAGAAAATACGTTTACTCGATTATTTGGTTAGGGTATGTTTAGGTTAGCTTTTACGTTTTAAATTTGAAAGGTGTACACTCGATTGTTAGGTTAGATCAGCTGGCGTAAGACAATTTCTATTGCGTTGTTTTTCTTTTTGCTTTTGTTGAGAGTTTTTCATTAAATTTCATTCGGTGATAATTGTTGATTAATTTTAATTTTTATTATCCGTTTTTTACTACTTTTAAAGAACCTGGTTATGTTTATAGCTCTACATTATCTGTTTATTCTTTACGTCATCATTGAGAATTAGATGGAAATATCACAATATATACAGTAAGGGCCGCTCGTGTATTTCATCGGATCGAATTCTGAGTGCGCATGGCAGGAAATTGTCTTTTATTATCGGTATTCTCCTTCAGATGACTCTGCATGAATAAAGGCGTAAAATAATTAAATAGAGACCGAGGGCATTTGTTACTGCTCTTTTAATGTATGCCTTCGAAATCCAAATAATAATTATTATTACCGAATATAAGCATTTAGAAATATTTACTATTGTCACTAAAGTTTAAGTCACCGGGTGGGAGCGGTTGGTGATTATGTTGGCACTACCCACTGCAAGGAATTAAAGAGAGCCCGTAATTTTGGTTGCGGCAATAATAAAAAAAAAAATTGATGCAGAGTGGAATCCCACTGAAAAATTCTGATCAGATGATCCTAAAAGTTCCACGCTCATATTTTTTTACTACTTTGGGGGGGGGGGTGGGGAATCCCCGAATATTGATACTAAAACAATTCGCGTGATCCTTTCTTCGTTATTATTATTATTATTATTATTATTATTATTTGTGGTTATGTTAGGCTATTCTTTTGTGCTAAAATGCTGTCAAGAAAATTCATATTGAAAAATTAACAACTCTAGGTGGTTTTTGTGCAGTGAAATTTGCTCTTGAATAATGGTAAATATTATAAATAATTTTGCACAACACCATTCATTTCTTTACAACATTGAGCTCCGTAACCTAATTGTTTTATACCAGAAACGTTATAATTAAAAACGTTGTTAAACTTAAAAGTCGGAGAAAAAGAAATAATAGTTATGCTTAAACATGCTTGGCCGTTACTTAAAAATCACCAATAAACAATCAGAACCAAAAACTGGGTTAAACAAAACAATATTTACCTACATTAATTAATGTGGCGTTCTATGTATTTATTTTTATTTCAATATAAAATATGGGAATTTCGTGAAAAGAAAAAATACATTTTCATTACGGTTAAAGTTACAGCTAATTACTAAGTACCTTGCTGCAGAGATAAGACGTCATTTAATGGATTCATTGAGAGCTAAAGTCAACTCGGAGTCGGATTTTAGGAACGAGATCATCAAGGCGCCGACACAAGCTGTCCCCAGTGTTTATACTCCGGGAATTGTAAGAAATCGGATGATATGGAAGCAAATAGTAGGAAAGGCCAAAACACTCAGTTAATGAAGTAGTAGTATCTACTTGAGAATAAGAAGTAGTATAAAATAAAGAAGATTAATCTAATGTATGTGGGGGATATGCAATTCTAAATTATTTTTAGACTCTTGTTATTCTATCATTGCTTTGAACTTGATTCTTGAGCTCTGTATCATTTGACAGACCTTATGTTAAAGGCCAGGAGTAAATAAATAACGTAAAGGAAATTTTTTTAAACAACGCTTGTTCAGATGTACTCAATAAGCATGCAGAAATGTTATGTTCAAAATGCAATCGTTTCCTTGTGAGTCATCTGCTGGTGTTGCATTAACAAACAAATATTTTAAAGTGTAAATGTCCCTTAGAGTCGAACCGAGCAAATTCGACATGGCTTGCAGACTTTTCTAGAGCAGAAAGGGAAATTAACAAAAGATGTAGGTAGTTGGGGGACAGTGTAATAGAACGCAGCAAGCAATTTTAATAAAATGGGAAACTTTTAAAAGAATCGATACCCTAACAATGATAAGAGAACCAAACTCCCTGGCAGCGCCTGGCTAGACGTCAAATGAAGGAACTGGGGTGGGGGTGGAACGGGGTGGCTGGAGGACGGCTCCAATTCTTGGGGCGGGCAGGGGTGGCCGTAAATTGTTGGAGTTCCTGTGATAGTCAGCTCTCCTACAGAAACACCGCCGCCCCAAACAGGTGGTTCCAGGGTAAGTGCATAAACATTCGAGAGGAATGTCAATGCTTTGGAGTTACGCCACTTACCCAGTAAGTAAATACTTCCTAAATGAATACTCTCTTACACAAATAAAGGAAACGAATAGAATAAACATATGATTAAATCTTCAAAATTAATGCTGCTATTGATGAGATATCTTTCCAAAATGAAAAGACAGACAACCTCTAAGTTTAAGTGTATTAGTAGTACTAATGAACGTTTTAGAATACATTCAAATAAATACTACTGTCGTTTGGGCCTTAAGGTCGTATATGCTAATGTCGTCCTTATAACAGTCAAAATGGCCATACATACACATATACATATCTACATACATACAAATCTACATGCAAATATTTCGATATATTTACTTTTTCTATTAATAATTTTATATACAAATATATAAAAATGAATGGAATCCTTACTCTTGAGCCCCCCTCCCAATTACTCACATCTCCTCTCCAACTCTCCCCTCTTCATTATACTCCTACACCCAAGATCGCGGGTTCGAACCCGGCCAGGACCGATGGATTTTTTCGGGGCGTAAAAATTCTAAGTATGGCTTCCTTCGGAAGGGAAGTAAAGCCGTGGGTCCCGTGTCGTACATTTACGGCACGATAAAGAACCTCAAGCCTGAAAAAAGAGGCCTCTGAGCAAAATTTGTCGGCCGTTTCACGCCCTGGGTTGAATGGGACGCTGATGACCTGAGATGTTAAAGAGCGTCCATAAATAAATCAATCAATCTCTTCATTATAGCCATTAACTTCCTTTGTCGGGTCTTCTGTAGAACTATTCCCAAATTGTGAGTATCTCGTATGCACCAACACTTCCCAGCAAATGTTCAAATTTCTATTGGAATTCCGAAATTGCGGTCGTAAATGTTCATTTCTTAAAATCTCCGTTTCCCTGCATTCTGCCAGAATATACCTCCAGGTATCGGTTTCTCCTCACAATGGGCAAATTCTTTCCCCGAGAACGTTGCCTGTTTTGTTTCCTTTCCAAGCCCTAATCCGAACCTTATTTGAAACGGTACCTTCTCCACAAAGAGTATTTTGTATAGGACAATTAATAATGCTTCAAAAATATGTATAAACAAGGGATGTTCTGAAAGTTCCAGGCTTAGCTCAGAGATGTCATGAAGATGACCATATTACTAAGATGGTGGTTACGTATCATCCTTTAGGTGGCATACTGCGAAGTTTCAGGCGCATAGGTGTGGCGATTTATTTGTCACGATCGTGTAAACGAACTACTGTTAACTTTTTCTATAAAATAGATAGAACTGAAATATCAGCTGTGATAGAGTGGTTCATTTTGAAGGTTTAAGCCCAACATAAATATAAGAGGAGAGATTCAACATTAAATAATTCTTCCCCTTCGTTTTCGACGTTTAAAAAGTGGGCGAATGAATTTAAGCTTGGCCGTACATCCATTCAAGTGCGCTCAGGGCGTTCCAAAACTGCTACGACCAACGAGATTGTGACTTAATTTCACAATGCCGTATTTAATGATCGCCGATTGAAGTTACGCGAGTTGACTGAATTGCAAAGGCTCCGATAGGCCGTGTCCACTATATTTCACATGAAATTTTGGATATGAGAAAACTTTCCTCTTGACAGATGCCATGTTTGTTAACAATGTACAAAAATGCATTCGCAAGAGTGTTTAAAGTTATTTAAACGCAATTTCTATGAGTTTGATCTTCGGGTGGAAATTCGTGATGAACAGAGGCCGTAAGCAAGGCATAACGTCTTTTCTATCTGGGTGGATACATTTAAGAGATAGACAGGAACTTTTTCCATACATTTGGGGCGACAAAGTAAAATTTTATTGTCTAATTATTTTGGCCTGTTTTGGATAATGATTATTTTTTTCTGCGATTATTAAAGGATTTTAAGAAGCACATATAGCATTTCCATATATCCAAGAGAAGAAAGTAATACAAATTCAATGGCATGCTCACCTCAGCAAAATTTTCAATACATTTATTTCTTTTCAAGCAGTCAAACAATTTCTCCTCAACCCATTCGCTTAAGTTCTTTAATTAACTACCTTCATTAGTGAAAGGAATGCGCGGTTACCTCGGACATACAAACACCAGGAAACAAAGAGGATGAGGGAAGTACTGTAGTTTTGAATAGTCCTACAGGATACAATTCTAGGAAATTTGAGGTGCGGGTAACTTCTCAGTTGCATAAATGTAACAAACAATTGAAAGGGAGCAAGATAAGAGCGGCACAGCTGTGCAATAAACCGTCCCTACAATGTGTTCAGTACAGAAGTAAGAGAGATACTAACCTGACTCCCCTATAAACCCATAAACAGAAGATGCACTGGCCAGAAACCGCTGTTCATCTTTTGCTCATTCGCCAGGACTATTAAAATACTTTACTTTATCTTAATCAACTTTTCATGATGTCCTGAAAGGTGAATGTTCTGTTGTAGCTGGTATGAGTCCTTTCGAAATAATTTGTTTTGAATATGCTCCATTCACTTCAGTAAAAATAGATCGTTCTTTTTCCATGATGAAAAACGTTTTTTTTTCTGATAACCGGCTGACTATCACATTGATACCTTGAAAAAATGTCTCGTTATTGGTTGAAACCATGAAAAGTAAAATTAAATACTTGAATTATATGATAAAGAAATTATTAAGTATCTTCAATACATATTTTCATTAATAATGAATGATATTATTCTTTGTTTTCGCTTTTAATAAATGACCATTTTAATTACATTTTGACTTTTTCAGCATTTAAAGTGCCCTTTTTGACTGCCTATTTTAACCAAAACAAATGCCTGAACTTCCGGGCTCTGACTAATGCATAATACCATTAATGTCGAAGATCTGACGAGCTTTTGGGGGAGGGGTTGGTGAAATTTTCCAATCCACTTTGGTTATTGCGCCTTCAGTCTGAATATTTTAACCATAGTCTAATGTTTATCACCAGTGATTATTCCATTCATAAAAATTGCATTCTCATTAACACTATCCAAGAGCTCCTGCCAAATCACGACGTCGTTGATAAATTCAGAAAAACTGATTTGCAGATGCTGGACCAGAAACTTTGTATAGATGCCGAATCCCGATTCCTAAAGCTAAATTCAATGACTTGTACGTTATTAACAGATTTCGCTGAAAATAAGCCCACACAGCTATAATGAGTTAGCCACGTACCATCCAACAGGAGATGGATGTGAAATTTCACAACTGAGATCTCCTGAAGACTAGTAATTTTAGTGAATGTGTAATGTATATTTTCACAACACCAAAAGATGTCAGGAACCTAAGACATCCAGGAATAAATTAGTGGTACCTATGAGATTTCACTAACTAACTGCATCAATATAATTCTTATACTAGTTTGACTGAAATAAATTATGTTAAATTATACACTTGAGATCATTTATATAACATATTATATTTCAATTCATCAAAATATGAGAATATGAAATGACGGTAAGCCTGATGTTCGGATTTTGATGATAGCGAACTGGCTCGACGAGCGAGAGGAGATATGGCACTGACACTTCTATCTTGTTTGGTATTGGCTCTTTCTTAGCTGTTCTCTATGCTACTTTTAGGCGAAGAGTTCAAATCACCAATTAAATTAAAATTTCCAAGCATCGGTTTTCAATTCATCAGTTAACCTCCGGGACACGGGTACATGTGTTACAATTAAAGACTCCCAAACATTTTTAAACCGCAATTGGAGAAATACAAAGCAACAAAATTCGGATATTTGTTGCTTTTGTTAAGGAAAGAAGCTTTCCAGGCCTAAGTTTAGGGTGGAAAGGTTAGGATTGGAATTGCAAGAGAGGTTTGTATTTTTATCTTGACAGTTCTTGCTTGGTCGGAGTGACCCACATTATATTGAAAACAGAAGTTACAGTGAGCGTTGTACTTTTTTGGTTGCAGCGTTGCAGCGTTATCACACTTAAGCTTTGACTTTAAAACTAGCCAATCTGGCAATTTCTTTATGCTGCAATTTAAACTCATTTGTAGGTGCTCAAATCTTGTTTCCAAAATAAGGAATAAATATGAATTGCAAACTAACAGATTGGAAAATATATTGCATTGAATAATATTAGAAATGTTGGAACTTATATGCACCATGAAATCATGCTTAAAATGTAGCAAATGCTATGAGGTATAGAAAGTCAGTTAGCCTATGATTTAACCATGGAATACATTACGTGAATTGGCTTGAGAATCCGGTTCTAATTATGATCGTCCCTCTAAATATCATCGATATGGTTGGCCGAGGTCGTACGGTTCATAAGAAGGAGGTATGGAGTTCGATTCTCGCCAGGACCGCCCTTCCTGACTGAGGTTTTTGTCCAGTCCTCATAAATGGCAAATGCTGGAGCAGTAAATAAGGGCGTTAAACACGATTAAAACTCCTAAATTTCGGTATTCGATAAGTGGAAGTTTGTCATGTCTTATCCAACTTCATCTTTGAGAAGGCGTCACCTAGAGGTGACTCTCGTGAGAGTTGGAAGATAGTTCAAATTCCACGTTTTTTCCTGCTCAAAATTCAACCCGGCTTTACTTCTTTGCTATCTCTCTTATCAGCTATGGTAAAGTGCTTTTTTCCCACCTTCCAAATTATAAATTCCATCTTACGCCAGTATCGTCTGAACATCTCTGTGTAGATTTTCATCTTCCCTGCTCTTTCCACGCATTAGGTTTTGTAATTAGGTATGCAAATTACAGGGATTTTTATACAAGTCCAGGATAGTAACGTGCAAGGAGGTAGACTAAAATGACTGTATGTAAAAAGGGAAGCGGCACACAGGCTACGGCGGAGAAAATTGTATCTCTCTTCATCTGAAAAAAGAAGGGGGAAGAAATAAAGTTGCAACTACTTTTGGCTTCATAAAAGCTATTCAAGTTCTTGTATGTACTATGTGTATAGAAAATAGGCATTCCTTCTAAAAACAATAGTCTTTTCCGTTTAATTACAAGTAATATTATGAGAGGGTTTTAGATTACCGATAAATTCACGAACATACAGAGTGAATTTTTCTGGATAGCTCAGATCTTCGTGTGATACTTATTAGGACTATTTCACGAATGAAATAGGAATTTAAATATAATTTCTCTAAATTTGACTTACAAAAGTGTGATAATTGTATATTTGTACTTAACCTTTTCAAGCAATCTTGGGACAGATGAATGTCGATTATCAGCAATGCCAATAGAGACGGGTTTTGAACTATTTCATGAGGAGAATAAGAGTCGAAGTGATATATGTTTGAAAATTGCCCGCAGAATATTAACGCTTGTAGAAAGTGTTATACTTATTCTTGTCAGAAACCGTGAGACTGAAATGGACAATTGTCGACTATTACAACTGAAGGAGAGAGAGAGAGAGAGAGAGAGAGAGAGAGAGAGAGAGAGACAAAAGACAACATACAGTATCTCTATTTTTCTTTGTATTCTTTTTTTGAAATTCTTAATGATAAGATCAATGTGCACATTTAATGCGTCACCAAAATTCTTTGAAGAACTTTCCATTTTTCTTTAGGATTGTCGATGGTCCATGCTTTTGTTGCTATCAATAGCTCCCCACCACCTCTAGCAAAAGTGGTCAGTGATGCGTGTTCAGGAATTATATAATGGAGGCATAGAATCGGCTACACTGACCACAAGACAAATGCATGTCGCGTGATAAAACTAATTTGATATTATTTTCCGATAATTTCACTCTGTAATCCGACTGTGAATGGTCGAAATTCAACATTTTGTTTCGTTTCATTGGTGGATTTTAGTATGACGTCGCATGAGTGAAATAGTCAACATAATCTCATTTTCTCGTTTTATGGAACAAATTATTTAAGTCCCCTAAAAACACGAGTTCTCTATTCCGCATCTGGTAATGTAAGTTTGGGGACTATACACGAATTTCATATTTCCATCTGTTGTGTTAAAGGTGTGAACGTCTATCTTGGCCTAGCCTCTAAATAAACACCTTTGTCTCTTTACACTTGAAGGGTGCAGAAGAAAAATGATGAAGGTTGCATTTTCTTACTTAAAAGGCAAAATTGAACATCAATTTACAACAGAACTAAATTTTACTGTTCGTTAAATTAGGAATATATATCCATCAAGACTGTTCAAATTATATTTTATTGTGTCATATGTCGCACTTTCTACGAGGTGCTGTCGGAAATGATTTAAATCGTCTTTTATACATCAGTTATTATACAATTTGGTTCAATGCACACTCTCTCTATATACTCCCTACCAACGTCAATGCAATAATTGTGCCCAACATGTTTCGGACGCAGAGAGACAAACTTTCTCACCCAATTTTCCTTTCCATATACAACAGTAAACCTTCTCACCTGGTGTGTTTTGGTTTTCGGAACTGATACGGTGAGTAAGTTTTCTTTATCTTCTATATCGTCGAGTTCATCTCTGAGACAAGATTCAGCGCCCATTGTTATACTAACCTTCATATCTAAATGTTCTGCATCAGGAGCTTCCATCAAACATTTACTTATGTTCTCTATTATAAAAACACTGGGCTTTTTTGATACAAATCCAACAGATTTTCTTTTCAAAAAGACGATCAAATTTCCAAACTTCCATGTATCAACACTATGATTCAGATATAACAAAAACTTTAACATGGAATAAAAAAACCAAAATGTTGAAGTTTCATTACCTGCGATTTCCCTAGAAATTACACCAATATTACATGCTCACTATTTTTTTTTTTTTTGCACCAAGCTGTGAATAAACCACGTTCTCGTTCATACCGTGTTTTAGATTTCTCAAGCAGCAAATCATTCCTTTGCGATCCTCGCGTGATATTTCACTCGGATGTGCAATACTTATATTTTGTTACTGAGAAGCTGATATTAAGTGACGAAACTGTAAAAACCGATTTTACAGAATGACATATTCATGCACACATTATATACTTTTGAACTTTTTGATCAAGAACGTAGCGGTCACGAGGTACTTTGCAGCTTGCAGGATAGCGGTGACCACAAGAGAGGTGACAATATTTTTATAAATATTATGCGAGTTACTGCTGCGCTAATTGATCAGTTTGGGGTTTCACATATAATTTACCGGCGTTGAGTAAACAAAGTGGTTTTAATTGAATATTACACTTGAACTGCCTTTCTGTACGACGCATGTTTCCCGAAAGCAAATAGTTTTGTTGACTTTCTGGGTTGCGAAATTGAGTTTGTTCAAGCGTCATTCGTTGATTGTGTGCAATTGTGCAAATCTGCTAACAAAATTTTAACCAAAGCCACCTGACGCAAAAGTGTCCCCTTGCAAGCTGCTAGTTATTGTTGTTTATTTAGAGTTCCGATAATTCATGAAGCACGTGTTTGAATGACGTCTGAAGCCGCACACAGATGAGTACCTGGTAGATTTACGAGAGGAAGTCCAGTAGTTTCTAGCCTTACAACGAAATCAGAAAACAACAATTAATTTTCTGTATAGTTACTCTGTAAAGGCGGGGACAAGATAAACGGTAGATGTAATCAAAGTAACGGTACGTTGAATTTCCCACTCCACGAATTAGAATGGGAAAACAGCCGTGCCGAGGTGTTCTGTGCTATAACGGGGAAGTATAATAAAGATCGAGAGGGGTATAATATATTGAAGTGTAATGGTGCAGTAGATATGAGTGAAGTGAATTGCAGTTAAATTAGTGGTGAAAATTATAAGAATTGTTTTAAATTGTAATAATGTGGGTATAAAGATTAAATTAACTACTGCAATAGAGTAGTGTAAAGTGTAGTGAAATAGCGAAAGGGAACTTTTGATAGGACATAAAACAGATTACGTATATAGAATGAGAGAAGGGTAAAGTGTTTGTGGAAAAGAGGTATGGCGAAAGAATAAAGAAGAGGAAGAAGAAAAAAGAAGAGGAAGATAAAGAAGTAAAGTAAAATATAGTAAAAGTGTTATAATAACTATTATAATTATAATTAATACTACTAGTGGTATTATTATTGCTATTGTTAACGATGTCAAAATAATGAACGAATCGGTAGGGTTAATGTTGCATTGACAAATGTCAATTAGATTCGCAAACAGAGAATGTAATTAGTGTAGAAAAAATTGACTAATATAAGAACTAAATGTGAAATTTATATAAATGTGAATATAAAGAAGATATAAAACAGAAACCTGATATGATATAACATGAATTGAATCTAGACAAGTGCTCAATTTCTTTACTTTCCTTCCGAAGGATTTTTACGCCTGAAAAAATCCATCGATCTGGCCGGAATTGAACCCACGATCTTAGGTCTACATGGTTACCACCGGACCACCAGGTCAATACTATACAGTGAAATAATATACAACAATATGCATAAATATAAAGAAATATTACACTTTTTGCATTACAATTGCTACAAAATATTTGAAATTCATTATTACAAAAGCAATAGTAATATATTCAAACTGCAACAGATTCAGGCACAATTTTGTCCATCACACCATTCATAGGTCTTGCAACTGAATTTATTGTCTTCAAATATTCTGGGTCTTTTCGAAGGTCCTTCCAACTCGTCTATAGTGTTCCATTAAGATAGCCCTTCTTCTCTCTTGTTCAGCATGTTGACCAGGTGATCTGGTTATAACCATACTTGTCTTGTAGACCCAAAATCGCGGGTTTACTTCTGACCAGGGTCGTTAAAATCCTAAGTGGCTTCCTTCGGAAGGGAAGTAAAGCCGTGGGTCCCGTATCGTAGATTTACAGCACGTAAAAGAAACTCAAGCGTCAAAGAAGTGGCTTCTAAACAAAATTTATCGGTATTTCACTCTCTGAATTGACCGCCACGGGTGGCCGAGGTCTTTAAGGCGAGGACTCGTGAACGGGAGGTCTGGAGTTCGAATTCCACCAGGATCGTCCTCACTGACTGAGCTTTTTACCAGGTTTTCCTTAGTCCTCATAAATGGCAAATGTCTGGGAGGTACCCTAAACTTAGGCCTGGAACGTTCCCTTTCTTTAAAAAAAATCCTTTCCCAATTTATCATTTCATTTCATGTATCACCAGTGTCCACCGCGTGTCGTATCTCAGTAGTAAAAAAGGGCGTTAAACACTATTAATAAAAAAACTCTCTGAATTGAATGGGACGCTGATGGCCTGAGATAATAAAGAGTCCGTAACTAAAAAAACCAAACGAATGGGTCAGGCTTCCACCTATTAACCATCTAAGCCCAGAGTGGTGTATTATATTAAAATCAGGTGATTTGGAGTCTAATCCAGGACTTGGATGTCAGGATGTCCAGCAAAGACATTAAGTTACGTGTAGTTTGTATTACTTCTCCAAGTCCAGAACCAGTGATCTATCCAAAATAAGTAATATGTCCCTGCCAATTGTTTGTTATACGTATTTTTCAACATAACGCCTACCATTAAGACCTCAGCAGATAAGGTGCTTATTTGAGTTGGGTGAAAATACTTTTTCATCCAATCGAACTATCATGTCCCATTCTTCTCTGTGACGTAGGAAGTTCCTGCAGCGCAAATCCCAGTCGGAGTTGTCGATCAAAAGGAAGAAGGTTCTGTTTCTTCGCCACTCTTCGATAGTAGACCACGCTATGAAGTCGACCTCTCAAAGTCTTACTGTTGTTAGGGATTATCCAAATCCCATGTTGCTGAATCCGGAACGGATTTTCAACACTTACACGGTCAATTGCGCATCTCGTTCGGGAGTTGTCTATGTATTTCGATTGTGAGGGTCTCTTGGAGCCCCTTTAGTTCCTGCCTGTCTGCCTCACACATTTCAATTCCTGTAAACTTGTGAGCTATGATATCTACGGAATAACTAGTACTAACTGAACTAGAAAGAGCATGTGCATTATGTTCACTACTGTACCTCCCGCCTCGGTTGACGTTGCGGTCTCCTTTATTAACAGCCCCCGTGGTCTGTGGTAGCTTTGCGATTACTAATTCGGAAGTCTTGGGTTCGAATCAAGAAGTCTGGGTGAGATTTTTTTTTTCAGAGATGTTCCTTATCTGAAAAAGTGAATGCTAGATAGCTTTAAGGTGCCAAGGAATCTAAGATCATTTGCGCAATCATTAATTCATTTTATTTTATTTATCCCTACCGATTAACCCCTATACTATTCAACACAATCTGCAGACCAATAAATAAAACACAAATTTGACAGATCACTGATCTGGACTAGTGGTTAGCGTTGCCGCCTGCTGGCCGGGAGGCCCGGTTTCCATTCCTGGCACCTACTTAGGAATTTTTCTGAGTAAGGGATGACTGGAATGGGGTCCACCCAGTCTTGTGAGGACAACTGGGAAGCTGCTTGATGCAAACCGATCAATATGGCGATCGGCGGGATGCGGAGTGCTGATCACATGTTCCCCTGCTATACTTCACTCTACCGATAATGTCACGTGACGGAGATAGAGATGCAGGGTCTTCGCGGTAAGTCAACGGCTCTAGAGAACACTTGCGAACATTGTAAAGCAACTTACGTAACACTTCAAATAGTAATGCCGTTCATCACGTTATTTACCGCCACAGGTGGACGAGGTCGTTAAGGCGTGGATTTGAGATGGAGGTCTTCCCACCAGGATCGTCCTCCCTGATTAAAATATTTCCCAATTTTCTTCAGTCCTCATAAATTGCAAATAGCGGTAAGGTACCCTAAAATTAGACCTGAAATGTTTCTGTGTTTTAAAATATCCTTTCTCAATTTATCATTTCATGCATCATTAGTGTCCACCCCCTGTGATGCCTCAGGAGTAAAAACAGGCGTTAAACTCTATTAAAAAATCGCCCGGAAGTGAGGCAAAATGCCTTTTCTATCTGGGTGGATATATTTAAGAGACAGATAGAAATGAACACGTTTTCGTACAGTTTTTATTTTGCCTATTTGGGCTTGTGTTGTCTTTTTTAAGGTTTAAAACATTTATTTTTGCCTGTTTTGGATCGTTATGAACTTTTTCCGTGATATTTACGCATGAAAAAAAACCACACACAATGAATTTCAACATGGAAGTGAAAAAAAGGTTTAAAAATTAAATGGTATGTTTACTTCACAAAAATATTTATTGGGCATCTTGTTTTACATTTATTTCTTTATTTCTTTTCAAGCAGTCAAAAACTTTCTTATCAGCCCATTCACTTAAGCTCTTTAAATAACAGAACGGTAGTTTTAGAAGTACGGTAGTTTTAAATAGTCCTGAAGAATTGTATCAATCTGAGCTAAACAGTTCCAGGAAATCTGTGTGGGGGTAAATTTTTATCTGAATAAATGTAATAAACACATTTAATGAAGTTTTTCTTAACGGGATATTAGTTCAATTGCCATTGTCCGCTATAGCTCCTAGTATGCATAACCAGTTTCACTTATTTACGTATCGCATCTCCCAGCACTTTCTGCATTTGATCCTCAATAAAGTGGAATTTACTTTTATATTGTATGGTGAAATTGTTTAAATACTGATAGTGAATTTGTGGTCAGTATGAATATAAAATATTAGGTTATGGAATTGAAGATTTAAACTAGGATTAGATACCCTGTTATTTTTAGTGTAAATGAATTAAATTTGATTATTTGTCAGTATATACAAGAAATTTACCTTTCTAAATTAGCTAGTTTTATTAATATTACAGCGTTAGTTAAAGACCTGCGCCATTTAAATAAATTTTGATACAGAAGGTGGGGAAGGCGTATACTGAAAACTCAAAATTCATATTACCGACTATTCCTACTTACGGTTTAATCGGAAGCAACTACAACTCTTTTAATTTAAACGTAACATCCAATATATTTTGAAATTTTCGAACAACGCTAATTTACAGTTTTTCAAATAGGATCCACACTATAAACATCTATACAAATTTATAGTGGCTAAATAAGGATACCAAATTGTGTAGCGAATAATACAACGCTTTTTTGTTTATTGTGTTTTGTCGGTAATAATATAATTTCTGTTCTTTGTTTATTTATGTCCATGGAATCGTGTTTATTGATACAGAAACATATTATTTAATTGATTAAATCTAAAATCTGGGTGTTAAATAATTCTATCTGATGTTGAGAGAAAGGGAAAAAATTCTAATTTTAATTATGGTTGCTATGGAGATAGGCAACGATCTCCTAGAGAGGAAGCGATTTTATTAAATGCGATGACATGCATCCGGGTCGGAATCAAATTCCACATACAAAGGTGACAAGGATCGTAATGAAATTTACTCAAACTGGAAGCGCAAAGGACTTACCAAGTTCAATTAACCCAAAAAATGCAAGTTATGAGAATACTTCATTGGATTGTCTCCGTGTGCAAAATGATCTAAAATTTATACTATGACTTTGTCGTCAGAAACAAATATAGTTAAAGTTCCATTATGAACATCCTTAAAAGTGCCAAGTAGTACTCTTATAAAAGTAAACTTTTGTAGTAACATTTAAGTGACGACCTCGATAGAAGTATGCAGTTTTGTGAATTAATGATGTAGGGCATTTATAACATCCATTTTTCTAGATAAATATCAGTCTTGTCAGATGAAGCAACAATCTGCCTGATTGGATTTGCTAACAAACACAACTGCTATTACTGGTCAGATGTGATTCCACGTTGGATAGAGGAGAACCATACGCAGTATCCACAAAAACTTAATGTTTGGGTTAGTATTATTAGTAAATATCGTGATTTCTTCTTATATGTTTTTTAGAAATCGTTAAACGCTAATGTATATTTAGATTTGCTATTACCAACAAGATGGAGCTCCAGTCAACTATGGACAAAATGCTCGTTAGCCTTTACACGAGGTATTTCCACAATGATGGATTGGTTAGAGAGGTCATGTAGAGTAGTGACAAGCAAGATCCTCAGATTTGTCACGTTTGGACTCCTTTGTGGGGCCACTTGAAGTCAGTAATATGTCGAGAAAGATTCAACAACTTACAAGATATTGAGAATCGAATAATAGAAGCGGTGCAATATATTCCTAAAGTCTGGTTCAGTCATTCCTAATTTGGGCAATGATAGACCGGCACATCGTCAAGCACTGAGGGATGTTTAAACTCAGAATTTAGTCATTGATCTTGCTTTGTTTTGTTTTTATTAAGGAAAAACATTTAATTATTCACTACACTTTTAGCGAATTCGACAGGAATACAAGCTATTGTGGTTGTACATAGGGAACGATTTTTGGATATTTTTTCCGTATCTCCATCGATCCTGTCTAGTAGACACCGAATATGAATATATATGCACATATGTGAATGTGAATGTGCCTTTGTATTTCTGTTAACGTTGTAGCAGTCTCCATTTTTGTTTTTTCTCAACTAAACTTGGTATATAACCATCAATAAACAAACGACCCGTCCAAAATTATACCATTGGGGCTGGAGATTAGTCTAACGCGAAATTTAAATAAATAAATAAAAATCGCTCTAGCGGCCGCAATTTTTGCTTATTCTCAACGAAAATCAGTAAATTTCTTTAAAATAAATTGATGAAAATAGTTTCCTAAAATCAGGGCAATCGGGTCATTAGAAGTGGGGGTTAAAGCGAAATTTAAAAATCGCTACAGCGGCCGCAATTTTAAATGTTTAAAGGAAACTCGACTTTTGAAATGAAATAAAAAAAAATAGTTTCTGAAAATCAGTGAAATCGGACTATAAGGAGGGGGGTTACCTGAAACTCAAAATTTAAAACTCGCCGTAGAGGCATTTATATGTTTTTCGCCACGAAACTCTGTATATAGCATTTAAATAAAATAAGAAAAATAGTGTCTGAAAATCGGGGAAATCGGACCATTAAGAATGTAAGGTTTCCTGAAACACAACATTTTAAAATCGCTCTAGCAGCATGAATAATTGTTTTTTTCACACACAAAAACTCGGCATATACCATTTAATTCATGTAAGAAAAATTATGAAAATCTGCGAAATGAAATTATTAGGAATGGGAGGGGGGTGCTTTTTTACAACAAATATAACATTTGTTGTAAAACATATTTCCTGTGAAAGAAATCGGGTATTAGGAGTAGGGGTTTACCTGAAACCCATAATTTAAAAATTGCTCTAGAGGAACCAACATTTGTATCTTAACAACAAAATTTGGTTTTTCCTTAGTTTACGCAGCTCCTGCATGACGGACTTTTTTTCTTGAATCATAAATAATAAATATGTACACAAGTATTTAGTGCGGGTACTTTTTGAAAAGCTCTTAATGAGCAATATTCGAATATGTAAAAATATGTTGGGTGTTTCATTTAAAATAAGAGAAGTTGAGCTACTTCCGGTTAAACCGGAAATCTGTAATATGATTTTTGAGTTCTCACTATACGGCTATCTCCACATGCTTCAAATGTTATTTGAATGGTGCCTGTATATTATTCCCGTTAACAGTATCACGAAGCTCGAATAGTTTGTTAAATTCGCTTAAACAAACTCTCGCGGCTATATTTACAACATATAAGAACAGGTATTCAGTTTAGGCGTCTTTCTGTCAAGATTTTTCACCGCCAATCGTAGCGTCAACCTCTGATTTTACTTTGGTTCGGTTCTCAATTTACCTCATCCATCTACTGAATTCTACTTCGTTACAGCACGCCAGCAACTCTACCCCTTGTACTTCGGCTGCCAGTAAACCGAGGTTGTTAATTTATCTTCTGTTCCGCTTTCTGATGCCGGTACATTACTTTTACAAATTAGATTATCATTTGCCCCGTCTCTTAAATTTAACCGTCTGAAATTAGTTTCCGATAGCGTAAACTTTTGCTCGAATTTAAGATGGCATTACTATTGGCAAACTAAATCAACTGAACCTACGTCAGATGTTACTCCCCGCCTTCTCAAGTTTAGACCTCCCTCCAAACTTGAACCTCCTTCTTTACCTTCTAGTAATGCTGTAGAAATTTACATTAGTCAGTTTTTAAGTGTGGTAAATAACTGTAAATTTCTATATAAGATTACCCCGAAAGATAACTTTTTGCGAGTAATGGGCACTAAAATTAAAAATAGCTGTCTTCTTTCTTTAAAGAACACAAGTTGTCCGAAATATAGGAATATTTGATAGGACTATTTAAATGTTTTATCTGTTTCTGCTTCTCTAGTTCTAGTTATTTTAGCTACATTGTTTCTAGAGTTACTTATTTTCATTTTATTCAATAAAACAGTAAACATGGAAATGATATATGCATGAATTCTTTTATTTAATAGCGCTTGCAAAGGAATTATTAATATAGAGAGATTAACTGTTTTTTTAATAGCCCCACTTTATGGATGCTATTTGTACTGGGATTTATTAATCGGAGGGGTAGATTGATTAGTTGAGTCAGTTTTGATTAATTAAGGTGATTAATTGATTAGATGTTGTGAGAGGGAAATGAGATGGTATTATAGGTAATTTAGTTCTCAGGGTATTGGTAGAAGCTGGTGTGTTTTTCTTCTCTTCTCGCCTCCGCTCTCTTCATGTCTCTCGTCCATGGCTATTGCTTTCTGTGTTAGATGAATTTTTGTGACACGTAATAGTGTCGCAGGGAAGGAGACAAGGAATACAAATAACAGCGGTCGTAACAAGCGTTTTTTTTTAAACGCCCGTTTTTATTACTGAGGCACCACAAGCGGTGAACTTGGAAGGAAGGAAACTTTCCAGGCCTATGTTTAGAGTACCTCCCCGGCATTTGCCAATTATGAGGAGTGAGAAAAACCTCAGTCAGGGAGGACGGTTCTAGCGGGATTCGAACCCCAGACCTCCCGCTCACGAGTCCGGGCTTTAACCACCTCGGCCACTCGTGGCGGTGTAACAACTGTGAATAACGTTAACACTTTATTAATGTTTTCGTGTTCACTGTTCTGGTTTAGTGACGCTTAAGTCTGGAGATGTATCTGGGCATTACTCTGATTCGCAATCTATTCCCTAAGCCTGACGCGTGGTTCTGTCCAATCGTTCACTATTTATAATTAAACCTCGATATTCGCTTGCACTACAAACACTTCTTTTTCTATTAAGACTCGTACGATTACCGCTATTATCACTGACTGTCACTTAAAAGCTTGCTCGAAAGCTCTTAATACCCAATTATTACTAAATACTTCGTGACTAAAGATCTGAAAGAACTGAACAAGTGACTGACTCTACGGTCTGAACTCCTGGCTGGCTTAGCCTTTCTCTTGCGTGAATGACCCCTCTGCCTCAAAAACTGTTAGTCTTTCGGTCAGGACGCTAAAATCATTTTGCAACAGGACTTTTGGAGTGTCACGTGTTTTTCTCCCTCTTCTGATGTATTTCTATTGGTCACAGTTTATGAAAATCTATTTCATATACTTCAGATTGGTCGTGATCTTTAAAATCTTGATCCACCCAAATAGCTTCGATTGATTCTGATCTTGATTCTTAGCTCATTTTAAATATTGTCGCCGGTCCGTCTCTGCAATCTAACAATTGAACACTCACTTGACCGTGTTCCTCCAAAGAAATTGGGCGATTGCTTTGTTCCTAGTATTGTCATTTCAAAACCTTTAGCGGACCAGACCTTGCCATAAACATAATAAATAGAAGACCTAGGGATTTCTTCTGCTTCAGGACCGCCACGGGTGGCCGAGGTCGTCAAGTCTCGGACTCGTGAGCGGGAGGTCTGGGTTTGAATCCCGCCAGGACCGTCCTTCCTGACTGAGGTTTTTTCCAGGTTTTCCTCAGTCCTCATAAATGGCAAATGCCGGGGAGGTACCCTAAACTTAGGTCTGGAACGATTCCTTCCATAAAATCCTTTCCCAATATATCATTTCATCTCATGTATTATCAGTGTCCATCGCCTGTTGTGCCTCTGTAGCAAAAACAGGCGTTAAACACTTCATTCATTCTGCTTCAGGCGAATACGCTAGGACTTGTTTACCCTGAGTTGAGGCAACATTTCTTCTTTCATGTATAATGAACATGGTTGACCTACATACATGCTTTATGCAAACAATATAAATCAGGCAATTTATTCACATGCATTATATCTTATGATTACCTTGCCAACCAGCGAATCGGGAATCGAAGATAGCAAATACTGCCTCCCGCCATAGTGCATTTTTTGAACTAAATAATTTAATCTCCATAATAAATAAATAATTATCTGCCAACTTATATTCTTCGTAGATTTCATTTACAGCTGGTAAAGAAAACTGCAGTCACAATGGCTTATTGCAGCACTAGGTTACTGTGATGAATGACTACAGTTCATGGTATGTAAGGTAAAACAACGACAATTTGAGGGGTGAGGACGAAGGGTCTCCTTCCACCTCTTCTCTCTCAGGGCACTTGTGTTTACTGTGCTACACTGGGTAAGTAATTTGTACAACCAAGGCATTAAACAGCTCGATTTCTTTAACAACTGTGCACTCCTTGCCGTTTCCATATCTACTGTTTTCTTGACAAAAATGGTACAGTGTGATGCATTTTAGAATAGGTCTTGGCGAGAAAAGGGTATTCTTAAATAAAATGTATATGATGTCATTTAAAAAAAAACGAAATTCTATCCTAACCTCCTATGTTAAAGCAGATACAAAAAGCATACCCTCAGGAAGAACTACTGCAAGATATTAAAAACATGTCAGAAATAATTTTTTCTTTGACGCACAAGAAAAAAGTTCTTTTCGGTGAGTATGATAAATGGAACACCTTGTAAGGTATTTACCTGAAAATAGTTCTTGGCACATTGGAAGGTTGAGGCAAATCAGACACTTTGTAATTAAGTTGAAAAAAGATGGATAAGTGTTTTTTAAAATAGCGTTTAAAGCCGTTTTTACTGCTGAGGCATCATGGACTGTGGGCACTGTTGATAAATGTGATGAAATAATAAATTGGGAAAAGCGAGTAAAAAGGTAAAGAAAAAAAAACACATATTGGGATATAAGATACAATTCAATTGAAAGTTATATTGGAAGTAGAAAGAGATCTGAAGCATAGAGAATTTAAGAATGAATAATGTAAATAGTAGATAATTACATTTTATTCTATTGAAGATTGGAAGAAATATTTTTAAAAAATACATTAACATAAATTAGACCAGAATGTGAGCTTCATATAAGCTGTGACATTCAAGTATATTGTATATTAATTAACAATTATACATATAGATATAGAAACAAGTAGTCAGACATCTTAAAATAGGAAAACCAATGGAGGAATTCCGGCAAAATTCGTAAAATATGGTCGAATAAACTTTTGGAAAAATTGAAGGGAACTAATTGAAAGATAGATCACCTCCTTGGTCTAGCGGTTAGCGTTGCTGACTGCTGGCTGGGAGGCCTGGGTTCGATTTCCGGTATTAGGAATTTTTCTATGTTAGGAACATCTGGAACGGGGTCACCCAGCCTCGTGAGGACAATTGGGAAGCTGACTGATAGAGAGGTGGCGATCTTCAGTATAGTAAGCCACGATATAGCAACCGACGAAATGCGGTGTGCTGATCACATACACCTCTGCATTACTGCACTCTACCAATGATCTTACGTGATGGAGGTAGAAGACGCAGCGGTCGTCGCGGTAAACCAAAGCTCCACATGGGGCCATAGGAAACCAGGCTTAGAAGAAGAAGAACTGAAAGATGTATAAATAGTGAAGATATACCTAAAGAATGGAATATATATATATATATATATACATAAAATGATAAAAAGTAATGTAATTATAGGGGATTGATTCTCACAAGTACTAATTGTCCTATATAAGGTTGTATATTAAACTAATTATTAGATGAGGAATATAAGAACCAACAGGGCTTAGAGCAAGAAGATTCCAGTATTGATAATCTAATTTGATTGAATCAGATAGTTGAAAAAGTTGTAGTTTATAATCAGGAAGTACATATCTGGAAAAATCTTATGTACAGTCTCGGGGCACTAAACTTTAGGAACAATTCAAAATATTTAATCAAAGCAATGCAATATAAAAGTTATATGAACCTTCTATAGCAAAAATAAAAATACAAAATAGATTGTCAGCAGAATTGCATGTTACCAAAGACTTGCATCAGGGATGTTGTTTTATCTCCAACCTTGTTCAAAATATATCTTGAAGAGACTTTAAATGTCTGGAAGAAGAAATGTGGAGGCATGGGGGTCAAGGTTGATGATATATTGTGGAGGTTATTTTAACAAGACAATTGATATGGGATGGTCATTTAATGCCAATGGGTGAAGAAAAATTACCAAGAATTATATGTAAATGGATGCCGAAGACGGAAACGAGGAAGTTCACAGACAACGTGGATGAAAGGCATCCAAGAAGAAAGGAGAACAGACACCTAACAGAAGAGCAATAACTGGACTGAGAGAAATGGTTTTATAAATATGGAAATTGTTGCATTTTGTAATTTTGTAATTGGCTGTTAAATTATGTTGATACATTGTAAAATGACTAGTAAAATATTTTTAAGGAAGGAAACGTTCCAAACAGAAGTTTAATGTACTTATCCGGCATTTGCAGTGAAGCCTGAGAAAACACGGAAAAAAATCTCAGTCAGATAGGACGATTGGCGGGAATCGAACCCCAGACCACCCGTTAATGAGTTCGTGCCTTAAAGACCTCGGCCAAATGTGTGAACTAGAGAAAGAATTTGTTTTTTGAAACAATGCGTACCAAGTAAATGTTTATTTAAGCAAAAGACATAATTTTCTGTCCCTAAGTTACTAACGGGGCAAGTATTACAGCTCTTCTTGAAAGAGTGGTGTCAACTGTAAAACGAAGGGGGAAAAAATGAATCTCGTTTAACTTACGATATTAAAAAAAAAGTTGCTAAAGAAAGTGGCGAGTTTTCTTTATTCCACTAGCGTTCTACAGTAACATATGCTGGGAGATGTTGATGAGCCGTGGATATTAATGTTGTCTTTAAAATTCTTGACTTAATTAATAGCACAGCTTCCAAACTTTTTATTTGAAGTAAAAAGACAAAATGCGGCAAGAAGAAATATTTTGCGCGGTTGGTGTGGTGGAATGCTCACTAAGTACCATATAATGTGTCTTTGTTGTAAATAAAGGGACATGGCGGGCAGGGTATGGGCAGCTCGAAAAGTAACCGCACTTGCATCTTGTTATCTACTTTCAGCATAAAAAATAGAAGACAGTGGGATAAAATAAAATATTTAGAGCAATAGAAATAACAATATTTTTAAAACATTCCGAATTCATGACGTTTATATCCATAAAAAATTTATTTTTAGTGTACAGAACAAACAATATTCTCTGATTGCTAAATCTGGGCTTTAGTGAGTGTTCGACGTCCTGGGAAGTTACAGTACTTCACTGTAATTTTTGCAGAAATAGCCGAATGGAGTGGAACATTTCCACTAAGGAGAACACATCCTTCCTCTCTTAACGTTTATGGTGCTGGGTAAAAAATGACATAAACCATTTTCTGGATCGTTCACCAAATTGACACTACCTCATGAATTTCTTTTAGTGGAGATGATGATAATAAAATACCTGGTTTCAACCCTTTAACAAAAATTCTTTCTGATTACCCTGCAAAGCTCTAAACGTTCGCCTCTTCTGAAATTAAAAAATATATATCAGGATATTCAGCATCTTGTCCAAGGGCGGTTGTAACAGAAAAGCTCAACCAGGTGATATTTCTTTGAGCTTCAGGCCTTGTCAAATATACGTTAAATAAGTACATTTTTTTAGAATACATGTTCTAGTGCTGTTAAAGATATAAAACAGAGGTATAAATAATCATGAAACGTTTGTAGTCGGATTTAAAATACCGTTCAAATGCTACGTGTTATTATATCATCACTAGGGAACGAAATCTAGATACCAAAATATTTTCTAGATTTGGCTACAGTTTTAATAAACGCTGGCTCTGGGATACTGTCAGTTGATTACTTTACTAGTGTACCTGCACGTTCATATAGAATGATAACGCAACATGAATGGAGCTCTGAACAGATGTAAACAACATGATGTGTATAACATATTACATAATTAAAGCCCGTTCTCAGGATGCGTTTCCCCCTGCTGTCAAAAGTGAGCCGCTATAGCTTATCTTTCTTGGTTTAAACACACAGATCGCCTTACTTGCTCTGCAGTAGCCAATTGCGTGCTAGTTTTAGCTACTGACAACTATCAATCAAGGTCACGTGGAATGAAAAGAAGGAGCACGTTAACTAATAACTAATGTAGATTTATTATATTTTTCTTACGCAGTTGTGTCGTTACTGTTCAGGAATAAGATATATCAGGGCAGTGTCTATTAAGTTAAATATGTGCCGTCCTTGGTTAAGTGTGCCAGTGAATGAAAATAAGCTGCAAGTGAACGCAATGCTTAATACTGCGGAGTTTGTGTCCGGATCCATTAGCAAGTCTAAAAACACAACAGCTCTAAACAAGAAGTGCTAGAAAATGGTCTAGAAGAATAAAGTAAGAAAAAGGGGAGGCCAAATTTTACAACTAATTAGTTGACAGTCAGAAAAATCGTATGGGGAGAGCCAGTAACACCAAAAAGGCAGAAACAAAATCAAAACTTAGGAAAATTTGATGAATTCGAACATTTGCAAGAAATCTACAGCTTCTACAGGCAAGGAAAACCTCCCAAAATTCCAAGAACTCCTAACATTGAACAATTTTCGTACAAAAGAACGTCCCTATAGCGCCTAGTACGAAAGCATGGGTTTCGCTTTTTGTACCGTTATAAAAGACGCATTATCATGGAATTACCCCCAGTAGTGTTTTGTGGGTATAAATACTCACAGAGATTCAATCAATTGCAATATGCAGGGTATTGGATGGTGTACATATTTGTATATCACGGCAGTAAGTTCTTAACCCGGAATCATACGTTCATCTGCATAGTACAACGCGATAACACTGTTTATGTGACTTCATCTAAAACGGAGTCGAGAACCCGATAGCGCGTCTAACCGATATCTCCCTTCAGAGGCAGCCGGGCGGAAACTCATTCAGGGAACAAGCTATAACATCATACGTTCTTTATCCGAATTTTCATCCCTAGTCATCACTTCCACAGGATTATATTTCTAAACAATGGAATGTGAAGGAGAAACTTCTCTATAAACAAATCCCATTGCTATTTTGTAGCACTTGGAGAAGAACCTTCTTTAGTGAAGCAACTCTATCACAGCCTGGTACACTATTTGTGACATTACAGTTATACGCCATGCATTCCAAGCTCGCATGAACACGGAGTATATAACATCATTTCTGAATACAGGATTTTCAGAATATGTCCTTACCACTCACACGTATTTTGGGTCTCGACAGCTGGACATATCATAGTCCGCCGCGTCTATGCTGTGACTTCTAGGGGCATTAAATTTTATTATAACAACAATTAATATAAAACCAGCATTTATAAACCTAACCCAAGTACCTTTATTAAAGTTGGCAGCTTTTATTAATAAGCCGTCTCATTAGATGGAATAATAATTCAATAATATCATTAACAGTGATATGCCTCAATTTGGTTTCAACTGATTCTTAAAACAACGTGCATAAAATATTACCTTATAGTAAATGATGGAAATTCATCCTTCTCTTTAAACAGACATTGTATGGGGTAAACACATTCCGATTGACACGATTTAGTTTGACCACCTTAACGTTTCTGATTTTGTTTTCGTTGAGTTCTTACAATGTATGAGAATTTATATTGTGCACTTTTTCCTTAAGGTTAGCCCACACATAAAAACCACCTAGAGCTGGGGAGCAAGAGGTTTGTACATCAGCTTACCTATCGAGGCCTATGCTGTATGAGCACACCACCCATATGTTTTCTCATCTTTCTCAGGTAATTAAAATATGGGGTCAGATTGTCATTTCGTACCTCTTTCCATTTACTGTATGCTCGTAAAAATTCGCAACGATTATGTGTCTTGGGCTATCACACACCACACGCCAATTTTTGTATCATAAAGGGTGGTTTCTTGTATACAATTTGGGTTTTCAGAACACCAATGGCTAATGTTGTGTGTGTTCACAAGACCATTTTGGTGCAACCACTCCTCGTCTGAAAAGGAACACAAGCTGTGAGTTGAATAACCCTTCAGTCATCGATGAAAGAAACCACTCACAATAACGCACACATGCTACGGGATCAGCTTGTCACAATGAGCTTGTATTCAATTGAAAGGTTTGATTTTGACTAAAGTTGTTTCTGTATGTGTGGAAGACACTGAAATCCCAAATTATACCTATTTCGGTAATGATTTTGTTGGCGATTATTAAATTTGCGTCAATTTTGTGTACTTTCTTTTATTAAAACTGCTCTGAACTAGTATTATCAGATTTATTCCCAAGATTGTGAATTGCAGTCCTGGAAGGAGACCGTTACCCAGTGAATTACCGAATTAATTCCTCACGAATACGAGAATCTGATTTGTATTTATGATAGCATTTACACACAAAAATATTTTCTCTAAAATCTTCGCCTGCGAATGTATCTTGGTAACTGTCCGGAAGTTCAAGGACAGGCAGGCATACGGCTGTGAGTGGGGAGGGGAGCCGGCCTTGGCCGTGACGCAAAACCTCGTGCTAGCGGTGAGGATATATTTTGGAAATTTGGTACTCGACGTCTGCGGCGCCTCTTCTTTAAGGAGTTTGAACCCCTCAGAAGAGTCATTGCCATACCAGATGCCGGGGCGGAAGTTTCCCTTTATACAAAATGAGGGAGAGAGCGAAAAATTCCTGGAAAGGAAAAACCCATCATAGTATTTGCTTAGGGGGCTAGAGCGCAAAAAAAAAAAAAAAAAAAAAAATCAAGATAGCCTGTTCAGGGGATTTAAATCCAGGATCTCCCAAAGCGACTTCTAGGCGTTACCGCCTGAATTACCCGCATGGGGAAAGAACATCACGTACTTATACGCAATCGTATGAATTTTAACATATAAGAGCAGATATGGTTTCAAAAACTCATTTATTAATTTGGGTAATTTAATTATGATTTAAGGAAATATATTTAATAGGTAATTTGATTACCAGTTATTTTACTTCAGCGTTAATTGTAAGATATACGACTGCATTCTTGATATTGTTGCGATTTCCTTCTCTGTATTTCATGAAATACTTTCGTTACTGCTAGATTAAGTTTTCATTGCACTTTGCTTTGCCTAAGTTTTAAACTCTGTATGTTTTTATGGTTAGGAGTTATTTTCCTTTGCACTTTCACAGTTTGTAATAATTTGCATTTTATACAAGGCACATATTGCAATGATTCTTAGAATTTTTAATTAACACAAAATGTTACGTCTAGCTTTCCTTGTTCAGACAATACGCCAGTCTGACCCCAACACACGGACGGAGACTGACGTTATGGGTAAAACTGCTGGGTTTCACTTTGCATACAAATACCAAACAACATAACCCTTCCGCTCGCAGTAACTTTTTACCTTTTCTTATTCCAAGGCTCTTTTCTTCCACCGAGACGCTCTGTGAGTACTCCAGGCAAGCTCGGAAAGTTTTCGCTGCGTCCAAAAGCCTGCAGCAGACATGTCGAAGAAGTTGCCTGCCACCACTGGTAAGTTGATTGTACGATTAATTCCGTTTTGACGATTTTTAAAACAACTTTTTAGTACCGTTACAGTAATTTTACACTATGTATTGATGCTAGCTTAGAAAATTACTACTACAATTAGACCACCCCATCACTACCACCACCAGCACCACCACCAGCACCAGCACCACCACCACCATCATCATCATCATCATCATCATCATCATCATCATCATCATTTACTTTCCACTGCGGTTTTATATATAATTGCTTGTTAAAAATTGTAACCAAGTTTCCCACTTTATACCAACTTTCCTATTCTTACCTATTCGTTTGTAATAAAAAATATTTTCGGTGTTTGACACTCATTCATTCTAACATAATTTTATTTTATCTATGAATTTAAGGACATTTAATTATTTCCTAATTTCATCATTAGGAGATTTATAGAGTGTCTTTTGCTATAACGCTTAAGAATTTCTTAACGGACATTTCTAAAAGTTGCCCTCTTTGTTGTGTTAAAAGTTAAAAATTACCATTCATAAAACAGCATAGGAATAGCAATAACGTTAATAAATGTCATTTAGTATTTGGTTTCCAATATTTTTGGATGATTTATTTATTAATTGTAACGCATACACAATAAATTATTCCAAGTTTTTATAGATATCTTCATTTTTAAAACAACAGGTACTACAAAGAAGGTAGTTAAACAGTTTTTTGTTAAATAATCTCACAATGTAATGTAATATAATTGGTCCTCTAAAGGCTATGCATTTAGTTTTTATATAAATATATAGTACCTAATCTATATTATTGAATAATATTTTTATTTAAACAATGTATTTTGTAGTTTATTCCCAGAGTTATATATAAAAACTTGATCATCGGAAAATGAGAGCGGGTTATTATTTCTATTTTTAATTTCAAGCCTTGAATCCAATTCATCCAATTAATTATAGAGTAGCCAGTATATGTTGTCACGATTTCTATTATATTTTCTATTATATATTTTTATTTATCAGGTAAACCCCACTGTTAATAGTCTGATTTCACCGACTTTCAGAAAATATTTTTATTAATTTATTTTAATGGTCAATACAGAGTTTGGTTGAAGAAAAGAATACTGCCGCTAGAGCGATTTTTACATTTTCACTTTAGGTTAACCCCCACTCCCAAAGGTTTATTTTTGTTGGTTAACGAACTCGACGAATCGTTTGCCAATTGCTGGTTATATGTCTTGTTTCGTTGAGAAAAAATAAAAATTGTGGCCACTAGAGTGTTAACAAACATTGTGTGTATATATAATTTTTTCATTGCCATTTTCGGTGTCCAGTAGTTAGAACTTTTGAAGAAATTTTTCAAAAATCTTTTTATGGGTAGAATTTAATTCTTAGAAATTCGCTAAAACCAAGGAATAAAGAACAAGCATCTACGCGTCTCATGAAGGACACCAAAACTGTCAAATGTCCTGTATAACCTGGCGTTATACTCGGGTCATTGGGTGAATTTCCAGCCGAGTAAATAAATAAAGAAAGAAATGTGTTATTTCAATATTGTACCACAACATCATATTTATTCATTTCATTCGACACAATCTATTCTCATAAGCTGCTGATGTCATTATAAATTTCAGGAGACATTCCATTCATTTTTAAGTATTCAATCAGAGTTGTTGGCTCAATATGAACCATTTTTCCTAACGAGTTATCATTTGTTGTTTCAAATATAGATAGTATTGTAAGATCTTGAAGCTAGAAGTGGATCAGAGATGAATCACCGGGATAAAACCTCGTAGATTTGCAGCTGTGTCTTTAAATGTTAAAAACTCATAAAGGTTTATTACCCACACTTTACTTTTGATAACTGCTTAAATGCATAGGTTTCTTATTACAGGCTCCAACATTTTGTTTCTCTATATTCTTCCAAAAATTATAAAATGCTACATAACCGCCATCTTTAAGCATTTAGTTTCATATATAGATACAAGGAGTGAATTAGATTTCTTTTTGTTTCGATATTCCCAAAAGGCTTCATTTTTTTTTATAATGTATGCTCCCTCTGAATATTTAACAGAATTGTTTCAGTACCTACCGACAATTCGCAGAAAATTTATTTCATTGCACGGGGGGGGGGGATCCTCTGTTCAAGAACGTATCTATTTTGGTCCTGGATTTCTGTGTAGGATGAATGTGAATACTTTGTCCTTAGGGTACCTTTGAAATGCTTTGCAGCATTTCTATTCAGTGGCAGAACACTGCAGGAGACCCCTACAAGGTATACCACCCGCATTGCCGCATGTATTATGAAAATGTTATGTATTGCGGGCTGGCACTGCATTAGGCGCCATATCGGTAGGCCCCCTAAAGTCGATATTCCTGCAGCACACTGAACCGACTTTCCTCACCAGAATGCATCCACTCGAGTAAAAGCCACGTTGAGATTTCAATTCTCTCTTGAGAGTATCAGTTAGCTGATCTCTTGCTATGATTTTATGCTTAAATTATTATTTCATTCATTAATATGGGTAAATTATATCTCTCGACTAAAAAGACCATTTGAGTGCATTTTTAAAGTCTTTTATAACTAATTTTGTTTATTATTATGTTTTATTCTTTTTTATAATTTCTTCCAATTTTTATTTTATCTTTATCTTCTCCTCTTCGCAATTGGAACCTATTAAACTACTTTAATCAATGCACAAATCATCTTAAAATGTTCAGTTTTTAATTGTAAAATTAAGTTTTGAAAAAAAAACAGTTTAAATAATATATTCAATTTTTATTATTTCCAATTTGGACCATAGAGTTACTCTTAAAAAATCGATTTTTTTGCATTCAGTTTAGCATTTTCTGGAATGTTTCTCCTTAAATTGATCATATAATTTCTTATCATTGATTTTCCCATATAAACTTTTCTATTTTAAAAGGTATATCTCATAAAACCCAGTGAACATACTATTGCAGACCGAATCTTTATTATTCCAGTTTTTTGTTCCACTCTGGTCTTTAAACATTTAATTATTATTACAAACATTAATCAGTTACACTTTTAAAATTCTGAACAATGAGCTAAAGGGTAATTTTTTATTAATATTCAAACCATTTTTAATAAATTTCAATGATAATATTATTTATTACGTAAATACGCTAAGATACCATGCACAATAATTTAATACAAACGAATGGTATATATTTTACTTTGGCTTACATATTTTCCTAAGCTTAAAATATATTTTGCTCACCTACTTTCCAGTTTCAGTGTCTAACTAGTTCGCTCTATATTTATTACTATAGTTACACAAATTATCAAACATAGCCTAGCTATAAATCCTTTTAAAGTACAGGAAAAACCTTAATGACCTCGTTGTATCCCATCGAGTTTCAAGTGTATATTGTTATTGCTTTGGTCTAACAGTAATGCACTACCACAAGATAGTTGATAGTTCTCCTGCGTTGTCAAGAGATTGCATAAACGTGACAAGGTCGTTCTCCTGAGGAAGCTCTGAAGCACCATAGTTCTCACACATTTTATATTAACGTAACATACGAGGGAATAAGTCATGTCATGACAACACGAAAAAATCTAAGATATAGAATTGAAAGTATATGACATTTACTGCCCTGCCGAGTGGTGCCACCAACTGAAGAAACTTCACTCTTCAATATATTACCCTTTATTGCAATACATTTCTCATATCTTTGAATTAACACTTATCTCTCCCCACCAAAGAGTCAGGAGTCTTATCTGCTTAATGGGCGTAAATAGCATCCACCATACTTACATTTCCTGCCTCAAAGGTACTTCTTTAGTTTTTAGAAGAGGAAGCAGCCACTGGAAGCTAGATCTGGGCTATAAGGTGGATGGTCCATCTCCTTAAAGTCACATTTTTTCACAGCTTCCTTTACAACAAGAGGCGCGTAGTCTTGAAGAAGGCGCACATCACATTTTCTCTTTGATGGAAGCACGTAGTCTGTACAGTAGGCCAGCATAGTACTCCCCATTTACTGTGGAGTTCCTCTGCTTGAAGTCAATGAAGAAGTTTCCTTCATAGTCCCAAAAGATTGTGGCCATAGTCCTCTTGGTTGACTGAGTGACCTTGACCTTTAGAGGCGGTGCTTCGTCAGGTTTACGGCACTCCATTGATTCTCTTTGGACAAGGGATCATAACAGAGGACCATAGTTTCATCTCCTTTAACAATGATTTGCAAAATTTATCTCTCGTTACTACGGCAGAGCTCCAAAATGCTGACAACAGATGACTCGTTGCTGCTTTTGGATTGAGGAGAGAAGTCTAGGGTACCCATCTTGCACTAACCGTATTCATGTTTAAATGTTCAGAAATAAATCGAAGGACTGTTGTTTTAGAAAGGCCCATGCTTGCTGCTATATCTGTACTTTGAGCCGCCGGTCTTCCATGATTTTTTCTTGCACAAGAGCGATGTTTTCAGAAGTGAGTACTTCCAAGGGCCGAACTGCACGCTCTTCGTCTTCAATGCATTCTCGACCCATTCGAAAATGTATGGCCCATTCTTTTAGGGTAGAATATGAGGGGAATGCTTCCCCATATACACCGTCCAATCGCTGTTTAATTTCATTTGGAATAAGTCATTCTTTTGTGAACAACATAATAACAGCTGGATACTCCATTTGGAACATGTCACAATCTTCTACACATAGCCTTCTTTATGCAACTACCTACATCTGAACAACTGAACACAGCGGAGCGGAAGTTATATTTGAATTTATTTACTTAACAAATATGGTATGACACCAGATAAGAATTTTTAAGGTGATAATTCTTATCGGCATGGCCGGGAACTTATTGACCTACCCTCATACTTCCACAGGGTTGCAATTCCGTCACAGGATGGATCTTCCAAGTAATCCACTTAGTTTAGCAGCCTTCGAAGTAGCCTGCAAGTGCCGGAGGGTATCGTTGCCAGCGATGGGAAAGGCGCTGAATACCACATGCTTAATGTGAGTTGCTAATGTGAGCCTTCTCGTGTCGAAATGCTTTGATGCCAAAACGTTTCCCATGCAACAGCTCCTTTACTTTGGGGATGAGGTCATGATCACTGGGACTGAGATCGAGCGAATATGGCGAATGTGGAAGAACTTCACATTGCCATCGCTTTAAAGACGCTTGACACTGTCGGCTGTGTGAGTTTTCGCGTTATCGTGGAGTTAATCGCGTTGTTCAAAAGATCTGGCCTTTTGATGCATGCAACAAGGCGCAATTGTGACACAAAAAGGAGTGTACCCTCACGCACTGAATGACACACAAGCTCATCTTGACTGTCATACGCCATAATGACCATGGCTTTTGTTGGTGAAAGAGTTTGGCGAATTTTGTATTTGTATGGTGACCCAGGGTAACGCCATTCACTGGACTGTAGCTTGAGTTCTGGTTCATACACCGTGGCCCACGTTTCGTCAATTGCAATGATGCCATTGACATCCCGTTCTTCCTGAAATCTCGCCATATTGATGCGACATATTTCTTCGCGAATCCACTTCTGTACCTCACACATTGTCACACACAGAGATGAATATCAAGAGAACATTAATTACCTATTGCTCAGGAAACCGTGGACTAAAGGCTTACGCCGCAGTACCGAGTATATTTAACACCAAGCCTGAAATGCAGAGGGAGTTAAAAGCAGACCTCTATGCTAACTGGCACGGATGCAAAAAATGTTCCTTCAAAGACAGCAACAACCACCAAAAGGACTGGGAGTATGTCTCAATTCTAGAGGACCTGTGAGGACATATCCTACCTCAGTAATCATTTGGTGGGGAGTGAGTTACTAAGCTGCATTCCTTCAACATGGGGATAAAGAAAAGAAGTGGAGAATTACGTCAATGCATTATGACGTAATAAACGATAAATTTGAATGAAGTCACCGGCAAACTATGGAACGGATTTGCACTTGAACGAATCAGAATTCAACGCCGGCTTAAAAGGCAACGTCCACCCGGGCAAGGTTTTAGAGAAATTGTCCCAATTTTATTGCTGTTGAAGACTTGGTCTTCCAGTATTCCACCAAAACCCACTGCACTGTAAATAGCGGCCGGTGCTTGGGGGTATTACAGGTTAAATAAAAGGGTACTGGGCACTGGGAGCCTCAGGCGGTCCTTGGAGGCAACAGGGACGTATTTCCCCACGGAGTGTGACGTTCTGCCATTGACGAATGGCTAATCAGCTTTAGTCATGGGCGAGGGCAGAAATGAACGACAATAATGATTGGCGCATAAAATAAACACGAGTCTCAAACATAATATAACATTAAAACATATTATTGTTATCACTGATGATGAGTGGCATTTTATAAGGCATTTTTAAGTCGAAATTAACAAAAATATATTAAATATACCACAAATATCTATAATGGTATAATAAATGTTAAGGCACTTTGACTATGATTAATATAAGTGGTAATTAAATTAAATTATATGTAATATTTAAAATAACTTAATGTTTCATGAATCACTCTTAAATTTTTTCTAAGGACTGTTCAATAAAGAATGATTACAATGTATCTTACATGACCCACTATCAAAATTACTGAATTTGATTAATTTAATTAATCTTTGTCCTTAGATCTTAATATTTCTGTTATATGCACATATATCTTCTTCTAGAAGTCCAATAATAATAATAATAATAATAATAATAATATAATAATACTTAAATATTGTACCGTATATTAATGCAGTGGTTCCCAACGCTTTTGACTGCAATACACTTTGCTAAACGCCCACAATATCCCGACACATTTATTATTATTATTATTATTATTATTATTATTATTATTAACAAGTTATAAATATACATTGTCGAACACCCAGTTTTATAAATAGGCCGATATTAACACGTAATCCTAAAAAAAAATTAAATAGCGTTAAAACAAAACAAAGGCATGTGTCAAAAATACCAACCTACGAGGATAGGTCCATAAGTTTACGGCCTCGCCGATAAGGCTTATCGCCTTCACAAAACCTTTATCTGGTGTCATAACTTATCTTAACAAATAATTGCAGCTATAACTCCGCTCAGCTGCATAAAGAAGACTATATGTAGAAGATTGTGATATGTTCAAAAATGAGTTTCGAGCTGTTATTAAGTTCTTTACAAAAGAAGGCTTACTCCAAATGAATTAAGCAGAAACTGGAGGGTGTATATGGGGAAGCATCCCACTTGTATTCTATCGTAAAAGAATGGGCCAAACTTTTTCGAATGGGTCGAGAAAACATTGAAGACGAAGAGTCTTCAAGTCAGCCCTTGGAGGTGCTCACTCCTGAAAACATCGCTCTTGTGGAAGGAAAAATCATGGAAGACCTGCGGCTCAAAGTTACTGAAAGAGCACCAAGGTTGAACATTTCTAAAACAACGTTCTTCGAATTATTCATGAATTATTCATGGATGCCTATACTTCTTTTCTCAGTCCAAAAGGATTAACGAGTCATCTATTGTCAGGCATTTTTGGAGCTCTGCCATGGCAACGAGAGAGAAGTTCTGCAAACCATTGTTACAAGAGATGATTTTTAGTTCTCTACTAGATCCCTTGTTCAAAAGAGAATCAATGGGGTGGCGTAAATCTGGCGAAGCACGGCCTCAGGCCAAGGTCACTCAGTCAATCAAGAACATCATGGCCACAATCTTTTGAAACTGTGAAGGAATACTCTTCATCGACTTCAAGGAGAGGAACACCACAGTAAATGGGGAGTACTGTACTGGTCTACTACACAGACTACGTGTTTCCATAAAGAGAAAAGGTGATAAAGCTGAGTGGTGCTGTGCGCCTTCTTCACGACAACGCGCCTATGCACACAGTTCTTGTTGCAAAGGAAGCTGTGAAGAAATGTGACTTCATGGAGATTGACCATTCACCCTACAGCCCAGATCTAGCTCCCAGTGACTATTTTCTCTTCTAAAAACTCAAGAAGGACCTTCAAGGAAGGAAATTTAAGTGTGACGAAGAAGTGATGGATGCTGTTTATGCCCATTTTGCATATAAGACTTCTGACTATTTTGAGGAGAGGGATTGAAACGTTAATTCACAGATGGGAGAAGTGTGTTGCAATAAAGGGTAACTATATTGAAAAGTGAAATATAGCTTTTGTCTTTATCATACCTAGAAATTGTTAGGCCGGAAACTTATGGATCTACCCTCGTAGATGTGATATAAAATTAGTATTATCGCTTCTGTAATCTCGCCTATTGAAATTAATGTGAAGATTGTGCTTTGTGGATTGTTCAGAGTTTCTCTATATATCACCTTTTGGTTGACAGACAACCATCTTCAACATGCAGCAGTCTGTTCCTTTGTTTAGATTTCACTATTTTGATGATAGAAAATGCTGATTCGGGCAAGTATGACATTGGAAACGTCAGCAAAATGTTTATGGCCTATTTGCAATTGTGGAGCACTGACATCACTGACATAAATTCAAAAAACTGCACTGAATTCCCTACGACTTTTGTTTTCATAGCGGAATTGCCTGACAATTCTGAAAATTATTTTTCTCGTTGACAGTTAGTTTGATGGCCTTTTGAATCTAGATCTCGCCAGAAGTACCGAAAGGAGAAATTAACCATTCCAACTCTGAAACGGATAAGACAGAGGAGTACTTTGTTACTGAAATTTGTAACGCTTTTAAGTTTTCTGCTATTAACTCCTTTAGGCATTCCTTCACATTTTTAGCAAGTCGAAATTCAAAACTCTCAACTAAGGGAAAGAGCAAAATTTTACCAGTTTTAACCGAAAACTTCCAAAACCTACGTTTTTTTTTTTTTTGTAAAATATTTTAATTTTGTTTGTGACTGAAATAATAGTTACTGTTTTGTGTTGCATGCGTGCATTTAAAGAGTTCAGTATCTCGAAAATATAGGTAAAGATATGCTAGTTTGGTACATAAAACATTATCTTCCAGAAGTTTAGCATACTTTGGCTTTTCGTTCTTAAAAAAAAAAAAAAAAAACTGTTCGTCTTTAAGCTCTACCAATTGGATCATGAATTTGCCCCTAGAAAGACAACGGGGTTTCAGTGTGCAACAATATATTGGTATGCGGCCCCCATAGATTCGCAATGCTTTTCAATCACTCTAGACCTAACTGGGCTTGTTTTTACATAATTTATCAGTTTAATAGTCGCATTAAACACACATTCTTAAACAATTCTCATATTTAGCGCCTCCCTATGCAAGAAACATCGAGTTGTCATTATAGTCGGGTTCGCTACTCTCACAAAACTAATGAAACCTTTAATTTTACCCGTTAACGACGCTGCTCTGTCTTTGTACAGAGAAATACAATTTTACCAGGAAGTGCTATATTATGTTCAGCAAATTAATTACAACCATATATATGTATAGTAATGGTTTTGAGTTCTCGATAAAATAAAAACCTGCTCAACAATATCTAAATTATATTCGAAAACAATAAATAGAGGTATCACTTTGTGTCATAGCTTTCGTCCAACTGTAGATTAAGTATCCCCCACTAATTTACTGTTCAAATTAATTTCATGTCATGAAACATTTCTTTTATTCTGCGGCCAACAATGTTATCCGATATCGGAAATTTGTATATTTCTTCTTCCGTACCATCACGAAACATAATTTTCACATTTTTTTTGCGGCTGAAGATATTACTTTCTCGTCAATATTATAGTTTTTTATGTTGGGATATTAATTCAGAAACTACATATGAAGAGTGCAAAGCTTTGTCAGAAATATAAAAGCGTTTTACTACCCCACTAAAGGATTTTTCCCGTGACTTTAAAAAACTTCAGATAATTCTCTTGGTTTTGAAATTACATGAGCATGATTACTTTCCAAACGTCCTTTCAGTTTATTCCACACCATCGATGATTTGACAAAATATTTCCACTAATAAGACACGCGGGATTTTGTTCACATTCATCTCCACGCCAAGTAAAACCACGTGTTCATATATTTACGAAATGCAGTACGGTTTATGAACTCTAAAGGGAATTTGCGCTCACATTATTTGAATTAGCACTGCTGTCATCTGACCCAGAACTTGATTCAGATTGTCCTTTGCGAATTAAAATGTAGTCCACGATAAAATTTAAATAGAGCACTTTTGATAAAAAAGTCGTACTATCGCTCGCTAATACGTACTTATGAATATGTTCTGACGATTCTAAACTCCGTTTATTACAACGTGGGAAGGTAAGCGAATTGCGAAGCATTGTTGCAGGTGTTCACTTTCATTCGCATTATCACCGTGCAGAAAAATTAAACTGAGCATTGTTGCAGGTGTTAAGTTTCATTGGTAAAGTCGGTCTCAAAATAAAATGTACCGTATGAAGGACTTTTTGCAAATTAACAAAATGCGTCATAAAGAGACATTGAATGGCATAAAATTTATTTTTCAATTCCAAAATTTTGCGACACTTGGTTCTGTGCGACACACCAGTTGGGAACCATTGTAAAAATCCAACGTCACGATCATTATAAATGCGATTTCACTGTTAAAATCAGAGAAAGCAGAAACATTATCTAACTTCACTTTTAAGCTTGTATATTTGAAAATAATTGAACATCTCTAACAGTAAAAAGAAAATAATTTCAAGATTAAAATACCATATTTACGCGAATGTGATGTCCGCCTTTTTGTTCAAAGTATTCATAATTGTGGTGCGCATTTGATTCCGAGTGCAAATCCGTTCCTTACTTCGCCGGTAACTTCATTCAAATTTATCGTTTATTACGTCATAATGCATTGATGTAATTCTCCACTTCGTTACATTTATTGTTGGCCTGTTATTGCATAGAGTGTTTGAATAGTAGATAGTCATGAAATGAAGGGCAAAGAGAGAAGAATGTCTTATGATGCTTTTCAAGCGTAAAGTAATTCTTTATGCTGAAAAAATAGTAGCAGAAAGACAGGAAGAGAGTGCAACGTTGACTGTGGTGGCAACAGAAATTTGCATTATATACAACCAAAGCTGGTAGGAATAAATTCACTGGTCCTCGCAAAGAAAGACGCTCTGACATTGAAGAAAAAGTTTTGGAATTCTACATGAAAGGACGAAAAACGAGCAACCTGTGACTAGTGACACGATAAGAAATAACTTTTTCTTCTTTGACCTACGCCAGTTGTCATAGCAACAGAACGAGTGTTGGATTTTGTCTTACGTGCTCCAAGATGTAACAATTGTCCATTTATTAATTCTATGTTCTGATCGTTTTGTGAAACGAAAGGGCTTATCTCTAAGACGCCGTACAATATGCAAAACCTTTTCTTATGATTATAAGTTTAAAATTTGGGGTGTACATTAGATTCAATGGCGCATTAGATTCGTGCAAATACGGTCATTTCTTTTGTATATGCACTATGTTTAGTTTACAGTTTATAAGATTTGAAATAAAAAAAAAAAAAAACGCAAAAAATCTGCTTTTAGTACAGAGAGTGTAGTAAGAGGCCAGCATCGTTTTACACACTAGTTTGTAGTAGTGGCTTCCATTAATCAATTTCAGAGCTTATTTGCCTCTTAGAAAGGCGGAGCCAGAAGTCACATCCGTTGCTTCAGATCTACTACGTCATAGATTTTTTCTTTAATCGTTTACCATCTTCTCCACCTGACCTCATGCACAGAGATCCGTTTTAAAATCTGAATACATGGCTACTGCAGTCCCAGGCTAAGTGTGCGAACATGTTGGCGCCTACTTCACGCCTGGCGAATTCTGTAACCAGAGTAGATGCAGAGTAGGTCCACAAGTTTCCGGCCTAACCAAAGACAAAAACTATATTTCACTTTTCAATATAGTTACACTTTATTGCAATATGCTTCTTACATCTTTGAATTAGCATTTCAATCCCCCGCTCCCAAAATAGTCAGAAGTCTTGTGTGCAAAATGGCACAAACAGCACCCATCACTTCTTCATTACTCTTAAATTTCCTTCCTCGAAGGTCCTTATTGAGTTTTGAGAAGAATAAATAGTCACTGGAAGCTAGATATGGGCTGTAGGGGAAATGGTCGGTCTCCTTGAAGCCACATTTCTTCACAGGTCCCTTTGTAACAAGAGCTAAGTACACAGGCGCGTTGTCATGAAGAAGGCGCACCATCACTCAGCTTTCCTTGCCTTTTATCTTTTATCATAGATAATGGATCTATGATAATGGATCTATGATAAAGGATCTTTATCATAGATCCATGTCTGATCTTGTCTGTGTAGTAGGCCAGCATAGTACCCCCCATTTACTGTGGTGTTCCTCTCCTTGAAATGAATGAAGAGTATTCCTTCACAGTCCTAAAGGATTGTGGTCATAATCTTCTTGGTTGACTGAGTGACCTTGGCCCTTAGAGGCGGTGCTTCGCCAGGTTTACACCATTCCATTGATTCGACCTCTTTTGGACAAGGGATCATAGTAGATGATGATAGTTTCATCTGATGTAACAATGGTTTGCAAATTTTCTCTCTCGTTGCCATGACAGAGCTCCAAAATGCCTGACAATAGATGACTCTAGACACTAACCTTATTCATGTTTAAATGTTCATAAATAATTCGAAGGATTGTTGTTTCAGAAAGGCCCAACCTTGCTGCTATTTCTGTAACTTTGAGTCGCCGGTCTTCCATAATTTCTCCTTCCACAAGACAATGTTTTCAGGAGTGAGCACCTCCAAGGACCGACCTGCGCGCTCTTTGTCTTCAATGCTTTCTCGACTCATTCGTAAAAGTTTGGCCCATTCTTTTACGGTAGAATGTGAGGGCGATGATTCCCCATATACACCGTCCAATCTCTGTTTAATTTCATTTGTAGATAAGTTCTTCTTTTGTGAAGAACTTAATAACAGATCGATATTCCATTTTAAACAAGTCTCAATCTTGAACGCATAGACTTCTTTATACTACTACATCTGAACTACTGAACACAACGGAGCGGAAGTTACAGCTGCAATTATTCACTTAACAGATAAAGTGAGAGACCAGATAAGGATTTTTGCGAAGACGATAATCCTTATCGGTGAGATCGAAACTTATGGACCTACCCTCGTAGCGTAAGAGCAGCTTGTATTCACATTTGGCTATTGTTTATTGTTTGCTTATCTCTCAGCTGATTTGCCAGTTCCTTGCTCGTTGAGAAGTAGAAAATGGATTCGAGAAGCTAAGATGAGTTCAGCCATAAAGTGGTTAAATTACAAGAATCTTCTTTCAGGAGTATTTGACTGAACTTGTAAATAGAGGGGTGTTAAAGATGAACGTCGCCATTCTTTTACAACTGTATGAGGCTTCACAATAATCAACAGCCATGTTATACCGTGTGTCTCACCTAACTCTGCGACCTCAAATATTTTCGAAATGAAACAAGGTGTGAAAAATCTACTTCAGCAGGAATTTGCCCATTTCAGAGGCTCGCACAACGGAAGGGTATATACAATCCAGAAAATTAAAATAACTCAAAGTTTAATTTTTTTAAATGGGACATATGCTTTTTTTCTAGCTATAACTGGGGGCCCAATTAGTGATAACAGAGTTGGTTTGACTTTCTTAAACAAAATTAGTTGTAACCTATAGCTCAAAGAAACTTCACGTTTGTATTATATCTAGTACAGAAACGCACTCACAAATGATCAGTAAGGTCTTATCTGATGAAACTGTCACTTCAGCAGATGTTCAAAGTGAGCAACATTAGCATCAATACACTTGTGGAGACGGCGAACAAGCGAACGTTGCACAGATTGTAGTGTTCCTACAGATATTGCGGCACATGCTGCGATAACACACTGGTTCATATTCTCTGGTGTCGTTGGGAGTTCCCGATACACTTTATCTTTCACTGCCCTTCAGAGAGAGTAGTCTAATGGGCTAATCAGGACACCGAGATGGCTATCCACGGATTTATAAACGTTGCATCCACGACTTCTCTGGGAACATGAGAGAAGTGTGTGGGGCACCCATCATGCTGGAACAACATGATAGACACGTTTCCAATCCCACATCTGCATGATGAGGGGTAGAGTGTCTTGCAGAAATAATGCGTATCATAAAAGTAACGATCTACAACACGGTTGCCAATCATACCGCACGTACATTGATACACCACTGTCGTTGATTAGCAACCTCACGAAGTCAGTGGGATTTTGCACAGTCCAGTAGTGCATGCTCCTCCAAGTCACATTACCATGATTTGTGAATGAAGCTTCATCTGTAAACAAAAGATTACTTAGAAATGCATTAGTATATTGCAACTGCTTCGGAACCGTAAAATGAGTTGCTACAGTACGTACTATTTGAAACTGACAGCTGTACGCAGTAGACACTAGTACACTGAGCAGACTGATAGAACACTTAACTTATTTTCATTATTTTCTCTATTGAATTGTGTGCGCTGTGTACCTGCTGACAACGAGAGTGACCAGGCAGAAAACACTGTATTGTTATAGAACTGATTACAGCATTTTTTAAAAAAATGAAGCACAACTCGAAATCAATGACTTTCGTTTCTGAGGAATACAACAATTCCTTAAGTAACTCAGTACACAGATTAATATTCAGAATGAACTGGATCTAAATTTTTTAAAGACACTGGCTATATCAGTACTATTTACTCCATAAAGTACAGTACGTTAGTTTTGTGCTGTACGTTATAAATATTTAGTTTTTGCCTGTAGTAAGAATAAGCTACACTAGCTCTTGAGAGATTAATTAGGTAGATTGTAGCGGTGTGCAGATATTTAGTACTTGGTAAGTTTGTGTGCGCTCATGCTCTACGAGGACTTTCCTCTCGAATCTTCCACATATTCTTTCTTTCTATTACCGCTAAGTAAGGCAAATATACATTTTTAAATATTGTTTTATTTATTGTCGCTTTGACTGCATTAGCCTTCTCGCGAGTCTATATATTGAATGTGACTACTGTAGGTGTGGGTCTGTAGGAATGAATGAAATAATTATGAATAGCGCTAAAGAACTCACCTTAGCGCCTTAAAGGTATCTGGTATTCACCTTCTTAGAGTAAGGAAAAATTCCAACTTAACCTGACCCGGAATCGAACCCAAGAATTCTGGATTAGTAGTCGCAAAAGCTAGGACCACACTACGGAGATGGTTTCCTTTTCTTTGTCTCTCTGCTTGTTGGCACGTTGGAATCGGCTCACGTGTTTGGTATATGTAACTGCTTTTGAATTCCTTTCTTGCTCGAAGGTGGCTCGGTGGGAACTCAATATTCCATAGTTTCGGGACAATATCCTCCAGCAAGGCTAACCACAAAATTCTTCTTTGAAATTTGTTAAATTTGGTAAATTTGCAGCTTGGCTCATTTTCAGTGATGAGAACGGTGACCTGGGTAACTAAATTACGCTAGGTAGTTAACTAATTTAAAGTTTGTGCTGCCACAAGATGAAAACATATACACACTTTTAACTAAATCGAACCTCCTGAACACGATAATGACAATAAAACGTAAAGTTTTAGTGTGACAGAAGTGAGATAAATTTTGGAAAAATAGGCAAAATCTTTTGATTTATTAGTATACAATTCTTTTACTACTGTACTTAAGATCACCTCTGTAGCCTAGCTGTATTGTTTATGCTTCCCACGCTTCGATTCCTGGTTGGGTCTGTTTCCTAACTGAGTTTTTCTAATGATTTCCCTCAGTTTTTAGGTGAATGCTTGGGAAGTTTAGGTTGTAAAGTCCTTTGAGCTTACAGTCAAGTTATCAACTATCGTACTTCATCTGGCACAACAGATTTGCTAGCAGTATGAGGATGTGCGTTGTCATGCAAGAGCAACAGGCCTTTAGTGAGGAGTCCTGAGCGCTTTTGTTGACTTGCTTCACGAATTTTCGTGAGGATATTATAGTAGAAGTCGGCATTTACGGTTTTTCCTTTAGACCAGGATGCAGTTAGCAGTATGGCTTCGTGATAAGCATCATTCTACCGGGGATGGTGTCACCTTATTACTTTTTTTTTTCGCAGGCGACGCAGGATGTTTCCATTGCATTGACGCAGACTTTGTCTCAGGCTGGTTATGGTGAACCCAAGACTCATCACCTTTGACAATTCGGGCTGGCATATCGTGTCCCTCACCGTAACAGCGATTGAGATCTTGTAATGCCAGATCCATTCTTTGCATTTTGTGTTGGGGATCAGGGTTAATTTTTTTAACAGCCAACCACCCTTTAGCTATAGGGTTAGTTCTTTTTTTACAAACAATTTTAATTTTTTTTTATTACAGGATCTTTATCAACAAGATTTTGATTTTCATACATTTTAATTCTCATCTTCCCAATATACACGGCACCCATTGTGCACAGACTTTGTGAAAACTTAACTTGTCATCGACTACACTGTCTATTCGGATTAAATTTTCAACTTGCTGCAAATTCGCCTCTGTGGCAATCTCCGTTGATCGGTCGACGCAGTGTTCGTTTTCGATATGTGACTACCCTTCAGAAAACTTCTGCACCCACCTATAATCAGTTTGACGTAATAGGCACTTCTCACCCTAGATGGGAAGCATTTCTTTGTAAATATTCTTTGATTCTGTGCATTCTGCTAACAAAAATCACGAAACGGAGCGCTCGTCGAAGATTGTACACTCACTCGGAGGTGCCACCATCTTGCAATTGCTGTTTTCACTATTGTAAACAATTATTATAATCAAACTAATGCTGTCACCTAGTGGCAATAACAGGTATCCCACTCTAATTTGTAATTATTTAATGATTTTTCCTCGTATACTTTTCTTTGCATTTCACAGACTCACAGTAAAGTTATGGTTGTAACGGTACATAGGCTTTTAGGCTCATTTATGCTGCTCTGTGTTGGAGCTGTTTTCTTAACGAATGCTTCCACCTTGGTTTGAGTATATGTGGAGAATTCTGTTTGTTAAAAACTAGTTGTTAAGACTGAATATTTTGAATAGTTAATATTTTATGAATATTCTGAGTTACCCCTTAACAAAAGGACATGTTTGATATTGCTTTGAAAATAAGCAAAATATGACACCTTAACGTAATCAATTGGAACCAGATTTATCAAGCTACGTAAAAGAAATGTTAATCTCAGGAGTTTATGAGGTAATCGATATGATATGCTTAATTCAAAGAAAATTTTTCACAAGTAATATTACGAGAGGTTCTGAGATTGCCGATAAATTCACGAACATAGTGAGTAATAATTGTATATTTGTACTTAACCTTTTCAAGTTATCTTGTAACAGAAGAATGCCGATTGTCAGTAATGCCAATAGAGAAGAGCAAATATGGGTTTAGGACTATTTCATGAATACATTTAGAATAAAAGTGATGTATATTTGAAAGTCGCACATAGAATATTAACACTTGTTATACTTATAAATATTTATTATATTGAGAAACGGTGAGACTGAAATGGACAAAAAATGACTATTACAATCGTTACCGTTCGATTTTCTAATACCAACCGAGGAAAAAAAAAGAAGATAACATACAGTGTCTCTATTTTTCTTTCTATTCTGTAACTTGGAATTCCTAATGATGAGATCAATTTGCACATTTTACACATTACCAAAATGCTTTGAATAACCCTCCGTTTTGCGTCATGATTGTCGATTGTTCATGCTTTCGTTGCTATCAATAGCTCCCCATCGCCTCGAGCGAAAGTGGTCAGTGATGCGTGATATAGTGGGAGGTATAGAGTTGGCTACACTGACCACAAGACAAATGCACATTGCGTGATAAAACGGATTTGATATTTTTTTCCGATAATTTCATTATGATATTCGGTTGTGATTGGTCAAAATTCAATTTTTTTTTCTTTCACTGGTCGATTTTAGATGACATCACACGAGTGAAATAGTCTACATAAATGCCTAGCATTTTAAAGCTTTGGTTTTCTTGTTCTCTCTTCAAAGTAAAATTAATATTTTTTGTTAACATGTTAGCATTTGGTATGGCTTTCGTGATGTGGCGGTATTGTAGCGGACTTCTTAGACGGGGACGCCCACAGGGCTCCGCTTCGTTGTCCCGGTGAATATGTTGATATTTTCATTCTTCCAGTGATCTTCCTATTCAATTCTTATACTTCATTCGGAGTCTTGCTGTTCGAATACTGAATAAACTGTGTGCTCGTGGTTGAAGTCAAGTTTCCCCACAGGTGAGAAGGTAATCAGCATCCATTCCTGTTCCTCGCTGCTGGCTCAGAGTGCACTACTCAGATGCAAGAATGGGCTGTCTGTAATGGAAAAATTGCTACCGGTTCTTTCCGTTGTTTAAGTTTATTGGCTGTCAACTTTCCTTTTATTTTGGCTCATGATTTGTCCTGGATGTTAATTAAGGGATGTATTTATACTTTTTGAAAGCATTTTCCTAAGAAGCATCTTGAGTTCTTGAATATCTAGAAGTTAGTTTTAGTAAGAAAGCCACGCCATGGACTCCTACATGAGCTGGAATCCATGTTGGTGAACTGTGAGGTCCTTAAACCTAGAGATACCTACACTATCCGTCACAATTGTTTTTTTTATCAGATTTCTTGTTGTTTGTTACTGACAGGGAGGTTATATTGAAGGAAGTGTAATGGGTTTGCGGAACTACATTTTGGCTAAGTACTTTTTGTTTTTGTGAAGTTGGTAGCGTACGAAATTTGGTGACAGTATCTACTACACTTCTCCCATTGGCATTTATAAATTCGATCCTGTCCGCATTTATTATTCAAAATTTCTAGACTAAGTGCATCACAAAACGCAAGTAGCTCTCTGCCCTCAGCTTGTGTTACTTTATCTTGACGTATTCTGCGGGCCCTTCTATTGTCTTCATATTACCCCTCCCATCTCCCCCGAAGGTCTAGTGATATATTTTTCACCCGTATTTTTGCGTTGAAATCACCGAGTATTACCACCAAAGCAGTAGGGTAGGTTTCTGACAAGTCCACCTCTGTTACAATATTTTGAAGCCGTTGGTGCGTTATAGATACTCATAATTAAAAGCTCTAACTCTTTTACAACTAATTAAAAAAATAACAGGATCAAAATGGGGATTTAACATTTGTAAACGCCAATGGGGGAAGCGTAGTAGACTATATAACTTGCACTTCTGATGCGATGCCAAATATTGGAAATTTCTGTGTAGGGGATAGGGCAGATTCATATCATTTTCCTTTACGTTTGCGGATAGCAGTAAGCAAAGAGGTGGGGGGAGGGTGATAGAGCTGTTGATTTTGTTTATTTACGGACCCTCTTTAACATCACAGGTGATCAGCGTCCCATTCAATTCAGAGGCGTGAAACGGGCGACAAATTTTTCTTTCAGGCTTGAGATTCTTTTTCGTGCCGTAAATGTACGACACGGGACCCACGGCTTTACTTCCCTTCCGAAGGAAGCCATACTTAGGATTTTTACACCCGAAAAAATCCATCGATCTTGGCCGGGTTTGAACCCGCGATCTTGGGTTACTTGGGTTAGTGGTAACCATACTCAAGTATGGTTATCACTAAACCACCAGGACCCACAGGGGGCGATAGAGTTAGAACAGACGCGAGAAAATTAATACCGCATGTATCTACTAGTGTACGATCACCAGGTGGCGTGTTTGCATTCAGTAGTAGGCACATTGGGTTGGGGGACATAAATATTGAGAGACAGATTAATAAAGGTCGTCATGGAGATGGTTCAAAGAAGCAGTCAGTAATAGAGAAAATGACTTACATGTAAGAGAGGGTTTCATATTTGGCAAAGTGTACACATGCACAGGGTGTAAAATATACGTTACAAGGCTGGATAGTAGGTACATGGGTACTATATATTCATATGTTGTTAATAAACCCATTTATATCCAGAAATGTTCTGTTTACACAGAACCTCCGAAACGGGAGGGGGATTGACTGTAGGTAAACAAACCATTAGACGCCGCGACAGGCAGTAGAGATCTTTTCATTAGTTAATAGTTGTTTACCAGTAGCTTCAGCAGTTACATGATGCACAAGAGTCCTTCAATATGTTCCATAATCAACGGCAGTGTTTACAGTGTTATTCTGTTTAGTAGTTTCATGACCACCTCCTTGGTCTACTGGTTAGCGTTGCTGACTGCTGCCCGGGAGGCCCGGGTTTTATTCCGGCACGTACTTAGGATTTTTTTCCTAAGATATGGAGGTCTGGAACGGGGAAGCTGCCTGATGGAGAGGTGGCGATCTCCGATCTAGTAAGCCGCGACATAGGGATCAGTGGGATGCGATGTGTGATCACATGTCCCCCCCCCTGCAATACTGCACTCTACCAATGAAATCATGTGATGGAGGTAGAAGACGCAGTGGTTATTGCGGTAAAGCTCAGGCCCACATTCTCCTAAACCCAAGATCGCGCGTTCGATCCCGGCCAGGACCGATGGGTTTTTCGGGCGTAAAAATCCTAAGTATGGGTTCCTTCGGAAGGGAAGTAAAACTGTGGATCCCGTGTCGTATATTTACGGTACGAAAAAGAACCTCAAGCCTGAAAAAGAGGCCTTTGAGCCAAATTTGTCGGTCGTTTCACGCCATGAATAGAATGGGACACTGATGACCTGAGATGTTAAAGAGCGTCCGTAAATAAAAAAAAATAGTCCACATTGGGCTGTAAAAAGGCTTCACAGACAGCAGTTGCATGCTCTAGTATTCATTTGTGTGGCTATCGCCATGTGGGAATAAACACAAATGCAGAATACATCTATGTGTTTCTCATCTATGGGGAGCCCGAAGGAATGCAAGAGAAGCTTGCCGGCTCTATCACCAACGTTAACCCAACAGGCATCTCCAAACACTCACAATGTTTTCAAGACGGAAGAGGCGTTTAAGTAAAACAGGTAGCTTGCGTCCTAACAAACACCTCCGTGGACGCCCACGGACCGGAGTTCGAAGAAGCGGTACTCTAGCGTTTTGAAGATCAGCATTCGAGTTGTAGCACACACCATTGGTGCAAATTACATGCCAGTATGACAAGTTTTGCATCATCAGTAACTTCACCACCTCCAGAAGGCACAGGAAATGGACTAAGGATGGCTTTTCTTTTCGTGTCTCTTTTCCCGATGGCTGCTCAAACTAGGCAGGTATCTCACTTGCTACTATTTATCTGTTTTCGGATGAGTGTACCTTTAGCAGGAACGGCAAGTTCAGCTCCAGAAATAGCCATGTTTGGATGGAAGGGAATTCTCTTGGGCTGCATATTTGAAGACACCAACATCACTTCCTGTAAACGTGGGGATAGGTACTTCTACGTTAAACGGACTGCCTTGGGAAATTCGTCGGACGATGTGACTCCAGCATGATGGCACTCCAGCACACTTCGATCATGAGGTTCGTGGCCACTTGATGACACCTTTGGAAACAGATAAGTTGAAGTGGACGCCTGTTAGCCTGACCCTCTCGCTCACCATTGGGTTCTTTTTTCTGGATCTCCATGCGAACCCTGATCTCCCGTGAGATCTTGTGACACGGCTTCAAGTAGCAGCTGGGAGTCATCCGAGATATGTCGGGAATATTCCTAAAAGTTCGACATGACATAACCGGGTGATGCATTTTTAGTAATGTTTATCGCCCGTTTTTACTACTGAGGCACCACAGGCAATGGACACTGATGACACATGAGACGAAATGATCTTTTGGGAAAGGATTTTTTTTATTAAAGGAAGGGAGCGTTTCAGGTCTAAGTTTAGGGTACCACTCCGACATTGGGCATTTACGAGGACTGAGGAAAACCTGGAAAAAACCTCAGTCAGGGAGGACAATCCTGGTGGAATTCGAACCCGAGACCTACCCCTCACGAGTCCACACCTTAACGACCTTAGTCATCCGTGACAGTACTTACATTTTTGACATGGTACAGAGCCCTCGTTTGGACTAGTGGCCATTTTAACGGGAGTTTCCTTGGCACCGGAAAGTACGCTGTTTGCCGGCGGAGTCGGATATTCCTAGCCCCTTAAACTCAAACGCATAGCTTTCTCATTCAATCTGTAACTACAATAATCGTATACCTTCATCATTGGAAATGATGTCCTTGTGCCGCCACACATCTCTCACACACCTTCAAGAAAATTTGCATTATACTTCTTAATTCTTGTTCTGAAATTGCAACAATTTCTCTACTTAAAGACCCTATAAATCTGTAAGCATTCGCAGCACATCAAGTACCATGTTTTTGGTCTTACAATGACTTTTCGTGTGCAAGGTCGGTGTTTAATGCTCTCCATTATCTATTGTTTTATGTCGCTACATGGCCATATAAATAAAAATTGCTTCGTTCGGAAAAAAAAAAATAAACGCAGGTCTATAGAGCAATCATTAGCGTTATCAAACACCCAATTACAGAAATTAACTGTAATCACTCGCTTGGTTGTAATTTCTGAACTACAGTTATCTTATATATGCTTTTAACTTTAAAAGTTGAGTGCCATTCCAAGCCGCCGGGGTTTGCGAAATTCCTAATTCCTGTGCAGGCTTTCTCAGCGATTTCTTTGTACTTATTCCAACTTTTCTGTTATGTCATTGAGTTTTTCCTCTGTAAGAGCACGGTATTTTACTTTCGATTTCTTATCAAGAACAGATCCCTTTTCCCTAAATCTATTCACAAGATTACGAACGGTTCCTCTGTGAGGTGTACAAATAGCAGGAAATATGGCTAAAATGCTGTCTTACCTCTCTACAGGATTTGTCACATAGGAATCATACATGAAGAATCTGTGTGCTAAAGTATACGGACTTTTTGGCTTTATAACACCATTAAATGAAACACTGAAACACTTGGTCTCACAACGTTTCAATTTCTGTGCAGCACAAAGACTTCGCGTCAACTGATTAGCCGGCATGTGGTGAGAAGGAAAAGTGGAGGAGGAAACATTAGTAACAGCGCAGTGCACGACGGGCAAATTTCCGTTAAACCGCCACGCGTCCAAATGAAGGCTCTGTAGTTTTCTACATGAAAATTGCTGATGTTGATCATATTAACCCCTTCTAAACGAATATAATAAGCGTTCTGCATTTATAGGAAGAAGAATAACTTAAATATGCCTCATATACTTTGAGAAGGATGATTATTTTGATGTAAAGTGCAACTAAATTGGATGAAATGATTGTTTATTCAGCATTTGGGTTTTCATCAGATCTCTAAATGTGCTAGTGTCACCTCTATAAAATTAAACTTGAATGGATTTAATGTTTCTTAAAGCACACAATGAACAAGGGAGCAATTAAACTCGTCTGGAGTCAGGTCCGCTTTGAGGAAGCTCTGAATCTGTTTTAGCACCCATCTGGTCATTTCTCGCAGGTTACTGCACCAGCCAAATGGCGAAAGTAATTAAAAACAGTAGTTACTTAGTCTGAAACCAAACAAAACACGCGGAGAGACAACACTTTACGACCTTGGAAAGAGAGTATGGGAACAGGAAATTGCCTCATTGGGCAGTGTGAAGCGTTTCCTGTTCCTTGTTTTATGGGTTTAGTTTTGTTACTGGCCGTTTCTTGAACGCCATCTAATCAGAGGTAGTGAGCATTTATTGTGCAACCACTATATTACTATTTCAGCTTGTTTGTTACAGGCGGGCACTGGCTAAGAGTAACGTAACTCCCCGCATGATTGCAGTGACACTGACCCTTGTTCCACAGTCTAATACCTTACAAGTGTATTAGTACAAGTCATTGTAAGGTATGGTCTTGTAACTTTCTGTTCCACGAAAGAAGTGCAACACTTGTAAAGTATGACAAGTGATGTCATATAAAAACAAGTTGGAAGAACAGCTGATTACCACAAGTTGCTGCACCTTGAATTAAGTTATTCCATTTCTTGGCAATAAATTCTAATTTTTTAATGTGCAGAGAGGATTATTGTCCTGCTAAATGTGCCTTGTATTTTTATAAGATATAGTGATAATTTAAATACTTTATTTGTCAATATTCAAGAGTAATGACGCACTTTCAGACTACGTGCCGAACGGCTACATTTAGGAACTTCAATACAGTCGTCGAGAGATGGCAGGAGAATTGTGCTTTCCGGTTGCTTTCTGTCATTTTTTGTATTAGTTCATTTGATCATTTAATTATATAGCTTGGCAATCACGTTCTCAATATAAACAAATTTGGGGAAATTGTGTCATAATAGGTTATTTAAAAAATGGTTATTAGAAAGAAAATATTTTCGTGACATATATAAGTTATTTGAAAACACCTAAATTGAGATGCTGTGTCAGTAATAAGCGTATTTTAATTGACAACCTAATTTTTTTATTGCACACACATACTGAATTATTCTTTCTTTATACATATTCCTACTCTCATGGTTAACATCATATTCACCGCCACGCATGGCCGAGGTCTTAAAGGCGCGTACTCGTGAGCGGCGGGTCTGTGGCTCGATTCCGCTAGGACCGTCCTCCCTGATTGAGGGTTTTTCCTTAGCCCTAATAAATGTCAAATACCGGGGTTAGGCCTAATTAAGGTCTAGAACACTTCCTTCCATTTAAAAAAATCCTTTCCCAGTTTATCATTTCATCTCATGTATCATAAGTGTTCACTGCCTCCGGTGCTTCAAGAATAAAAACGGGCGTTAAACACCATTAACATCATCATATTCGCTAATACTTCACATATAAAGGTCAAGTGACTACTAAAATTATTAAAAAGGTATTACATTTTGCCTGGTATTAAAGTTACCAATATTCTTTGCACATTCCTTTCTCCTCTTCTTCTCTTCATGGTTTGGGAATGCTGAACCCATTTAGCATAGGTTCTTCGCAGCTTTAAATGTACATGGGATATACTGTCAATGCTGCCAACACTGATACCCACTTCCATACATAGCATTTCAACAGTAATATGCTGATTTTCCTCCACCAAGTTCCCCACTCTTTGAATTATTCTCTCGTTCACAGCTTCCCGAGGCCGGCCAGAGCGAGAGTTGTCTTTCAAAGTGTCTTGCCCTTCTTCAAATGATCAAATCCTTCTTGAAATGATATCAAATGAACATGGTCACCATGAACAGCTACCAAGTCCTCGTGGTTTTTTCGCTCTTTCATCTCACTTATAAAATGTGAAAATGTAGAATTTAAAGTTTTCTTTAGATATATTCATTTTTTTCACCAGATATTGACTGAACTCAACAGACTGTACGGCAGCGACTATGCACTTATGCATACTTTGATAGCTTAAGATCTATTGTTGCCAGATAGTTATTTACATTTTTGTAGACATTATTGTTCAACAATGGATAGGCTGGTAACAAAACTTTAAATGCTCTCGTAATAAACACGAGGTAAAAATTGATGAACCCTTTTCCGGTGATGAATTATATATGGCTATCTTTCGCATGAACAGTTTAATGTTTAATGATTTTTGTATTAGAACCCTAACTTGTCTGTTAAATTTGTCAAAGATAGCAAGTAGAGACTTTGGTACCTCAAGAGTTCCATTTTAAAGCAGTCATTGTGTCTAAAGGTTTTGTTCACGAAGAAGTTTTCATAGAAACCTGGCTAGGGTTCTAATCGTATGAGAAACAGCTTAGATGTACTTACTTACCCAGCTAACTGTTTCCAGAGAGTGTTTGTTAATGCATTTCCCTCTACACAGGGTATGTTTTTGTGCTAACCTTAATAAAGGGACTCGGAGATTCCAAACATGCGCTCCATTTGCGAAACCTGAGTCCGGAACTCGCTCGAGTCTGGGCTGTTAATGGATTTCCCAAATCATTAGTCAAATACAAAGGCTCTGTATTCATAAAGTTACATTCTCATAATTAGTTTCACAGGGTGATAACGTTACAGACCCCAATACTCAAATTTCTATACTCCTATCCCAGATTTAGTGTGACATTTTGAGTTGTATAACAGAAGTTTCCGTCAAAGTAACATAAAACAAGAAGAATGGCTGCAGTACTTTGGGTACTTACAGAAGAATGATGAATTTAGTTGCCAGATCCTTAATCTCAGATACTCAAAATGGTGGATGAAATAGAGCAGGAAAAATTTGAAAACATAGTAACAAGTTTTAAAAATTTAAAAAGTCATCGGGGCAAGATAATGTAAATATAGAAGTTTTAAAATATGTACCATAGGAAGTAAAAAAAAAAAAAAACAAAACAAAAAAAACAGACTTATAAAACTTTTAATATGTGTTGGAGATTAACCGAATATCGCAAGCTTGACAAATAGGAGTGATTTGTCCAATTTTTTAGAAAAAGACAGAAACAATTTGAATAACTATAGAAGCGTAAGCCTTCTTCAAATAGCATAAAATATACGCAAAAACAATCTATAGAATTGTTATTAGTGAAGGGAAAAAGGAAAAGGAAAACAAATAATATCTTATGCTTATAGCTTAAGTTTTGTCATAATCATAAAAATGTAAACAGAAACAAAAATTTATTTTCCAGCATAATTAAATTCAAAAAGTATTACATAATTTGATCATTTTTGGTCCAATCTAGTTGACAATTTTTTACCTAAATTATTTTACAAAATGATTTATTTGGCCAATTAACAAGCAGATGACCTTTTCATCCCTCTCCGCTATCGCTCGAGCTGGAGCTCGCGTTACTGCCCAACTTAGCTTGTTAAAATATCAATTAAATGTTTTAGACAATTTTAATTTTAAGTAAATTTTTCATGCCTAAAGCTACACGCTCTATGAGATGGCGCTCGCAAATTTTAACAAGCTTAGTTGTTGGACAGTAACGCCTTGAATGTTCTGTTGTGTTTCAACACAATTGTTTCGACAATTCATATTTCCGGACATTGTTTACATGGTTTCATCTGAGGATCTCGTTCCCAAAGTTAGTTTCAGCAATTTTTATACCTGTATAATAACTGCATAATTATTTTTCGGTTTATTTTTAAGTTACAAAGGCCGTGGAATGCTTTGAAATGCACTTAACCTTTTCCCCACCCCAGTTCTCCTGTTAGATATTTTCGAGTAGTAAGCCCATGAAAAGTCGCCCCCCCCCCGCTTCGTAAACAAAAGTGGGAATTGTACCTGTTGCGTCAATTCACGTGTTTACTTAGCAGGGCTTCTGAGCGGCCACAGCAGGTGTAAGAACGGACAGGGCTTCGTTTTTTTCGTGACCCACTTTCATTTGACTGCCTCTCAAAGCATGCATTTGAAAGCGCGGAAAAATGAGTGAAATTGTAATAGCATAATAAGTAAAAGTGCATAGTGAAAATATGTTCATTCATATTTTAATGAATTTAAGTTTGTAAATTATTTAAGCTAACTTGTAATTTTGAATTTACAGAACTTAGTGTCGAAGACGTTTACTCTGCTATTATGAAATTAAATAACAGTGCCTATATGGAATTAACTCTAGAAAATTTAAATTACCTGCTTCATATATATGCGAGCCTTTTACTTATCATTACAATTGTTGTCTTAAGACGATTGTTTTCCTGACACCTTTAAATTTTCCAAAATTATACCAATTTTTAAGAAAGATAAAAAAACTTGTTAAAATAATTATTGACGATCAGCATAATTCCTATAGCTGCAACGGTTTTTGAAATGGTACCATAAATGTAGTCACGTCCTTTAAGCAATGCCAAGAAATATCAATAATGGTAACATGGTTTTAAGTAGGTTTTTTGATATTTCCAAGATTTTTGATACTGTTTCTTATCATACACTTATACAGAAATTTAGCATTCATGGTAAACTTCTTGATTATTTAAGGTTCTATTTCAATAATACCTTTAGATAGCAGGCAAACTATTTAAAACAAAGTATATCCAAATTTAAACTTGTAGGTCATGGGGTTCCCCAGGGTTACATATTACGGCCTATATATTTATTATGCATGTTAATGGTTTTCCTTTATCTATCTTTGAGCTAAATCTGAATCCATTTTTGTATGCGAGCGTTTTAGGTATTATCTTATATAATAAGAGTTGAAAATGTAGTAAAAACTAAATTATACAAGATGACTATGGAATATGACGGTTTTCAGAACCTTATTGTAGGACACTCGCATAGAATTAAATAAAAATATTTTTTCAGAGAACAAGTAGCACAATGGAATTTATTAATCTGACCTTATTTTTTAAAAATCACAAGTGACCCAATGGAATACGTCGCCTTACAGAACGCTGCCGTTTCTACCGATTTTGCATTACAATTATGGTATTGGTTGCTATGTAACTATTATTATTATTATTATTATTATTATTATTTCGTGACCATTATTACTATCATCATCATCATCATTTGTAATACAATAGCATAGTACCGAAACTGTCGTATTAAGCAGTTATATACAAAAGTTGAAACATTTCCCATTACGTGAGACGTGACACAGCAGATGTTGTTGGGCTAATGTAAATATATGCCTTCTGCATGTATTTACTATTATTTCCTTTTTGTTTTATTAATAACTTGCCGTCTGAGTTAATAATCGACCGCCAGAAATTTTGGAAACGTTCACCGAAATAAACGAGGTCGTGCCGTCCATCTATGAAGATAAAAGCAACTTTCGGTTTAAGTTGGACGAAAGCTGATCCCATACGATTGAACCTGGATATTTTTTGAAGTTGATTTAGTACCACGCTGGGCACCAGACATTATGAAGTGATATTTTGTCCATGTTGTAGCCGAAATGGTCCGCGGGGGCGGCATTGATTAATAGCTAATTGATATGCGAGTATTGATTGGCAGCCGCGACCACCTCAATGAAAGTATTTCTTGTAGAACATCTGCCTGAGGGTCCCACTGCGTACCCTGGATTTCTCAGGGACCCGAAGTCGCCTTTTCGTGCACTTGTGGTCACGGGAGAAGTGAGGTGATACAAATTAGAACGCACACAATCATTTAATAGCTGGAACTTATCATAGAAGTTTTCTGAACGGTAAGCCTGTTTCGCTGCCATTTACCGGTGAAGACGCAACGGGGTCCACATAGGCGTGCCCACCGCTTTCAAAATTCTTAAATATCATTGGCGAGTTCTAACTCATTCATATGCGCTTACTTTAAACTTTTGGAACCTCTGGTCTCCAATAGTTGATTTTTAAACACTCTATCGCATGGTTTGATGGAGCAGTTTACGCCAAAGGGAATGCCTAAAACTGTTACATGTAATTTCTTGTTCAGTACCACAGGATATAAATCATTAAATAATTATTACAATTTATTTAGTATATGCATTCGCTTTCGGTCATGCGGGGATGTGAAGACCTGTCACAGGATTGCAAACGCATACTCATCTGCTCACCACCATTTCAGTTTGTATCGGTCCAGGTGTTATAATGGTAACCATAGTTGTCTCGTAGCCCAAGATCGGGGGTTCAGACCTGGCCAGGTCGATGGATTTTATAGAGCATAAAAACGCCAAGTATGGTTCTTTCGGAAGGGAAGTAAAGCCATGTGTTCCGAGTAGCAGATTTACGGCAAGTAAAAGAACATCAAGCCTGAAAGAGGAGACTTCTGAGCAAAATTTATCGGCCGTGAATTAAATGAGTTTTGATGGTCTGAGACATTGAAGAGAGTCCGTAAATAAACCAAATAAATACATTTTCAATTTGTGGCAAGTGGGCGTGCATCTTGAGTAGGTAAATATTTCCGCACAGGTTTGACATATAATCTCGGGAATTCACATTAACGAAGTCAACTTTTTTTCTTTCTGTTGGAGGAAATGCGCTGGGCGCTTGGGGTTGATGACACTGAGACACCGTGTACTCCTCTCAGGCTACTCACTTAGCTAGGCAACTGAAAATAGCTAAGAGGAATCGATCCCAGGTTTGCAAGCTGCTGATTGATAGAGTTTACATGTCGTCCATCTTACTCTTTAAGAGGGAGAGATACATTTGCCTGGGAGACTACAGTGCCATGACCTCTTGCTGAAGTAAAAATCTCAGACATTGAGTCGCTCGGGTTTTCCTAATGTACGTTACCATGGTAGGTGTACGAGAGACATTTAATAAACTTGTTTTTTTATAATATTCATTTACCTTGAAGCATAAATATAAATATATATTCATTTATTTTAATATTTGACATTTAGTCATATTTTTTTTATCTTGCATCAACTTCGTGTTGAAATCATTCAGATGATTTGTGATTTTTTTGTGATATTGTACATTAATGATTATGTTTGTTAAAATAGGAGCTTTAATGTGATCTATTATTCGGATTTCTGTTTGAAGACGTTCGAGAGCTATGTCTTTATAACAAAAGTCAAAGTAAATACTTTCATATTCTCTCTAGCAGCAATGAGGGCTGCAATACAATAATACAGATCAGGAATAGCATCCTGTGGAATGCTGTACTATGCACTTTAGGCAAAGCTGGGCAGGAAATGGGGCCAGATGTGATACAATCAGTCCCACCACGCTCAAAGGGGGAAAGATAGGCAAGGAAGAGGATGAACACTTTGCAGGTTATGTGGATGTGTATTTCTTGCTGAAATAGCAAACCTCCCTGTTTCAAACATATGAGATGATGTTTTGGATGTATCCTGCACTAATCAATGTTCTCTGTATAAACAATCGTACCAGGAGGCCATAGTAGGGTACGGCTGCCCAAATCTTATTCCAATGGTTGGACCTCGTGTGTCGCTACTGTGTAGGTTCACTGTGGGAGATGCCGAACATTAGACCGACGGCGAACATGCTCACGACCGTTATTAGTCCCAAGGCAGAACCTGGTCTCGCCACTGAACACAATGCTCTCCATTCTCCCCTTCAAGTGTTGCTTTCTGGCTACCACTGGAGACGGGCTGCACGATGGTGAGATGTGAGTGGAAGTAGACCAGCTTTAAGCAAACAATAGCTGACAATATGATCTCTAATCTGTTCTGGGGACGTCGTGCGATCCACTATGGCCGCTCTTACAATGCGACGTCCATAAGTTGTTGACTTCCTGAATCAGGTTTATGGGTATATGCAGCTTCCTATGACCTAACAACACCAATATCGATGCACCTCTCCGGTATTCCAGCTTCACTGTTTCTAACTTGTTGTAACTCAGACAATTATACAAATGAAGCTCTCGATACCTTCCTGACATGCACCGCAACGAGTGGCCGAGGTCGTTAAGGCGCGGACTCCTGAGCGGGATGTCTGGGGTTCTAATCCCGCCAAGACCTTCCTCCCTGACTGAGGTTTTTTCCAGGTTTTCCTCAGTCCTCATAAATGGCAAATCCGGGGAGGTACTCTAAACTTAGACCTGGGACGCTTCCTTCCTTAAAAATCAAATACTTTCCCAATTCATATCATTTCATTTCATGTATCATCAGTGTCCATCACCTGTGGCGTCTCTGTAGCAAAAAACGGACGTTAAACACTATTCATTCATTCATTTCTGACATGCTAACAACGCTCCAATCAGGAGTGGTAAATCTCTTCCAACAATTTGTCTCTCCCCTTTACAGATGTTCATATAGTAATGTATAATTATGTCAGTGCACTTTGACGGCCGTATTGCGACTTCCAGTTCCTTTGGAAGGAAAGTAAAGCCGTGGGTCTTTTACGGCACGATAAAGAACCTCAAACCTGAAAGAAGAGGCCTCTGAGCAAAATTTGTCGGCCGTTTCACGCCCTGAATTGAATGGGACGCTGATGACCTGGTATGTTAAAGTGCGTCCATAAATAAATCAAATCGATCAACGCTGCTTCCAACTGTACCCTCTGGATCACTGCATATGCTGTTCTATAGTAACATCTTGTGCAAATAAGGTATTTTTCAAACATCTTGTAGTTTATTACCATTAAAAATCAGTCCTAATTTTCCATGCAATTTCATGTAGAATCACTCATTCATAGCAAAATTTGCTGCATTAACACACATAATTAACAACGCTGACACAATAACTGTAATAACACAGAACGGAAACGATGCTGCTCTCGTAACAGCAAATTGCAACTGACTGCCCATATGCCGCCATAAGCGCAGTAACTGTTATTATGACAGGTAAAATTTATCCTTACAGGAAAATAATTTCTGGAGCTCCAGTCCCGAGCCACTCCCGCGAGTATTAGTGGAGAAAATAGAGGGTAGAGTAGCATTATATAACTAGATAATACAGCATTCAGACGCAACGGCATAATAGCTCAGTTGATTATAGCGTCATGCTATAGTGTGAAGTTACTGGTTTCGAATCCTCGCGTCCTGAAGGTTTTGTCCCCCCTCTTCTCCTCACCTCTCCTCTGCTCTGCTCTCCACTCCTCTTTACTCTTCTCTTCTTCTTTTTTGAGTTGAAATACATTTGCCACTTTACAATGATTTACTCGCGAACGTAGGACCATGCACACAATCCGCTATAAATTTATATTTACGATTTTTTTTCCTGCTGGAATCAAAGGAGATTTGCTACCATTACAATGATTTATCCACCTACTTAATAGCACACAATGCCCTATTAATATATATTTACGAAAAGGGGGAGAGCGTAGACCGTCAGGCCGTAGCTCGCTGCAGCAAATCACTGGGTCCACCGGTTTCTAGGATTTACGCTAACGAGGTTAGCGTTAAGATTAGTGTGTGCGTGTGTGAATTAATTGCGAATTGCATTTAGACAATGCGTGGTAAAAAGTGAAAAACTCAGTTTTGTAAACATATGCGTATGGTACGAAGAACCATGCACAGGTTATGTTACGTCAACAAAAATAAAAAAAAAAATAATACATGCAACATTTACACTGTTACAAGCGGTCACACAAACAGAGAAACATGTGCATTAACACCGTTCCGCTCTCCCGTTCGGGACTGAGGAGTTCGGCTCTCTCCGCTGTCGCTCGGGACTGGAGCTCGAGAAATTGTTTTCCTGTAAGGGCAAGTCAGATAAACGGGGTGCTCCTTGCGTGCTGCGCCCAACTGCCGTCGCAGGCCAAAAATAATGTTTGGTATTTCACAAAGCTTTAAAAAAATAATTTTAATTATTATATAGCTTTCACCATGATAGTTCACTGAACATATTGTTACGAAGTTGTCTACTTTGCCTCTTTCTATGACATCTTAATATAGGAACATAGCCATATGGTCCGCTCATGGCCTTGCAGTAATAAGAGAGTATGTATGGGGTCGAGAGGAGACCAGACCAGACCAGACCAGTTCAGTGATGTGCTGTTGGGAGCTGGAGAGATGGCTAGTAAGGGGATTGTACTGAAAACACAACTATTAATATTCTGCTTTGTTTAACTGTATGATAAAAGGACCAACTCTTATTTGAATAGATGATACACATGCAGTGCGTAATATATTACTTGGCAGATAAAGCCCTCTCCCTGCATATATCGCTAGCCATCTCTCCAGCACCCAGCACACCTTTTACAATGAATACAAGACATGCACTCCTACTTTTAATCCTGTATGGGAATAAAAGCGTTTCTTCTATCTTCGAAGGTGGAAAAATCACGTTGTTCGGTTTCTGGTACAATTATATCCATCGCATTATAATGCTGGGAGTCATTTCAGCTTTATGCGATTCGTTAATTGCTTTAGTTTAGTGCAGATTAGTAGACTTCCAAGTCATGCAAATCTAAATACTGTATTACAATCTGAAAATTAAATACATAAGCATTACAATTTGTACAATGTTTACTTTTGTGTTTGTATCAAATAGAAATGTAGCTTAGCAACGCATGTACGTCACTGATTATCTCGTATGTCCATATTGCACGCACACATGAGAGGGGAGTCAGGTAATAAACTGCAGGTCGCTTATGAAGGCTGTCCTATGGGGTTCATACCTAATAAGAATTATTATTTTTCTATGCTTGTGAGAGACTATCGTTAAATCGGACCCTTAATTTACTAGATCGCAATATAAGACTTGTTACAACATTGTAATTATTGAAAAATAAGCAGTTATAATAATTGCACACCTGTTGTGAAGATTTTAAATAATGAAAACTGGCTCCGACGTGCGAAAGAATATGACTCGCTGACACACTTCTTCGCTGATTGGTTCCGTTCCTAACTGATTTCCAAGATTTCGTTAGCAGGAGGGACTGTAAACTACAAATCAGGATACAGCAACTTACTTCACCCTCTGTAAAATATTAACTGCTCCCCCTAACCAACTAACAGCCTTTTTGAAATAATCAATTTCCCCCAACAATGTCACATTAACGAACCCGCAACAATCTATGCAACATGTAAGACACACTGTTGTATATTAAGGAATGTATCATATAAAATAAATTTATACCTTTTGCCTATTATAGCGCGGAATAAAAATGTCCTGAAACAGAACACATTCTTGTCTATTTTCGTACCCTTTTACTCTAATTTTCTGACATGTTAAGTTTCAGTTCTTCCGAGGTTTTTGCAGTTATTTTATATACTGTCTCTTTTAATTCACCGTAGAGATAAACAGAGTAAGTCAGGTTACGGAACTTGGGGAGAGAAATACCTGCTGCTAACTCTTCCCTCTTTAATCTTTTCTTAACTTTATTCATAGAAACATTCTGTAAGGGCTGTGGCAGGGTCCTGTTATGCACACTGTGTGAGGAACTCTGCATAGAGTTAATAAGAATAAAACATCAAAAAGGCTGTTTATGGCATAAATTTGCCAAGATGAAAAATTTCAATGCAGTTAACAAGTGTGTAACATTCATGATTTGTGAAACCTTACTGTGAAAACATGGCAACGCTGAGAGACTAAGCTTGCTATTAACGACAATCCTAAGTTTATGAAATCTTACAGTGAAAATATGACCATCTCTCTCTGTTCGATCCCGTAAAGGAGTGCGGTAGACAATTTTCCTTCCATTTTTCCGTGCCTTTACATTCAGTCAGAATATGTGTCCTTGATTCTCCCCCCTCACAGAAGGGACAAATTCTCTGCTCATATTCGTCAGTGATCTCCATGCTCCTAGTCTGAGCCACATGAGTATAGTCCCTGTTTTGATGTACTCGTACTGCTGGATCCCCCATTCCGAATGTGCTCCCAGCCAAATCAACTCTCTGTATTGCGCAATTGTCTACTGTCTATCCATATCTCCCAAGCCGTTCCTAACCCTCCCCCATGCGCTCTTTCTATTACCTGATCCATTACCTAAGTGGAGTCTAGTCATTGTAGATCTTACTAGTGCTCCATTGGCGATTTCCAGCCCACCTACATGTCTGGAATCTTCTATGTAACCGAGTTTCTATTGCTATCACTGCTGCTTTATGCTTTGTCAAGTCACCACCTTCCGAAAGTAATGTCCAAGTATACGAAAGTTTTAATGTTGTCCATGTATTCACCCTGCTAATAACTGATCCGTTCTTGAAGGTCACTGCTTTTACCTTATTCACATTAACGGTCAGCAATCATTAAGTTAATATGCGCAAAATTAAGTTGATATGTATTTAACTAGAGTGACGTTTACTTACTAGATTAACATGTCTTAAGCTAGATGAAATGTATTTAAATAATTTAGTACTATGCGTAAAATTAAGTTTACATGTATGTAATTAGTTTGATTTATATGTATCTAACTAGATTGACGTGTTTTTAGTTCGGTGAAATGCATGCAATTAAGTTGACTGGCCTGTAAATAGGCGTAAAATTTATTCGACGTGTATTATATTAGATTGATTTATTTAATGTTGGCATGTATTTAATTAAGTTAACTGGGTTCTGTTTTAAGTATTTTACTGTAAATAATCATTTTATTTTCATTATTCTTCATTGTCAGAAGGTATAAGCCGAACCGCAGTTAATAATCACATAAATACATGTACCATTTAGCTCTGCATTCCTCGAAACCTGTGGTATACGGTGAGAAAATACAATAGTCAAAAGCACATTACATTTTGATCATAACTTTTAGGTGTAATTCAGTATAAACTTAGAGCCGCTGTCCTTTAAGTTTGCTTTCTTTTAGATAGACCTCTTTTATTTTAAGGGCACAATATTTTTATTAAATCTTAAAGTGAAAATATGTGACTATACATGGGTTTAATGATAATCATAAATTTGTGAAACCCAAAATAATACGAAAATCCAAAAATCGTTATGTGGAATTAAGAGTTTGGTATATATTTTAGTGAAACATTATGGTGAAAATATTGCAACAATTATGTGAAAATTTAGTACGGTAAATAAGAACTTGGGATATGTTTTGAAACATTTAAATAAAAACTTGGCAATATTGATAGACTACAAGTGGCGTTAATACACTTTGAGATACTTAATCATATGTTTGTAAATATCTAATAGTATTTCTTACAGCAAAATCATTGCAATGCTGAAACAACAATGGTTCAGAATTGCAAGGATCTGGTATTTAAATTTATATAATTTTAATCTGACTTGCAAAAATGGTAACACTGATAAACTTCACTGGGTGTTAACAATCATTGGGGTTAAACCTTATAGCAACGCTATGGCAACAAACTGACATCTGATCGTATGTTTGAAAATCCTTACAGTGAAAACATGGCAACACCGAGAGATTTCACATGAGGTTAGTTAATGTTTGTTTGCGCGAGCTTGCAGTGATAATACAACGCTGATTACCAGAGTTCGGAAGTCCAGGCATTTATTTTGGTTAAAATAGGCAGGCAAACACTGAAAATGTGCTGTAATATAATTAAAATAGGCATTTATTAAAAGTGAAAACAAAATAATATTACTCATCATTAATGAAAATAGGTATTTACGATACTTAATAATTTCTTTATCACATAATAAAAGTACTTAAACTTACTTTTCTTGGTTACAAGCAACAACAAGTTTTCTCAAGGTATCAACTGTCATAGTCAGCTGCTTGTCAGAGAGAACATTTTTATCATGGAAAAAGAACGTTCTACTTCCACTGAAGTGATTAGAGCGCATTTAAAACAAGTTATATCAAAAGAACTCATACCAGTGACAACAGAATATTCACCTTTCAGGACATCATGGAAATGTTGATCAAGACAAAGTAAAATAGCTTTGAATAGTCCTGGTGAATGAGCAAAAGATGCGCAGTAGTTTCTATTTCAGTTCATTTTCTGTATATGCGTTTATAGAGGAATCATGTTAGTATTTCTTTTACATCCGCAATGAACACATTGTAGAAACTGCTCTCATCTTTCTCGCTTGCAGTGGAGAAGTTACCCCCACCACATATTTCTTGGAATTGTCTCGTGCAGATCGATACAAAGTCATTCGCCAGGACTATTTAAAACTACAGCGCTTCCCTCATCCCCCCTCTTTCCTGGTATTCGTATGCCCATAACCGAGGGTTTCTTTTGCTAATGAACGTTCTGCTAATTAAATAACTTAAAACGAATGGATTGCGGAGACATTTTTTGACTGCGTGTAAAGAAATAAATGTACAACAATATTTTCAATAGATATTTTTCAGGTGAAAATAGCATTTAATTGTTACACTTTGATATACTGAAACTCTTTATGTGATATTTAAAATGTGTAAATATCTGCAGAAAAAAATCCATAACTATCCGAAAGAGGAACTAGCATTTTTTAAATCTTAAAACAGGTAACAGAGGCCAAAATAACAAAAAAAAAAAAAAAAAGACAAAATATAAACTGACTTTGCCTACTCCAAATGTGCGGAAACATGTTCATTTCTATCTAACTCTTAAATGTATCCACCCAGATAGAACATATTTTTCCTAACTGTGCTGAAAAGCTTTAAACGGAGTTAACAAGCGTTTGGAATATACATATAGTAATATATGGAGGGGCTCTATAACCTGGTAACCGAGTATTTATTTTGTTAAATTTTTGTTAAATTGTTTGTTTGTTAAATTTCACTTGTAATAGAATACCGAAACATATTCCAGGAGGAAAGTACTGACGGGACGAAGACGAGGGTTAAGGAATTAGTTGAGTAAAATTAAAGAAAAATGTGTTAAAAAGGTATACATTTAAATTGTAATGTTATTTGTGGAAATAAATTTATTCATTCATGTAGTAATGCTAAACACAAAGCACTAAGTGCTCGTTTTTACTTGTTGAAAGCTGTGGATAGCTGAAGAAGGAAAAGACATCTTGAAGCAGGTTAGAGATAACCAAACCATTGGCTCGCCACTCGGTTGTCAGTTCTTTAGTTACAGTATATCAGCATCTTCTCTTTGTACTTTGCAGTAATGTTTAGATCATATAACTACACTCCGCTAACGCAGACCACAGCCCGGGGAACCCGAGCTTTGCCGCGAGCGCTGTTCGCCTCTCAGGTCTGAAGCGAACCCCAGAGGCAGAGTTCGAGCCCGTTTGGAGGCATGTGGCGGTTCTCAGTCGCTGCAAGTGATCCAGGCGGCAGTGCATCCGATCCCTGGGAGGAGTCGTCTCCAGAAGGGCGGGGGGAGGGAAGGATGCTGCGCCTGTAGCTGCGGCTGCGCTTCTGAAAATCAATGTGGTGGTAGCGGAGTACAACCAGTCCTACAAACATCCGACGTTGCTGACGTCAGTCCATGAAGCTCTTGACTACACGTGATGTGATGAAGCAAGTTTCAAGTCTGCCTAACGCAGCCCCAGTTGAGGGTTTTCTGATTTTTGCTCATGCTTAAACATCAGCCCATCCAGTCCTGGTGGTGTAGTGGTAACTACACTGTCGGTTCGATCCCGGCTAGGATCGATGAACTTTTTGGGGCGTAAAAATCATAAGTATGGCTTCCTTTGGGAGGGAAGTAAAACCGTGGGTCCCTTGTCGTACATTTACGGCACGTAAAAGAACCTCAAGCCTGAAAGAAGAGGTCTCTAAGCAAAATTTGTCGGCCGTTTCACGCCCTGAATTGAATGGGACGCTGATGACCTGAGATGTTAAATAGCGTCCGTAAATAAAACAAATAAAAAAATTGGGTAGGCGGGGAAATGGGGATAGTGTCCCCCCCAAAATAGATTAAATAATAAAAAAAAATAGTGCAACGTGTGAAATGAAAAAGGAAACTTAACCGCTACACTTTAGGACTTGGAAACAGTCGAAATGGAAGAGGGCAACACCCCGCCAAGGATTAGAGGTTATTGAGTTTGTTGAGTAATAAATGAACTAGTAGTCAACGGAATCCTTAGTCGAATATTCGGCCGGGATTAACAAAGGCTTTCTTCAATTTTAAAAGTTTATCGTTGTACACCCTACTTATGCCCATGCACCTGCCTGTCCCTGCTTCTCGTTTCGATTCTGTGTTTGTTTTCCAAAAATGCTTTGGAATTCAGGAATCTGCCACGTGTTTCAAATTGTCTTACAAGTTTGGCTCTGGTTAGACATTTCTTCTTTGTATTTTAAGTCTTTGTGTATTCCAAAGATATGTATAGAAATTTCATTATTTTCTGCTATCATCCATAACATTAAAGCGGAAAATGTCTCAATTACAAAACAAGTAATGTTAGTAGTAAGTTTACTTTTAAGGTTTTCGGGATAGTTTCGTTTACTATTTACACTTTTAACTTTAATTTTAATTACTAGAATGCCATTATCAATATTAAAACAAAATGAGGTTAAAGTTTGCATTATAATTCAGGATATATAAAGTATCTCTCAGGGGCCTATAATGATGGGTATGGGGGTGGCTACCTAGTGCCCGTAGGTATAACTGGGCCATCCCGTCTCCAGGGGATATAAATATTGGAGACCTGGTTCTCCAGATTGGGAGTTGGAAGTGAAGAACTAACAACTCCCCTAAAAAAAAAAAAAAAAAAAAAAAAAAAAACGATATTACTGAAACCGAAATAAATAACTGACCAGAGAGTAAATTGACGACCTTTGCTATGAAAAAAGGGAGGCTTACAATTGGTTTTTAGAATGTACGATCCTTGTGGGATATAGTAAGACTAGAATCCACAAGGCGGAAGGAGAATTGGGAGACCAAGGATAACTTGGACCTATTGAATTTGGATTGAAAACAGTGAAGAAAACTTGAAAAGATGTTGAAGTCCTGTCAAGAAATAAAATCTGATGGCGTAAATTTGTTTCATCCCTAGTTCTAAGTCAGTCCTTGTGGTGTAGTGGTAACCATGCTTGCCTCCTAAACCCAAGATCGCGGGTTCAATATTTTTTCGGGTGTAAAAATCCCAAGTATGGCTTCCTTCGGAAGGGAGGTAAAACCGTGGGTCCCGTGTCGTACATTTACGGCACGAAAAAAGAACCTGAAGCCTGAAAGAAGAGACCCCTGATCAAAATTTACCGGCCGTTTAACGCCCGAGATGCTGATGACCTGAGATATTAAAGAGCTTCCATAAATAAACCAGACCAACAACAACCTACGAATTAAATGAAATCACCATCATAATATATAAGAGATGTCTATCCTGTTATGTGAAAGTGCATATAATTTCTTCTGTAAATGGAGAAAAACCCTTGAAAGGAGCTGAACGAAAAAAAATTATTGCTAATTTTTCAGAAAAAGTAAAACAAACAAAAGTGATATGGTAAACTCTTCATTTTAATAAATGTGTTAACTAATTATTATTTATTTAATTTCGATTTAAGCAATGTAACCCAAAAAATGCACTTGCATCCTCATTAATTCATAATATGTTTTGAAGAGTAAATTTCAAGCATTATTCAATAAAGAAAGAACATACTTATTTACAGGCATAATTTCTCACACTAAAATTTAACTTTACAATATTTTTGTACACATGTTTTTTTCACTGTTCTGGTTCACGCCTATGAGAGGTGTGCAAGTTCAGATATGTCAGCTTTCCGCCAATGGAGGTGACAGATGACACGCAACAAACCATATGTTATCTGAAATTCTGCTTTCGTCCCAACAAATCTTCAGCTGAGGCCTATGCAATGTTATAGGAGGTCTATGGAAATTTTGTTCTTCGCTATATAAGCAAAATATTTAAGGAATCAATAACAAGGAAATGTGAACCATCCTCCCCCAGTTATGTCCTAACGAAAGAAAACATCAACAGAATTGTCCAGTAATATTAAAACACTTTCACAAGTTCTGAAAATATCACTGGTGGCACCCCCGCGTTGGTAACTGAAAAGCTGTGCACAAGACGTGTTTGTGCACAGTGTCTTCCAAGACAGCTGATTCCCAGACAAAAGAACTTTCACGTTCAGGTTTGCATGCAGTTAAACACGATGTTAATGAATGATTCGGTAATTTCTTTCAAAAGTAATCATTGGTTATGAAATTTGACTACATCATTTTGATCCTCAGAACAAAACAGCAAAACTCTGTGAGGAGATTTTCATCATCACCAACGCCATAAAAGCAAATGTGGTTGCTTCTACTGGGGAAGCTGTTGTCATCTCATTTTTCGATATTCAAGGAATGGTTTACCAGCATGTCGTAGCTGTACTTACAACAGTAACTGGACAATACTATACAGATGTCCTGAAAACTGTGCAAAGCCATAGGCCGTAACAAGCTGGATGCATTATCTCACATCTCAAAGACTGTTGCTGGATATCTCAAAAAGCATTGTGAAATGTGTCCCTCATCCTGCCTAAAGTCCAAATTTAGTTCCACAGGACTTTTTATTTTTCCCAAACTGAAGAAACACCTTCGTGGAACATATTTTTATCATCATAAGCAGTAGTGCAGGCTGCGGAGGTAATTCTGAAGAACCATTCAAAAAGATTCGCAGCATGAGTTTGAAAACTGGCAGAAATGCTACGATAGGTTCATCCAACGTGAACTACCTTGAGACAGACCATCAAAATAATAGGGATGAATGAAGATTTGTTGTCAAAAAAATGTACGATTATTTTTTTGTTGAACGTCCCTCGTAAATACCAACAGTGGTCTGACCGCTCAGGAATTAACTTACATACTTTCAAACGCCCCAAGTTTGGATCTCCAGAAAATAAGTGCATATAAAATCAATTTTTGTGATAGAAAATGAAAGTGAATATGAAAGATTAAAATAATAATAAAAATAACAACTGTTACTTGTTAGCATCTTATTACATGCTTGGGTTGCACAATATTTATTCTTTCTAATATGTAAAACAATTAAAAACACTTATTTTTAACATAACCTCATATATACTACGGTACAAGCCTAGATGTCTTTATTTCTTAAAATTCAGATAGAATTGTCTAGCTGTTTATTTATGTTACTCATGAGGAATGAAATGTGCTTGAGTTCGCTCGAGAAAACAACGTTTTCACGTCTCTGCAATCTCTTTCAGCACTATTTAGTGCTAACAGAGATCGGGTGCAGTAGTAAGAGTAAATTATATATTAATATTATGTGTTTAATACTCGTATTATGAGAAGGAGGAAATATTACTCAATCTTTAATGTATGAAAGCAGCAGTGGCAACGTTGGAGAATCTCGTGGCAATGTGTTACTTTTTAGACGAAATCGATAACACTAGACTCTCGGAAGCCGATGGTATTAGGCAAATTGTTAAGCTTTGCCGCACACTTTACTTATGCATTTAAAGACATTTACTCCACCTATAGAACCAGCCCCAGGGTTTAGTGGTCGCGTTCCTGGCTACTACTCCCATGGCTTCTATAGTCTGGTCGTGCCAATGCTTACTGCTTTCCTTGACAATGTTGTATTCTTTCCTCCTTTTAGCGAAGACCCTCCACTAATGTCCTTCTCCTCCTTTCTGGATTTTCTCAAAGCATTCTCTGCTAGTTTTTTGCGTCTCTTTATTGCTAGTCGTTCATTGCTTTTCTATACCTTCCATTTGGACTCTTAAATTAATAGCGACTTCACTTAAAAGCAATCACTTTCAAGAATGGATCGGTTAGTAACAAGGCGGAGACGCAGGACAAAGTGAAAACTTCATATACTTAGGCATTTCTTATACAATGAGCAGAAGAACGTACGAAGCACATTGACTTGACAAAGTAGCAGAATCTCAGACATGCCTGCAGGTGTACTGGGAACCGTCTATGGGACACTAGTAAGATGTACAATGACGTGGGGCAGAAATTTGGGGACGTTAACAAACTGCAGAATTAAGAGGAAATTGGGGGCCTACCGCTAGACCATGAGTAGATCACAAGTCTTCCAGTAATCCAAAACTTTGTTTATGTATTCCACTGCAGAGCTGTTCCTTTTAACTCTGTCCTTCTTCTTACAAATGGTTTGTTTCTAGCTGTTCGGCCATGGAAATTATATTTTCGCACAATTCGCGCGAATTTTCTTCCTCAAATACACTTTCACAGTTTTTTATTGATTGATTGATTGGTTGATTTATGGACACTCTTTAACAGCTCAGGTCATCAGCGTCCCATTTAACTCAGGGCGTGAAACGGCCGACAAATTTTGCTCAGAGGTCTCTTCTTTCAGGCTTGAGGTTCTTTTTCGTGCCGTAAATGTACGACACGGGACTCACGGCTTTACTTCCCTTCCGAAGGAAGCCATACTTAGGATTTTTACACCCGAAAAAATCCATCGGTCCTGGCCGGGTTCGAACCCGCGATATTGGGTTTAGGAGGCAAGTATGATAACCACTACACCACCAGGATCGACGACTTTTACAGTGTTAGCAAGGTTTGGTTCATTTACAAATAAGTTGTTCTTAACTTCTCTGACGGTCCATCGTTCGTCGTTTTCAGTGAAAATGTTTCTAGAACTAATACGAACCTTATTTGAAAATTTTGGGTTTATTTGATCTACTTATGACACTTTGAATTTTATAGTGAGTGAGGGAATGGAAAACAATGCGTTTTCTTACAGAGACATGCGTACACAATGTCCATCCTTGTGGTCTAATGGTAACCACACTTCTCAGTAGACCCAAGTTGGCGAATTAAATCCCGGCCAGGGCTGCTGGATTTTTTCTGGCGTAAAAACCCTAAGTATAGCTTTCTTTGGAAGGGAAGTAAAGTCTTTGATCCCGTGTCGTACATTTACGGCACGTAAAAGTACCTCAAGCCTGAAAAAAGAAACCTCTGAGCAAAATTCATCTGCCGTTTCACGCCCTGAGTTGAAAGGGTCGCTGATGATCTGAGATGATAAAGAACGTCTATAAATAAAAGATAACAATAATGATGTCTGGCCCGACATGGGTTCCATCTTGCTTCTACTCATACGATAGCGACTATCGGTTTTACTAGGAGAGGCAGATTGTCTTTGTTTATATTTGTTGCAGTGACAGTAATGTGAGTGCCCGAGTTTCAGTGTGTGGTATACATTTGTTGTTGTATTAAAGGCAATTAGTGCAACTGCAATCTCCATTTCGTGTATATGTCAAAGAATTTTAACGTCCCTTATTGCATCCCAATTAATTAGATGATTTTATAAAAATCTCTGGTTATATTTACTGACGAAAACTCGTGACTTGAGTATACATTTTTCCCTTTGAGTAGCTATATTTTGTAGAGCTGTAGATCTTCCGCATCACGGTTTGTCCTTAAGGACAAATCTCCGTCATTAAACCAATTGGATGCTGTGCTCTTTCTAACAACATTCTCAAATGTATATACCGACGTTGCTAAAAAAAGTGTTCACACTTACACTTTTAAAGTAGATATCTATTTAATATATTTCAAAGTTAGACCGAAAAACAACAGTAATGTGTAGTATGATGTTCTGTAAACAGATGTGACTCACATACATTATGATAACGTTGCTACAACAAAATGGAGCCAAGATTATCGTTTGAACACCGGAAAGTAATTTTGAAGTGGTATTGGAAAACCGAGAATGTTATTGAAGTTCAAAGGCAATAGAGACGTGTGTACAAACAGAACCGCCAAAGCGAGTAACAATTGCACGCATTCGAGACAAATTTGGGACTCGTGGTACCGTATGCGATGTTTACAATGGCAGATCTGGTTCTCGGCTATGGTTTTGGAACGTTTTGAGCACTCATCGCAGAAATCTACAAAGCAAAATCGCTTGAGACTGGGATTAGTAGAACCAGCGTATGTTGTATTATTAAAACAGCAAAGTTGAAAGTTTTCATCCCAAGACTTTTGTAAGCATTAAATAAAAACATGAAACGGCGTGTGCTGCAATCGGTGAGGACACTTTCGCAAAAGTTTCTCAACAGTAGTTCAACGTACTCAGAAGTTTATCGACGCCGATTGTGGGCATTTTGAGCAACGGTTGTAACTGTAAAAGTCTAAGATGATTAGTGCTCATCATTTTCTATTTGTGTGAATTCAGTTTTTAATGTTAATGCAGTTGTTTCTTTGTTTGAAGTGTGTATACATTTTTGGGCACCTTCTGTATATGTAATAAACATGTTTAAACTGTTCTTTAAAATGAAACACAATAAGAAATGTCTATTTTGCAAGATTTTAATTGTTTTCTATGGTTTGGCAATATTATTTACAGAATGTAATGATTATTATTATATATATATATTGTAAGAATATGTGTGCTTGATACACAATCATACATTGAGGTAACAAAGTTTGAGGTTAGAGTGTTTCTAAAGCAAAGCTACTGGCGCTTTGAGGAGGTAGTGTGTATGTAGAACAACGATGGTTCCAGCGTTTCGATAATGTAGAAGAAGACACTTAATATTTACCAACAACTAAGGTATGAAACATTGAACATACAGGCAGAATTTTCGGATTTTATAGAAGAACTTGGTGTATCAAAAGCACCATACACCGCCACATTAAAGCACATAAAATCATACAGAAGCTGTAGATCTGCATCTCATGAATTGACACTTGAACAGGTGAATATCTGTCGTCAGTTTATCGCAAATCTTATGGGACCTTCACGGATAGCGGAGGTCATAAAGGCACGGACTCATGAGCGGGAGGTCTGAATTTTGACTCCCACGAGGACCGTTCCCCCTTGACTGAGGCTTTTTACAGGTTTCCCTTAGTCCTCATAAATGGCAAATACCGGGGAGGTACCCTAAACTTAGGCCTGGAACGTTTTCTTCCTTAAAAAATCCTTTCCCAGTATATCATTTCATCGCATGTATCATCAGTGTCCACCGCCTGTGATGCCTCAGTAGTAAAAACGGGCCTTAAACTTAATTAAAAATCTCATGGTTGATAGATTTATCAAAAGAATGGTCACGTGTAATGAAAAATAGGTATACTACAGCAATCTTGACACCTCGAAACATTGGCTCGATACTCGTCAGGCTGCCAAATTCGGTTCGGCCCTAAAATTATGTTAATTGTTTGGTGGAAATCTATATTCTCAAAATTAGAACGGATTCAAGCAGTTTTTGAGAGAGATAATCGGCGTTAGATAATCGAAGTAAGTTCTCTTGCAGGAGGACGACGTGAGATGCCATACCGCTGGAACAAGCATCCAGGAATTGAAAGGGATAGAGCTGCTGCCACATCTAGCATGTAGCCCTGATCTGACGCCTTTAGGTTACCATCTGTTTTGGATCCGTAGCGTGGAAGATGTTTACGAAACGTGGAAGAAGTTTCGTAAACATCTTCCACACTACGGATGTTTCGTAAACATTAAAACTGGGAACGCATATCACTGAATTCTTCCCATCAAAATCCAGAAACTAGTACCGTCGAGGGATAAGAAACTCCACTGAAATGTGGCTCAAGATTATAGAATTTAATGATATTTACTAGTATCTATATGTTCAGAAGACATAAGCAAATTACCTGTTGCCTAGTGACTCAGACAGATGAAGTCTTGCCTAGTGACTCAGACAGATGAAGTCTTTGTTCTAAAACCATCTTTTATTCAAGGGAGCGGACAAAAAAATTAGTTCCTGACTTAAATTTCTATATAATCCCTCAGTACACCGCTTTCACTATCGATTGTAAATACTGCGAAAATGATGTGTACAATATCGTCATACATTTTCGTTTCCACTAATCATAATCTTGAAGTACCTAAAGAAAAGAAAACAACACACAATGTAGGGTAACAGCTGCTGGAGGTAATAAATTCCCTGCTTAGCAACAGATGGTGAATATTTCTTTACAATTTTTCTCGACTTTAAAAACCCGACGGCAAGTAACCGTGAAAGGAGCAACCTACCAATTTTAATTTTATTCATTTCAAAGATCTTTAGCAGAAAACAATATGATGATTAATGTTTCGATGTGATTCTTTGTCAACAACATTTATGCTTTTTTACACACCAAACTTTTCTAACAATCTCTCTTTTTCTTACACTCATCCTAAGGGAATTTTGTGAATATTTCCTGCTTATTTTTATTTTTAAACACTTTCATAAAGTTTTTTCTTTCAAGATTTTAAATCGTTTTGGCGGTAGAATGAATTTTATACTCCTCCAGATTAAGGATATAGCTTTAGCAACTTTCGAATATGTGCTTTAGGCATACATTAAAACTATTTCAACTGTATTATTAAAAATGTTTTTCTTTGACTCTTAGTTTATTTTTTTAGCTCTTCTCCAGTCCTCTCGAATCTCCATCTTTCAGTTCTTTTTCCCCGCATGCTTCTTACAATTCCGTTCATGCATGTTAATTTGGGCCGTAACCTTTTCTTCTGCTGGTAAAAGGCATTCCAATATTTTCTTTGGGAACCTAATTTCTGCCATCCTTTTAACAGATTGCCGCCAAAATCCATTTCCATCGAAAGTAATTCTAATTTTATTTTAAATATTATTATTGTTATTATTACTATTATTTTTCTAATATAAAAACAGATATTTTTTTATTTTTAATACAGATGCATCGTATATACTTTTATTATATGGTTAATATTTCTATTTATATTATTGATTTCTAACAATATCCATAATTTTATTAATGATACATTGATTAATTTAACTAATATATATCTTACAGTGAAAGGAAACAATACTATTGTGAACAATTGCTGGTAATTGGTACTTTTCCAAACAGACAGGTAAATGTTGGAAATATTAAACCGTCTAGTGGTGGACTTACTACTGCCAATCTGGAGGTTTTGACTTTGATTCCCGGTCAGGTAAAGCTGTCCGGGTAGGATTTTTCTTTCAGAGTGTTTGCTGAGCCTAAGAAAGGAACCAAGGACTCCGAGCTCATTTGCGCCATAATTAATTCATTTCCTCCAATCCTTCAGAGTAAATTTAGTTACTCATAGGTTTAAGGACCCCCCCCCCACCATAACTATATAACTTTCACTTCATCTTACAAGATCGCGGACTCAATTTCGGCTACGATCGATGAATTTTTTCTGGCGTTAAATTCGTAAGTATGGCTTCCTTCGGAAGGGAAGTAAATCCGTTAGTCCCGTGTTGTAGATTTACAGCACGTAAAAGAACCTGAAGCCTGAAAGAAGAGGCCTCTGAGAAAAATTTATCTGCCGTTTCACGGCCTGAGTTGAATTGGATGCTGATGACCCGAAATGTTAAAGAGCGTCCATAAATAAAACAAATCAACAACAGATATCAGCTCCAGAGGGACAATAGTGACTCCCTATGGTAGTCCCGGTATGCCAAGGGGGAATGCCCGCAAGCTATGAGATTAATGGGCTAGCATTGGACGAAAAAAATGGAACTATTTTTAGTTTATCAGTTTTTGAGGGAATTATTAAAAATTAGCTTTGGTGCAAGTTGGAAAAGTGCTGTTAAACTTGCTAGTTACATGCTCTTCCGCTGAGCGACGCTGTTGCGTTAGCATCTGCTCAAGAGAACAGCTGATTACAATTTATATGCATACAATATTAGATAGTTATGAATTTGTACAAGTGAGTTTTTTTATTCACGTAATAATAATTGTTACTATGATGATGTCTTTAGTTTTTTACTGCCTTACTTATCAACTAACAATTGTGTTTCTTTCCTTGCAAAATACAGTTAGTTCTCGATTAAAACTTATACATATCTTGTAATGAACTTATTTTTAATTAAGTAATTATTTCTGGGCGTTACTACATACAATTAATCAACAGTCCTCTTAATTTTAACAAAGTTAAATTGGAATTTCATACATAATTGTGTCGTACTGCCATAACCTACAAGGTGTAAGCCAAGGAGGACACACAGTAGCACTGCAATAATACACACATTTTCCAGGGAATTTACCCTGCCTGCATTTACCAAGCGGCAAGGCGAATATTTACAATAACCAATATTATCATTGTAGGGTCGGCACAAAGTTTCTAGTTTCTCTCCATTTTCATGAATTTGTTGTAATGTTGTAATGAAATGCACGTGGCATATAGATATGCATATAGATATGATATACATATATGTATTATTCTTATTACAACATTGCCATCGTCCATTTCAAAATACTGTGTTACTGTTATTGCGGAGTTTACACAGAAATTTCGTTTTGCACATTCCTTCTTGCGCATGTTACTCTTGCTGCCATCTTTAACTCGTCTTGAATCTGGCAGTTCTCTCTGTATTTGTATGTACTGTCATTATACAGAAGTTTCTTTCTCAACTAAAGATAAGTATATATTGGATTGACAACGAAATCTTTCGAACTTTTATGGTGATAAATATTTATATATTATTTATCACGATTTAGACTTTAAAAGCTAAATTTCTCTGAAGTAAAAAAAAAAAAAAAAAAAAAAAAAAAGAAATATTTTAGGAGTACAGTATTATAAATGATTGCAATATCTTCGCGTATTTATTGTAAAGAAACTACAGAGCTTCCAGAATATGTCCTTACCGCTTGCACGGTTTTTGCATCTCGGCAGATAAAAAGGCTTTGTGCCGCGTGAACACTTTGCTATTGACAAGTTTTAATTCTGTACTGGTGAGAAATATTGTTTGGTAACGACTGCAGATGCTTAAAAACGATCGAAATATTTTCTTGTCATGTCATCTTGTAAACGTAGTACTGCGTAAAAAATCATATTTACTAATGGAGTAGTAGGGCTACTTCGGCTACCATTTTTTTCTGTTGTAGTATGGTAAATGTATTTGGTCTTGGTCAGGTAGTCATCTTTAGTCCTTACCTATCTTCATTTGTTTTTGCCGTTTATAGTAGTTACCACAGTGGCAAGAATAACTACGGAAAATTCATAAAGCGTTTGTGCAGCTCGTTTTTACTATTTGGGATCTTGGCTTTATCATATTTCCTGTTAAACTTATAACTTGCTATATTTAATATGGGTATCCTAATAGTATTCGTTCTTTCTATTAATGTTTAAACGCAATCTTATCTGATATCCTGTTTACTATCTTTGTTCTATTTACAATGTGTTGCATATCTGACATGTGCAACTTAACTTCATGCTGCACGTGTAGGGTAAAAAGCCTCTGGTATCGAGTTTACGCACCAGCAGATAACTGGAATGACGTATAATGACGTCAATGATCGGCGACTTTTTATTGATCCCTTCATTAAAAAAGATGAGGACGCGCTTTTAATAAAAGTGTAGTTTATGCTAGGATTATATTAGCATTCTGTTTGTCAGTAATAGATAAAAAAAAGTTGCTCTGATATCTGCACTGAAGCGCTTTTATTTTGTTTAACCTTATGGCGGTTTGATTGTCTGTTTGAGGTAGAGTAGTTACTATTTCCATGGCAACTGAGCTTTTATATGTAAAAGGCACCTCACGTATTGTTTTTGCGAGATCAGTTCTCCGATTTTTTGAGAGTATTCTTTTCGTGTGTGGTTGAAATTTTCTTAACCTTTCAGTTAATATTATTTGAAATTGTTCCCATAAAGGTGTCCTCAGAAATAATATGCTGTGAACGTGTTGTTTTCTTGTGACAGTATTTTTAGAAACGAAGTTTGAGACTAAGTATATATGAATGTTGAGTTTTATTTTAGTTGCTATTATACATTTAAATTGCAAAAATATAATTTCATTGTGCATCTAAATTTGAAATATATATACATTATTTTGAGAACAACAAGGATAAATATTAAAAGAACTAAATATTAATTCTATTAGTTTCCCCTTGCTATATCCCTGAGTTTAATGCAGTAATAAACCAACACTTATAGTTGATGGTGACCGGTTGAAAAAGAAATTATGTTAGGCACTGGAGATAGAAGAAACTTTCCTGCAAAGAAAAACTCTGCTTTGTGTTTTCATTCTCCTTTTTGAAGCCTTCGGGTTCATTTTCTTTAAGTTTGCGGAAGTTCTTTCTCTTGCCTTTCTCAAAACTGTAGCCCGAAACTCTTTTGGATCTCTCCCAGATTTCAGCTCTACGCCTATAAGCAATTTTTGTTTCCTCCCGTCTCTATTAAAGTTCATTTTACATTCTCGTTGTGTAAAACTTCTTCAAAGTATGCATATAATGAACTTCAACACCTTCACCTTTTTTATGAAAAGCAGTTTTTTTGGTAAGTAGAAGCTTTTTATTGAAGACAAGACGTTGATTATATTAAAAAAAATGTAATCTGCCATAAAATACGGAACAAACCTTGATGTCCTTTCTTCCTGGAACTGAGATTACACATATCCAGCTGTTTATTTATTATTATGTCGCTCAAATAAACAACGTTCACGTCTTTACAAATTCTTTCAGTACTTGCTCAGTGCCAACACAGAACGGAAGTGAGAGCAAATTATTTATTCCTTATTTATTAATCGTGACACCCTCAGACAGTCTTAATATCAGAGTCAGTTTTTGGAATGACCCACAGATTGCAGCAGCAGTTGCGAAGCAGTTTTTTTTATTAAAAAGCGCCATCTTCCATAAAAACGTCTGTCCAATAATGCATGAATTGGTCAAGAACCGATGTAGCTATAGCTGTTTGTTGCAGTGCAGACGTGTGATACAAGGGAAGATGGCAAATATGAAACAGTTATTAAGTACTTAGTAAAGAAAGTATGATGCAACAGAAACCCATTCAGACATGACGAACACTCTAGAGGCCCCTGCTTCATTATTTTCAACTGCTTCAAAGTGTACCATTGATTTTAAACGCGGTTCTGTAGGATGGCCATTAAAGGTATCCTAAATTGCTGAAGCTCTAGGCATTTCAGGGAAATGCTTATTTTGAGGGAAGAATTATAATTGTAAAAATTATAGGCATGATGTGTGCCTCGACTGCTGACTCAAAATCAAAAGGTAATCAGAGAGCATTCTCTCAGCAAAATTTGGCCCGTTTTCAGAGAGATCCCCCCAAATTTATGCGCTGATTTGTGACGGATGATGAAACATGGGTGCACTATTACACGCCTGAAACATTTCAGCAATCTAAACAATGAAACATCACGATTGTCCGCCGCCAAAGAAGGCCAAGTGTATGAAATCTGCTGGTTTTCTGGGATGCCAAGGATGTACTACTAATTCATTTTCTCCCCACTGGAACATCTACCACTGGAGCGTATAGTGCTAACTTTTTGGAACTACTGAAGATAAAAATACGCCAGAAAAGGCTGGGTTTGTCATTTTGCATCAAGACAATGCTCACCCTCATACATGTCGTTGCATTGGCAATTGCAATTAATGAATTGGGGTACCATTTGCTACCACATTTGCCTTATTCTCTTGACATAGCTCCTCGGACTTTCATCTGTTCACTAAACTAATAGGTGGAAATAAACTTTCGGCTGCTGAAGAGTTTAAATCATCAGTTGAGGCGTATTTTGTAGGCCATGAGGAATATAGCTTTTGTGATGGGATAAAAGCTTTGGAGCATCGCTGGACAAAGTGAATTAGTGTCAAGGGAGACTATTTTGAAAAATAGAAATACTTTCAAAAAACTATGCCGTCATTTTGTGCTTCATTCCCGAGAAATTTTCGTAATATAGGAAACAGAAATGTTCATATTGTCTGCTCAACCTTTGCTGCACGAAAGTATCAATGTTGGAGAATTTCCAGGTATCTCGTGTGTTAACTGCTTAGGCACTATGCACTGAAACTCGTCTTTCTGCTCCGGGTCTGATATGAAAGCGGCTCTTCTGAGGTGCTTTAGTTTCTTGAGGGTGCGCTCTGTCGGCACCAGGGATCTTTATCCTGAAACGATATTAGTGATCCCGTCTACTTCCCTGCCCTATCGCTCAGGGATTCTGACCACGATGTTTCCTTCATCTCATCCCTTCTTTCCGGAGATGCCCCCACTAGGAAAGCAGAACAAACGACAAGTAGTTAAGCAAGGCTGAAGTATCGATATATGCTCCTCCGAACCTACCATCTAATTCTAAGAGAAATGACATGTTTCACAAATATTGAACAAGACTACTACTGTAACCTTTACCCTATGCCCACTGGTCAAAATCAGCAGAATGAATTGTACAACCCAATACGTTTGAATGACATTATTGTTTCTATAAAACACATTATAGAAACAATTAAGAAATGTACTATCTACTTGGTTTAATGGCTAGTGTTTCTGCCTGCTGGACGGGAGCCCCGGATTCGATTCTCGGTACCTGCTTAGGAATTTTTCTAAATTAGTGAGGTCTGGAACGGAGTCCATCCGGTCTCATGAGGAAAATTGGGAAGCTGTCTGATGGAGAGGTGGCGTTCTTCGATCTAGCCACGAGGTATGCGACCGGCGGGTGTCGGGATGCTGATCACTTGCCTTCCTGCAATACTGCCCTTTATCAATGAAGTCGTAAGACGGAGGTAGAGGAAGCAGATGTCGCTGCGGCAGGGCAAAGCTCATCATGGGCTGTAGCGCCAATGAAAAAAAAAATAATTTTAAAGGAATGGAATACATATACGAATACTATAATAATCGACTTTGCCCTCTTCAAAATGTAATTCTGGTGGTGATATGAGAAACAGAAACAATTACCTCTCAAAAGAGATATGATAGCAGACACAAGGATTAGTTGCCCACTTGCGTATGGTAGCGGTCTAATGGTAGCCATACTTGCCTCGTAGACCCAAGATCGCAGGCTCAATCCCCACCAGGCTTCCTTCGGAAGGGAAGTAAAGTCGTGGGTGTAGGGTCGTAGATATACGGCATGTAAAAGAACCGTAAGCCTGAAAGAAGAGGCTTCTGAGCAAAATTGATCGGCCGTTTCACACCTGAATTTAATGGGACTCTGGTGACCTGAGATGATAAAGGGCGTCTGTAAATAAAACTAAATAAAAAAGAATAGTGTGTGGGTTTAGGAACGTCCAAACACCGGGAAAACACTGGAGGACATCAAGAATGACTTTGTGATGAGCTTTGGCAGACCGTCATCCTCACGGCCAACGTTATTGGGATGACATAATAGGTTTTTGCTTAGAGAAGTGTTCTCTATGCGCCACGCAGTGGGAATTGAACACTTGTGCCACTGCGGAGACATCGATTCAACCATCGTGGATTAAATCAACACGCAAAAAAAAAAAAAAAAAAAAAAAATGGAGAGTTGGGCGTCCCAAGATGGACACTGAAGGACTGATGCTGACCTGATCGGCATACATGTCAGTACAAACGTCAAGATCATAATGTTGCAGCTCTCATAGCCGTAAGTACTTTTCTGGGTTTCACTTTTTGGAGGAAATTGAGAACAGTCCACCTCGTGTTTTGGTGTGATCTGGGTTGGTTGGCTTGTTCCTTATTTCTTTGTTGGAGTTCAGTACAGCTGTATGAAATTATCTACGGTGGTTGCTTCAGAATTGACGGCAAGAAATCTCCGATACATCTTGGCTTCAACAGAATCTTTGAATGTGCACATTCGGCTGGACGTGTGGTCACAACAATCTTCAGCTGCATTGGCCTGGACTATAAGAAGTCCTAATATCACTACCTGACAGTGTTGTCAAAGAAGAGAAGCTGAAATATAACTGGGAGAGAATTTACATCCACAATTTATTACTCTGGTTCATTTTCCACATTCAATTCATTGTTTTCAAATTATTCACCTTCCATTTGAATTCACTTATTACAACGTTTCTTCCATTCCTATTACACATGGCGTAGACTATGGGGTCCTGGTAGTCTAATGGTAAACATGCTTGCCTTGTAGGCCCAAGAAAGCGGCCAAGGTCGATGAATTTTTTCGTACGTAAAAATCCTAAGTATGACTACCTTTGGAAGTGAAGTAAAGCCGTGGGTAAATTTACGGCACGAAAAAGAACCTCGAGCCTGATAGAAGAGACCTTTGAGCAAAATTTATGGCCGTTTCACTCCCTGAATTTAATGGGACACTGATGACCTGAGATGTTAAAGAGCGTCCGTAAATAAAACAAATAAAATTGAGAATCCCTTCAGATCACTGAATTTGAGTTTTGATTGAGATTGTTAACCACATATTTTTCAACGTGGGAAATAAAAAATTTACAAGAAGCCATGTGAGAACTTAGGGGGTGTGGTAACAGTGTGTCATCTTTCATCATAGTATTTGCCACATGAAGCCTCTCATTGTCTTGTTGAAATCACCATCCATCCACATGAAAATCTGGTCGTTTGTTTGCTATATGGTCCTAAGAGTCTTCAGAACAGACCTGTATCACTCAACTGTAAATGTAATGTGTGTGTGTGTGTGTGTGAGTGAACTTGATGTTGATAAACCATTCCCTGGCTGTCAAAAGGAGGTAATCATAGGAGCCTTTCTAGCAAATGGAACAGCCGTTGCCTTTTTCGGTGTTGGAGAGGATGCTGATTTTCATACAGCGCTGACTTCTTTTCCTTTTTGACCATAATGGTTGAGCCATGACTCTTCACCGGCGATAACTGATTCAAGGAAAGCATCGCTTTCATCAGCATACAGACCCTGTGGCCATTTGAACAGACTTTTGTTCCAGAGTGAAGAGAAGCAGAACCCATCGGCATGAAATGCAAATAATCATGGATACTGTGAAAATACTACTTGTTGAAAGTCTCAAAGCTTCACTAAGTTGCTATATTGATACGAGGGGAATTCAAAAAGATTTTAAAATGCCACCTTAAAGTCCAAACTAAGGAATGAATTAGCAATCTTATCCTCACAATCCTTCTAAGTACTCTTCATCTCTCTCCACACACACACACAGTTGTAGACGGTACAGTCACTTGTCTAAAGCACTACGGTACTCGGACTGAGATATTGTCAACAGGCTGAATGTATAGTTTGAGCAAGCTGCTGCAAAGGTTTTTCAGCAATGCAAGAATTCACTCGATAAAACAACCAGAATTTGCGCGGTGCAAGCCCAGGGCTGTAGGGTGGATGGTCAAGTCACTGGACTTTGAGTCTTTCTCACATTTGCAGCTCTTTTATGAGGAGATGCATTGTCGTGCAAAAGCAATAGCCTTGCAATTTCCATCTTTGAATGACGCTGCCTCAGTTCTACAAATGCAGAATCCAAAATATGAGTGCCACAGTATTCTCCATTCATTGTCGTCCTTTCTGGCATACAGTCAACCACTAATGATCCTTCATAGTTGAAGAAAACAGTGAACATTCGCTTTCCAGAACGAAATCATGTTTTGAGACATTCTCATTTACTCGCACTCAGTTCTGAGCTTTATTTGCGGCGGTACAGCAATAAAACAAACGTCGTTCATCACCAACCCATATATCTGTTAATCGTTTAGGACTATTTGATGGAAACATGCTCAACAGTTTCCTTGCACATTCCTTTCTCCTCTTCTTCACTTCATTGGTTAGATAATGTGGAATAATTTTTTTTTTCACAGATTTTTCGTAGCTTTAAATGTTCATGGAGCATACTGTCAATGCTGCCAACACTGATATTCACTTCTATACTTGGCATTTCAACAGTAATATGTCGGTTTTCTTCCACGAAATCCCTCACTGTTTGAATTCATCTCTCGTTCACAGCTTCCTGAGGCAACAGCTGTTTGCAGTCACTCGTCCTTCTTCAAATGATCGAATTCATCAGCTTGCAATGAAATCAGATGAACACACTCGATCACCATGTACATTTTCCAAGTCCTCGTAGATTTTTTTTCGCTCTTTCGCCTACCCTATAACGTGTGAAAACGTAGAATGCAAACTTTTCTTTAGAAATGTTCACAAAATTTCATCACTGTTGACTCAGGACAGACTGTACGACAGTGACTATGGAAGTTTAAACTTAACATTTATGCATATTTTGATAGGTTAAGGTCCATTGTTGGCAGCTGCATTCGTTAAATTTTGGTAAACATTATTGTTCAAAAATGGGTAGGCTGGTTGAAAAACTTTCTGAATGCTTCTCGTGCCCATTGATCCTCGCGGACAATCGCAACCGATGTAATGATGTAGACATATATAACTGCACTTGCTTAATAGTCAACATTCTCTGAAACCCTTAAAGACAGTAAAATGAAGTGCTCACATTCATCACAGGCTTGCGCTGCGACTGTGTGTTTCATAAGGAAACAGAACTTTATTGTTGCATACTCCTCGTCTCGTGTAACTTCCACTTTCGTCAGGCAAAACAAAACACTCACTTTAATAGAGCAGTTCGGTCTCAGGCTTCCATGAACAGCCCTCCTGATATGCAGGAGCGAATGAGTAATCGGACGTGAACGAGCACAAGCCTTCTGTCATCCATAGTGGTAAATTATCAAATAATTTCCAAATTAGTTTAAAGGAACTTGCCGGCCATACTGCAGAACATTTAGGCGTTTTTTTCCAGACATGTTAGGAAAATATAAGAGTTTTGTTATTCAGACTACAGCGTTTTATTCCAATTTTATGACTCCAGTTCCGATTCCTATTTTTTTTTTCATCAGCCAGAGCCAGGAAGTTTGGACATTTATTTTGGTTAAAATAGGCAGACAAAAACGCACTGAAAATAGATAATTTATTAAAAGTAAAACAAAGAGTAACATCATTCATATTAATGAAAATATGTATTTAAGATACTTAATTTCTTTATTTCATATTTAAAGTACTTAAGCTTACTTTTCTTGGTTATAAGCAACAACGAGATGTTTGCTCAAGGTATCAATTGTCATAGTCAGCCGCTTGTTAGAGTGAATATTTTTCATCATGGAAATAGAACGTTATACTTCCACTGAAGTGAATGGAGCATATTTAAAACAAGATATTTAGGAAGGACTCATACCAGTTACAACTGAACATCCACCTTTCAGGACATCATGGAAAGATCAAGACAAAGTAAAGTAGTTTTGAATAGTCCTGGTGAATGAGCAAAAGATGCACAGTGAGTTTCTGATCGAGTTCATTTTCTGTCAGGTTAGTATCTCTCTTACTTCCGCACTGAACACATGTATGGATGGTCTAATGCGCAGCTGTACCGTTCTCGCTTGCAATTTTTTGTTACAACTATGCAGCTGAGAAGTTACTCTATCGCGAATTTCCTAGATATGTCTCGCGCAAATCGATACAAGGTCATTCGCCAGGACTATTCAAAACTACAGTACTTCCCTCGTCCTCTCTGTTTCGTTTGGTATTCGTATGTCCGAGGCAACTGCTTCCCTTTCACTAATGAAGGTTCTGCTATTTAAAGAGCTTAAGCGAATGGGTTGAGGAGAAAGATTTTGACTGTTTGAAAAGAAATAAAGTATAACAAGATTATCGGTCGTCGTTTTTCATGAGATGAATATGCTATTTAATTTTAATGACTTTTTTCTTATCGATATATTGAAATTCTTTATGCGCTTTTTGAAATGTGGAAATAAAGAGGGAAAACATAAATTTTAAACCTTAAAATAGGCAACAGAAGCCAAATTGACAAAGAAGAAGAAGAAGAAAAAAAGACTGGTCCTACCAACCCCAAATGTACGGAAATAAGTTTATTTGTATGATTCTTAAATATATCCACTCAGATAGAAAATACATTTTGCCTAACTTCCTGGCTCAGTTCATCAGATGTTGTGAAAAACAGCGGTTCTTAAGAAATAAATTTGAATATGACGCAACCAAAGCGCAAAGATGAAAACATTTCTGCATTAAATGGACATTAAGTAAAGTTGTTAAACCCTTGAGCTTTACTTTATAAAATAAAGACGGTAAATAATTGCCCAGGTTAAAATCCATGAACCGTCGTGATCAATACTATATTACTGTGTTAGTAGTAAATTTCTTTGAATTCTGCAAAATCCTGTGCCTTTCGGAATGTAGCGCAAAAATGCTTTGATGTTTTGCTGGAATTTATCCGATCAATACGCAGCTTCCATATCCTTCTGCACTGTGGAGTGTAATCTATAAATTACTTGCAGCCAATTTCTTCAATGTACATCCATTTCATATTCACTAATAGTAACACTCTTTCATACAATTTTGTTATGATCTGTGGTTGAAAATTAACCAAATAAACGTTTTAGAAGAAAGTGAAGGAGTTAAAATGAAAGTTAAATTAATAAAATTAAAATAAGACAGACAAAAGTCTCCAGGATTTTGCATTGTAATTGAATACAAATAATAAAAGCTATAATGGCAAAAGTGAGCACCAAGATACAAAAACTAAAAAAGTTTTTATTTATTTCGATGATGATCATTAGGAAAGCTTTAGGCTATGTATCGGTCCTGGTGGTCTTATGTTAGCCAATCTATCCTCGTAGACCCAAAATTGCCGGTGCAGTTCCTGTCAGAGTCGAGCGTAAAAATCCTAAGTATGGCATCCTTCGGAAGGTATATAAAGCCGCGGGTCCATTGCTAAAGATTTACGGCACGAAAAAGCACCTCAGGCCTATTGGAAGAGGCCTCTGAGCAAAATTTGTCTGCCGTTTCACGCCTTGAATTGAATGGGACGCTAACAATTTAAGATGTTAAAGATCGTCAGGAAATAAAACAAAAACAATTTATGCCACGTTGGTAGATTTGTCCCATAAGCTCTACTGGATTGCAGATGTTCCCTGGCATGCGGTTGCTTTTCTCTTTCTTAGACAGCCAGGATATTTTAATATCGCATACCAAGCATAGATATTTTTATCTATCGCTAAACCCTTGCCTTATTGTACTCGAAAGAGACGTTGAACTGTATTCATGAAATTCCATCCAACAAAATGCCAACATTTTCTCAAATCACCCTCTGGTGATCCGCAAATCGAAGTATATTCATCAAGTGCAGTAAAATGCCGCTTTCCGAATCCTTTTTTTAAATCTTGCTGTGCATGATACACTAAGAAAAAGTCGATGTTTTTGGTAATTTTATGTATTCAAGATAATATAGAAAGTTAAAAGAATTAATGTACTCAATTTATTTATTTTGTATTAGTTATTTTCATAAGAAGATAAAAGGGAAATCACTTTTTATATATCTTTATTAAATAACGGGTTTAATTAAATAACTTTTCAGTAAATACAGTTCGATTTGGAGGAATTCTGTGGTTTATAAGAGTAGGTAAATATTTCGCATATGTTACCAGCATTTACGTATGTTTAAAGGCTGCAAACTAATTCCAGGAGGCCATGAAATATTAGAATGCGGCGCCTACGTGAACAAAACTTTCAGATCGAATAAGAAAACAAAAGACTTTTGAAAATGTTATTGGATGAGAAGTAGCAAACGGAGAAAAAGTTAGAAACAAAAATAGAGAAAAAGAAAAAGGGAGAGCTGTTGAGTTTATAATTACAATAGAGAGAAAGTAGACAAACAAACTGGTTATAAAAAAAAAAACAACAGAAGTATAGAATGAATAATAAAAAGATAAGACTTGGAATATAATTTGCATAGCAACCCAGTTTATCTATTATCTGTTCATCAAATTAAATAAAAGATTGTATTTTTCTAGCTTATAGGTTATAATAGCTGAAAGTTAAAGTCCTGAAAATATTTCCAAAAATGGAGAAAAACGAACTACATACTACTATTGAATATCTATAGATGAAAACTTTAACATCAAAATTGATTCATGGAGATACTGCTAACGTACTTGGGATTGTTGCTTCTTAATGACAAATAGTAAAAGATCTTATATGCCGAAGAACCGATCAAAGTAAATCGTAATGCTCCCAGGACATATAGCAGAGATTACAACCTACCATTGCAACAATTATCAACGATATTGTGAAGGTGTCGGCAGAATTGGTACTACAAATATTGACATGAACAAAATTGAGAGTAATTTCTTTAGAAATCAAGTTGGCCCTGTTTAACCACGTTCCGAAAAGATTTGTAAGGTATTGCAACATAATTCAATGAAGATGGGATCTCTCAAATACATTATGGCTTCGCTAAACCATTGTTAGGGAGTTCTACGTTACCGTTCGTGAACAGCTGCCCCAATTTCCTCGTTGTCGCATTTTTTATCTTCATATTTTCGAATAATAATAAACACAATCCAATACGTAGTTGGTCTAATGGTTAGCGTTGCTGACTACTGCCCTGGAGGCCAGGGTTCGATTTCTGGCACCTACTTAGGAGTTTTTATAAGATAGGTCTGGAACGGGGCCCACCCAGTCTCGTGAGGACAATTGGGAAGATGCCTGATGGAGTGGAGAGGTGGCGATCTCCGATCTAGTAAGCCGCGATGTAGCGATCAGCGGGATGCGGTGTGCTGATCACATACCTACTGCACTCTACCAATGAACTCATATGATGGAGGTAGAAGACGCAGCGGTCGTCACGCTAAAGCTCAGGCCCACACGGCTGTAGAAAGGCTTCATAGAGATGTCTTAAAATAAACACAATGAAACGGTGTGAAGGAAATACAGCAAATATTATGTGCGACACAACAATCAACACCCAGCAATTTCCCTAACCCAACCGAACCTAACCTAAGGCTTAGGCTGGGAACGTTTCCTTACTTTAAAAAAATACTCCTTTTCCAATTTATCATTTCATTTCATATATCATCGGTGATCCAGTAGTAAAAACGGTCATTAAACACTATTTAAAAAAATATGTGTTAAGAATAAATTTATTTTCTAAAAACTCAGTTTACATTTTAAAGAGCTTGATATATCATTCTAAAACAGTTAAAATTCGGTAAATATATCCACCTTAAATTAATGAGAAAAATTTAGTTCATAAATTACAATATGTTGACATTTATAATGCTCCCAGTTTCATTTTATAAAATATATATTTATATTCAGAATTTTTGCGAAACCCTTACATATCTCTCACAAAAATAATAATAAAAATCACATATTAATTACTATACCGAAAACATTAGTTTGTTACTCTATAGTTATATAATGACTATCGTTAAAATGTTATAAATAGAAATCGGAGGTTTTATAATCTCTTTTAAGACATTTGAAGAATAAATTTTATGCTTTAGGCACATTGGTTCATCAATATTTTGTAGTGAATATGAAATAGGGTGTTCCTAGAAAATAACCGCATATATGACCTATTTTCAGGCGTAAATATCTTTCTATTGATCATAAATAGATGGTCCAGATTCAAACAGTGAAATTTTCGGCGTGTATTCTCCTCAAGTAAACAAAAGAAAACATTAAAGTTTATTCAAATTAATAGACATACCTTCAGTTCTACTTTTGTACTAATTTTTATTAGACATGAGTGACTTTCAGTACATAAAAACTAAATTAAAAAAAAAAAGAACACCGTTGATCAATAAACTAAATAAACAGCTTTATCACAAGATAGCCCATATCTAGAATGCTAATATCTCAAGGTTAGCAATACATCAGTAGTACCAATCTCTACGATAGATTTACCAGCATTATCTTTTGATATTGTAACATAAACTCTTTTATTTAACATAAATGTTACAATAGAATTAGGGATTTGCTCAATAATATAAGAGGAGATTCTTAAGTTCCAATTCTGACCCATTTATAATTGATCTAAAGTTCCTGCAATGTATAAGCACCGCATCACAGTTTGGAGTTCATACGTTACGTCATATAGCTTTTGAAATGATTAACTTAGGCGAAATGTGCTTTGTATTGTTATACAGTGAAAAAATGGTGAGAGTTAACATATGGTAGTAATAGCATTTATTATTCCAATTAAGCTATGCGAGGGCAAGTCCATAAGTTTCCGGCCTCGCCGATAAGGATTATCGCCTTCGCAAAATCCTTATACTTACAATTGCAGCTGTAACTTCCGCTCCGCTATATTCAGTTGTTCAGATATAGTTGCATAAATAAAGCTATGTGTAGTAGATTGTAAGTATTCAAAATGGAGTTTTCAGTTGTTATTAAGTTCTTCACAAAAGAAGTACTTCTACAAATGAAATTAAACAGCGTTTGGACCTTGTATATGGAGAAGCATCTCCCTCATATGCCACCGTAAAAGAATGGGCCGAACTTTTTCAAATGGATCGAGAAAGCATTGAAGACGAAGAGCGTGCAGGTCGGCCCTTGGAGACGCGCACTTATTAAAACATCGCTCTTGTGGAAGGAGAAACTATGGAAGACCGGCGGCACAAAGTTACAGAAATAGCAGCAAGGTTGGGCCTTTCTAAAACAATAGTACTTCGAATTATTCACGAAAATTTAAACATGAATAAGGTTAGTGCAAGATGGGTGCCTAGATTTCTTTCCTGAGTCCAAAAGCAGCAACGAGTCATCTGTTGTCAGGCATTTTTGGAGCTCTGCCGTGCCTACGAGATATAAGTTCTGCAAACCATTGTTACAGGAGATGAAACTATGGTCCTCTACTATGATCTCTTATCCAAAAGAGAATCAATGGAGTGGAAGGCGTAAACCTAGAGAAGCACTGCCTCTAAAGGTTAAGGTCACTCAATGAACCAAGAAGACCATGACCACAATCTTTTGGGACTGTGAAGGAATGCTCTTCATTGACTTCAAGGAGAGGAACACCACAGCAAACATGGAGTACTACACGGCTGTTGTTGCAAAGGAAGGTGTGAAGAACTGTGGCTTCAAGGAGATAGGCGAGTCACCCTACAGCCCAGATATAGCTCCCAGTGTCTATTTTCTCTCCTCAAAACTCAAGAAGGACCTTCGAAGAAGAAAATGTAAGTGTGATAAAGAAGTGGATGATGTTTATGCCCATTTGGCAGACAAGACTTCTGACTATTTTGGGGGCGGGTTGAAACGTTAATTCAAAGATGTGAGAAGTGTATTGTAATAAAGGGTAACTATAATGAAATGTGAAATATAGTTTTTGTCTTTATCGTACCTAGAAAATATTAGGCCGGAAACTTATGGATCTATCCCTGTATATTGTACATCACAGTCGTATGAGTCGCAAGACCCTTCATGCTCTTGTAAACTTCTTCATTTCTGAAATTAATTCCAACAAAAGATACAAGCAGAAGGTTCTTGACAGATCTGTGACTATGGATGAGTGATTCTAAAACCAAAATAAGAAGTACGGAATAGAAATATAAAGGGCCTCGCTGTCTCAAACACCTAAAACATTCAGGTTGCAGCAATTAGCAGTCAAAATCTATCTGATTATGTTCAGAAAGGAGCCATGATAAGGTGACATTATTTTGCAAATTTTATTTGAAAAGTACAGCGAGATTATTTGAGTTACCGGCTACCTCAGCACGGCTGGTATCGGATAAACGAAGAGAGAATCGCTACGCACCAAGATATTTTTATATTTTTACTGGAAGCATAAAATGATACATTCAAACTGGTATTAATAAGCACTAATCTGTGCAGTAAAATGTGTTAAAATGATAACCTTCAGTGGATATCTGCTTAGGAAATTATTGTATTCCCTCTAACTTTTCCTCAGTAAGAATCAGATTTGAAACATGGTTTGTAGAATATTTTCACGCAAATCTCATTACCGCTTCTCTGCAAGAATCGATTTTCACACATGTATCGTAAGAGAACAGTTCAATAAAGAATGATCATACATTTTCTGACAACATTCATCCTCATAATTTTGATGATCTTTCTCAGAGTGGTACCTGTTGATCCAATATACCTTACCCACCGTTTCTGTCAGTTTTCAAAGATATTCTGGAAACCAATTTTGACAGGTCCTTCAGAATCGCCTCTGCAGTCTTTACCACTGCTTCTGGTGGTGGAAAATGTCTTCCACGGAGGTGTTTGTTTCAATTTGAGAATTGTAAATAATTCGTTTGGGGATAACTCTGGACTAAAGGGAGAATGAGAACTCACATCATATTGGATTTTGTGAAATATTCATAAAAAAAAAAAAGTTTTGTGCTGTATGGTTTATCGAGGTACAGTATCAGCTTGTTGCACGTGGCCTTTTGCGTGTGACATGGCCTTGCAGAGTTTTCAGGATAACTCTGTAATACATGCTGGGGAACACTCCTTGAATATTGAAAAATGAGATAGACATAACTTTCCCCACATATAGAAATTCTCTCGCTAATGTTACTCATTCTCAAGTTGCTTTAACTTTAGTTGACATCTATGACTAAATATGTTTTATTGGTTTTTTTATTTTTAAATTTCAAGTATTGTTTCATGTGTGCTCTCCTATTACTCCTACTGATATCAAGTCTATAATCAAGTTCTTCCCACGCTCGACGCAACATGTTTCTATCGATCTATTTAAAGGCATTGTTGATACAAGCTCTCAGTTCTGGTAGGTTTGTGAATCTCTGACATAGCCTCAAACAAGTAAATCGCATGAGTTAGGTCAGGGGAGCGTGGAAGCCACAACAGGAATTGCTGATCACCTCCCACCACGACCTATCCATCGGCTTCTCAATCTCCTGTTTAAAAATTCGCGAACATTATGATCAAAGTGGGGTGGAACACCATCCTGTTGGTAGAGAAAATCCATACTGTCAGTCTCCAGCTACAGCATGAGCAATTTTCCAGCATGTTCAGATATACATGTCTTGTAATGATCTCTTTGCAGAAGATGGTGCTATAAATTTTAAACCGTGAGATTGCACAGAACACATCAATTTTGGCGAGGTTCAAACGTGCTGCACGATAGCGCGGGGATTTTCTGTACCTCAGATGCACTCACTGTGTCTGTTCACTTTGTCGTTGCTTCATCACTGAAGACAAGTCTGTCATCAAACGCATCCTCTTCCATAAGTTGTTGCAACCATGCAGAAAACTCAAAGCGTCGTCAGGTATCAGGGCTTGGAGCAATTGCAAGCGGTAAGGCTTCTGTTACAACAGTTTCCGTAAGATCTTCCAAACGGTCGGTTGTGGAATGTTCAGCTTTCTGCTTGCTCTGTTCTGTAGGCTATGTGTAAAACTCACCCGCACTGCTCAACAATTTCTTCAGTTCCTGTAAGCCGATCAGCTGATTCCCCCTTACAGAGACATCCTGAAGCTGTAAACTGCGCAAATATCGACAAATGGAGTTGGTAAATATTTTTTAAACTTTATTCTGAATTTTCGTTGCATTATGACAGACTGATGTGAATAAATTTCAGTAGAGCATATAAATGCTGCTCTTTCACGACAGAAAACCGTTACGTGGCTGAAAGAAAACGAAACCTTTTCAGTTTTTCTATATGCCTGCAAAGTGTTGTGATAATATGTCCAACAATATAGATACAGTAAATTTGTGAAACCGCTTTAATCATTTGTAATTAAGTTAAAGTGGGATTGAATTGTTGCCGAAAGTTAGACTATTCAGCTGTAGGTTAAACATTTCCTAGTATTAGACAGTATTCCGAAAAGCGCGCTCAACATAACTACTCCGAAAATAATTATACGAACTTGTATGCTCTATGGATTTAAACTGGGGGACAACGCAATTACAGCAGTGCTAGATCTTCGTTGCTGTTGCTGTGGGTGAACGGAAGACGCAAAGATGGTTTGCTAAGTTCCTTAAGGCAAATAATCAATGATTAGCCATGTTTAAGAAGACTAACCACGAGGCTCTCTTAGCGATACTGGGACGATCAACAGCCAGACTTGTGAGGACGTGTATAGCAAATTCAACGTCAGTGCAGAATCCATACGGTTTCATTTGAATCAGTTGGGAAAGAGTTTTAAACTCGATCGGTGGGTTCCACACGACTCAGAAGACCGAGCTGACGCTTGTTGCAGAGTTGTCATATCATCAAAGGGATTCCTCTCATCATAATGTACTGACATGCAATGGGAAATATCCCCCAAAACGCCGTCATCACTGACTGGTAGCCCATGAATATATCCCCAAATCGAAATCGAAGAGTTTGCTCACTCATTTCAGGTTTTAATAAGATATACTCCTAAATAATAACCCGAATAATAAATAAAATAAACGAGGTAAGAACAATGTGAGTTCAAAAGGGACCTTCTTGCGCGGATTGTGTATTTGCAATGCTACAATTGGTAGAGAAAAGAAGAGAATATAATCTAACAACTTTTATTATATTTATTGATTACGGAAAACATTTGATAAAGTTTCAAGAAATAAACTACGGACCATTAAGAAAAAAAGAGAATATCTAATGTAGATAATTAAATCAATCCAAAATATACATGCAAATATTGACAATGGAAGAGGACTAGTGACACAGTTAATAACAACCAAGGAATAAAACAAGGCTGCTCTATGTCAAAACTTTGGGGGAGTATTCCTCACGTATACAGGATAAAAGTATAATATGAACTTGGGTCAAGAATGTCCTTGTTAGAGCCCTTTTCCTACACCTGTACCACATAGCAGAATATTAAAAAAATGGAACAGTGAGAAAATGAAAATCTTATGAAATATTCAAAATGTCCTCCGTTAGCACGGATACATCCATCAACCCGCCGTCGCATGGACTCCCAAATGCGCTGATGTATTCCTGGAGTATCTCGTATTGTCTGACAGCCTTGTAGAACACGAGCACGAAGACTCTCTATATTTTCAAACGATCATATAAGCATTGCCAACAATACATTTGAATTCATTTTACTGTATATGGAACGAAATCCGTAAACGCAAAGAACCCACACTACGTGCTCAGTGCTACGTCAAGCAATTAATTATAATAAGCGCACTGAGTGATACAGAATGACCACACCAACGGTGAACCTAGGAACTAAGTGTAGTTACAACACCCCCATCAGAGGTAAAAGCGAATGTTGGCCTTCTGTACGTATTAAACAACTACACTGTTGTGGGGTTATTCCCACAGGACGGCTATGATGGCATTCTAGCTTGCATATCACACAGTGTAAGCGTAGTTGTAGATAAATGGCTCTAACAATGAAATAAAGCATTTCTGGATTCATGTTCATATAGCATATTTGCACTCTCTATGCAAAGAATGTTTCCTCAAAGTGCTGGCATACCTATTTACACACTGTAAATAGGTATGTTATATATACACACACTGTATATAAAGACAAAGTCATAAATGAATGCAAAAATTTAGATAAACATTTTAAAATAAATACTACAATTTATATATATATAATAATTTTCGCGGACGACCAGATTATATTTTCTACAAGAGAGGGTACTATTCAGAAAACCACTATTTGATAAAATAGGAAAACAATACAATCTAAATATTTTGCCTATAAAAGCTAAAACAATTCCAGGGGAAAGAACTTTAGATATGTAAAATAGTGATTAATAATAAGTCCATATAACCGATCACCAGTTTCAACCATTTAGGCTACAACATTTCGCATGGGCATGGAAAACCGATGAACACAAAAGTAAATAAATTTCAAGGTATCTGTGGAACAACTAGAAGAATATTGAAAAATAAAACAACAAGTTAAAAATATACAGAGCCATGGCAATAGTAGTTTTCTGTTGAATAAAATAAGCATAGAAAGTTCAGAAATGAAATTCCTTCGATCTAGTTGGATATAGATTAATAGATCAGAAGATAAACATAGAAATAAGAGAAGAGTTACAGATCTACGATCTGAGTGGAAAAAAAACAGAGAAATAAAGAACGGATATGAAGCTAATGTCAAAAAGCAGATTTCCGAAAATCATACTTAATTATCTACGAGGGTAGGTCCATAAGTTTCCGGCCTAACCATTCTCAAGGTATATGAAGACACAAACCATATTTAACTTTTCAACATAGCTACCCTTTATTGCAATAATTAAAAAAAAAAACGTCCATGTATTTAGAGACTACTTCAAAGGCTGCTAAACACCGTGGGCTACCTGTCCTATGGCGTATTTGTAACTGTGTGAATACTTTTGCTCTTGTCATAATAAACCAATGCTGTCCGGTTGTATTGCTTCTTCCCTGCGAAGGTCGCCTACATCCAGCCTTCCGTTGTAAATGCCATATACTTTCAATTATATATGTTAGATTTTTCGTATTGTCTTTTGTTTGCAAGAGATAAAAGCAGTTGCCATGACATTTGCTTTTAATATCACTGGTTAAAAATCCTTCTATTGTCAAACATTATTTTATGTCTAAGTTCAATTTTAAACATGTCTGACTTAAATTAGCTTTTCCAAACAAAACAAAGTATTTGTATTTCTGAATTGGGAATTTTGCAATAATGAATAATGATTTTATATGTGAGGCCGGAAACTTATTGACCGCACCTCGGTTTTAATTTTAGTGCATATTTCTATGTTTTTACTGTATGTAAATCGTCTATATAATTATAAAACTCGTTTGTGACATTTTTAGGTTTAGTAGGCTTTGAAATTAAACTTTTATTAGATTTTTAAAGAAAAAAAAAAAGGTTGAAACCTAAAACTCTGAGCCGTAGTATTAAATATTATCAATACGAAAGGAATACAAGCTTTAAGTAAAAAAGGAAGAAGTATTTGGGACATTGCACGTGAGAGAAGGTGAGGAAATTTGCAGGCTGCGCGGAGAGACGATGTTTTCTGTAACTCGATACTGCGAGAGCTGCTTGGCAGAGAGCAGGCAGGCACAGCGCAATAGTTTAGACCGGGAACGGCCGCTCGGATCTTCGTCTGTGTATGATCTGTTGTGCTCCGTATTCCAAACTCATGGCCGCCTCCGAGTTGTAGCGTCATGTTTTCTGCCTTACTGCAATCAGTTTGTGTTTAGTTACGCGGCATGTGTTTGCACTTGTGAAGTCGAACGTTCCAGTGGCGAATCCCAACTTATTTTCAACTTAGGCGCTTTACCGAGGGTCTTCTGTTAAGTTCAAGTGCTGTCAACTTAAGAACGTTTTCTGTTTAGTATTTGTATGTGCTTTTACTGCGGGTATAACAAGAGTAACTTATACGGGTAACAAACTCATGCTACTGGGTGTGAAGTAATGTGGGGCGACACTCTACAGTGTGACGGCGGCATTGGTAACGATTGTAGGGGGCTCCAGTTGTCACACGACGCGCGCCAACGTGTCCCAGTGTGACGGCGATATTGCCATGCAGCTCTGGGCTGCTACAGTGCGTGGTGTCATGTAAGTGCGAGGAATCTTCGGAAAGTAATGTTCGCGCTTCAGGAAGGTACGTTTATCGAACTTGTTGCTAGGTAACGTTATTTCATTCGGTTGGGATAAAGCGAACACGCTGGCAGTACAGTGAAACCTCTTAAGTGTATTCTTGAGTTGTAAAGCGGCCGAGAAAAAAAATCCACTTTGTCTAAGACCCTTGGAATCTACAAAAGTGCTTAAAACGAGATATCCTTCGTACATGCCGAAAACCTAACGCAGTTATACAGGCACTTAACAGCTGCAGGGAGGATGCAATTAAGATTTGTGGTATTTTTTATAGTTCAACGCCTTTGGAAGTGAACGCGTTTTTCTGGTGCAACAGAGTCTTCCTGCCGTTTAGAGGAGCGTCATTCGAAATAATTCCGTCTTAGATTTGAGCCATCTTAGCTAAACATGTGTTTCAGCCGTTTGTCTTCCGTGCTCTCGACACGAGTACAGCCAATAGCGGACAGAAAGTTGAGGTGGTCGGGATGCACTTGTTTGAAGCCGGTAAGGTAACACGATTTGCCAGTCCCCATCGCCTGCCCCATGAAGTGTGCTGGTTCCGTGTGAACTCTGCAGAATGTAAGCTGTATATTTTCTTTACCGTCTTTCCCGTTTTCCTTCTGTCACGAAGGGAGAGGTCTTGAATAGACAAGAACAGGTTTCTTTCACTTGCATTGCTTCGTAAGCGAGAACATTGATTTCTGTCCAGAAAACTTGTTAAGTTGATCTTTAGACGTAGAGTTTATTTCCTCCTCTTATTGGAGCAGGGGTATGTCACAACGGATGCTAAGTGCCTGTGACGGTTTTGTCCGAGACTAGCTGTGTATCTGCCTTTACTGTGTGCTAGATGAAAGTGGCGGGCGGAACACAGACTCGTATTTTTTGATTATTTGTTTGTGAAAACGTAACATGTTACAAAGAAACGCCTGGTGTTAGGCAGCAAAGTGTTCAAAGTGACGTGCTGTTTTGGTGATGCGCTTCAAGACCAAGGTCTCAGTGCGGGAGGAGGTGGTGGAGGGATGTCCACGGCTAAACGCCTAGTGCTTTCCCTCAGGGGACGAAAACAGTCGTCGCCGTCGACGTCGTCCCCCGCCGGGGGTAGCAGTTCATATTACGGCGGTGACCCGACAGCGAGTTCTTCCAGCACACGTCTTGTGATAGGTGGGGGATCACGGACTACCTACTGCAGCAACCACGAGCTCAACGAAATCGCCGTCGTCTCCAACGCGGACCCTCTCGCCGTCAAGTATGGCAGCGGATCATTCACGGCGGCCAATGGACCACGGCTCGTCCCAGGTAAGAGAACTGAACCGCCGCCTGGCAGTAGATAAAGACATTGTCAGTGGTTTTCAGGTATGCATACTCAAAACTTAACACCTGTTCCTTAAGGTGACTAATTACTCTTATTATTAATTGACGTTATACTCTTATGAAATCCTGACAGCAAATACAGCTATGATTATACACTTAATCGTATACACAGCACAGTTTAGGCCATTAGTCTGTTCTTTCTGCATATAAGAAGACTTTGTTAAAATTGTTCCCCTCAATTTATTCATGGGTAGCTGTTGATGTACACTCGTTATAGACTATTTTTGGTTAGTTCCATTCTAATTATGTTCGGGCATTAAAACACCATGCAGAAAAGCAATTAGAATATATTAACACAAGAATTTAAAAATATTAACACATGTTCAAGCAGAGAAATGTTTAAAATATAGGCATTAAAAGGACATTACTACATGTTCGAATATTGAAAAATAAGGCAAAAAGGCATTTAAAATGTGTAATAGACATATTAAAAAAGGACATTAACGCAAGCTCGGACATTGGAAAAAATCAAGAAAAAGGTGTTTAAAAGATATATTATAGACATTAAAGAAGGGCATTACTGCATGTTCAGGCTTTGAAAAGCCAGTCAAGTAAAAATGAATTTAAAATATGTACTATAGGCATTAAAAATGGGCATTACCGTATGTTTATGTATTGAAAACGAAGGCAAAAAGGCATTATGTAGCATAGGCTTTAAAAATATTTACCGAATTTTTTGTTATTGGAATATCAGGCAGAAAAGCACTTAAAATATAAATTATAGGCATTAAAAAGGCATTACCGTATATTCAGACATTTAAACATATGACAGAAAAGATATTTAAAATATGTAATATAGGCATTAAAAGTTATTAGCACATGTTCAGGTATTCAGAAAGCAAGCAAAAGTTATTGGAAATATCTAATATAGCCATTAAAAAGACATTAACAAGTGGAAGACACTTAAAATGTATAATATAAGCAGCAGCATTGCTGGCTGTTAAGGAATTTAAAGGCAGGAAAAATGAACTTAAAACATGCAATTAGAAAGCATTACAGAATGTTCGGGCATTGAAAAGTTAGGCATTAAGGCATTTAATAAAGTATGTAATTTATGCATTAAAAGTTATTACCGTATGCTCTGGAATTGAAAAATAAGGGAAAAGGTGTTTAAAATATGTACTGTAGGCATTAAAAATGGGCAATACCGTATGCTCAGGTATTGAAAATTAAGGCATAAAGGCATTTAGAAATATGTAACATAGGCTTTAATGTCACGCAAAAAAGCACTTAAAATATATAATATATACAATAAAATACTTTAGCACGTTTTCAGGCATTGTAAAAGCAAGCAAAAGATATTTAAAATATCCAATATAGGCATTATAAGGGCATTAATAAGTAGAAGACACTTAAAATGTAAGCAGTAGGTATTACTAAATATTCAGGAGTTTAAAGGCAGGAAAAAATAAACTTAAAATATCCAATTTGAAAGCATTACAACATATTCGGGGTTGAAAAGTCAGGCAAAAAGGCATTTAATAAAATGTGCAATATATGCATTAAAAAGGCAGTAGCACATGTTCAGACAATGGAAAATCAAGGAAAAAGGTGTTTAAAATATATAATATAGGCATTAAAAAGACATTACTGCATACTCGTGCATTGAAAAGCAAGATAAAAAGGCATTTAATAAAATATGTAGTATAGACATTAAAACGGCTTTAGCACATGTTCAGGCAGTGAACAGGGTCTGACGGATATCTTAAAATGTGTACCAGAAGCGGTGAAAGACGCGTATTGCTGGATATTCAAGCATTAAAATAAATTATAGTAAAAGCTGGTAAAGACGCATTTTAATACTTTTGAATTAACAACATTCACATAATGAAAAGAGCACACATAGCCTTTTACATCATCACAAATTATGCGCCCGAAATATCAAGGCATTGACATTATAAACCGAAATTCATTGTAAATACTTTGCGATGATAAAGCAGATATTGTAAAATGCTTCCCTCATCGCGATCGCTGTTGCTATGTAAGATGCGCCATTGTAACTGCAGTGATTATTTTTACAAGTGTACAATGTAAACAGATCGGCGGCGCGTAACAATGAAAACAAGGCACTATAGCCGCCTACTTAAATGCTTAGGAAGCTCCTCCTACGATGAATGATGAACACATTGTTAGCCATAGAGCATTTTCCTTTATAAAATTAAATCCACCGCAGAGCATTCTTTATAACAATTTATGATTTCCTTGATTTAAGCAATAATTATTTAAAGGTTGAAATAGCAAACAACAACTCTTCATATAATGCGTAACAGTTCACGGATATCTTACACTTAGATCTCTTCTGACGTCCGGGCTGTACAAATAACATAATTATGCTACTATTATAGATGCTTATTGCGTCAAGTAAATAAAACAAATCAACATTTATTATCAGAATTAAGTTTCAGCAAAAGCATTAGCTATCTTTTGTGTGCTAATGTTAGTTAGCAGGTGTTGGTAAATGTAAACATGTATATACAGACGAAAATAAAGTCGTGGGTTTTTGTAGGTGAACTATAAGCCTTACGAGTCCCATAACTCGTCAAATAGTTTTCGATAAAAATCGATAAAAACGAATATCTCTTGAAATAATTGGAAGTAAGATTTTTTTTCCTAATAAAACTTTGCTTAAATTCAAATGTCACCAAATATTAAAATATTTTTTTTGATTGATTTATTTATGGACGCTCTTTAACAGCTCAGGTCATTAGCGTCCCATTCAACTCAGGGCGTGAAACGGCCGACAAATTTTGCTCAGAGGCCTCTCTTTCAGGCTTGAGGTTCTTTTTCGTGCCGTAAATGTACGACACGGGACCCATGGCTTTACTTCCCTTCCGAAGGAAGCCATATTTAGGATTTTTACACCCGAAAATATCCATCGGTCCTGGCGATCTTGGATGTAGGAGGCAAATATGGTAACCACTACACCACCAGGAGCGACTACCAAATATTAAAATAATGACGACCACTAGTATTATTCCTGTAATAAATTCTTGAAAATGCTGAAACTCACTCATTAGTCTGAAACGTTGATTCATGTACACAAACTGTGATTTAGAAGATGCTAATTTTACGTGAAACTATATTTAAGCACCATAAACAAAACGAATAGGCACATGGGATAGTAAAGTCAAAACCTGGTTTTTTCTAAACTTATTGCAGAAGGGGCCTAATACCCCATGAGCAAAATTTAAGTGGGTTTCCTTGAGACTCAGAACTTTAAATGTGACGATAGTGTAGCTTTTAGATATTTATAGAATATTAAACAAATTAAGCAATTTTTGTTTAAAATTTTGTTATTCTAACAATAAATTTTGAAAACTTATAATTTGGTTAAAAGAGCAATTAATACAGTGCTTGAAATAAAAAATGTACCATTGGAAAGAAAGGATAATACTAAAATTCTGGTAACTATGAGAAATTAATAGCCTACATTTTTGTAAAACGTGACTCTAAGTGCATCGGGAAAAAATTCGATACCAGCAAGATGGAGTATCGCCACACTTCGCAATTATTAACCCAAAAATTACACAATAAATATATTGGGTGTGCTGAGCCTGTTGTTTGGTCCCCGGTTAATCTGACCTTACACCCTTAGATCACTTTTTATGGGGTTAAGTGAAACAAAACATTAAGTCTACAACAGGAAGCATGGAAAACGGGGAACTTGTAACGCTATCACTGATATGTATGTTAGGAAATGTTACAGAAAATCTCTGAAAAAAATTCCTAAATGTTTAGAGATTGATTTAATGAAATGACGTAAACTAACGACTTGGTTTAATAATATTTTAATAAGAGAAATGTCAAACGTTCTAAGTATCATTTTTCAAATTTTATAGTATATGCAAAAAAAAAAATCTCTGTTAGCATTTAAATAATTACATCCAAAATCATTAAGAAAATATTTTTACTACAAAATTATTTTGTATTTTGTTATATTTTTTTTCAGTTTTGTTGAGGGAAAAAATTACAATAATAACACTAACGATTAAAAGGAACATATAAGATTATTAAGTACCAAATATGTTATTAAGGACAATAGTACAAAATATATTATGAAACATGTACAAGAATACAAATATTCATATTTTCTCCTCACAACTGACAGGAAGAGTTTAGTTTTTCAATTCTTATACAGAGGTTGAAATTTATATCTCATAAAACTGTGTGCTCTTCGGAAAGAAATAGTAACATGAAAGAGAGATCTTTCTTTTTTTCAACACATAAACAGGGTTGATCTTTCAGACGAAGCACAGGTTGCTGTATATCAACTACTGGCTTTCCTCTCTTTAAAGCTTCAATAAAACCTAAATCCTGTTCTTTTAAAAGCTATTTGAGATAAATGAGAGGGAGGTACTAAAAACATCGTGCAATTTGAAATGTTGCACTTATTTAATGTTCAGGAACATTCTTAAAATTACAGAAATCACTTAACTCCATTGAAACTACATGAAAAGAATTTATAGCTTTAACTTAATCTAGAATCCTATGTAAATCTTGGGGAATGAAGTTCTTACCTACCATCTTCTTTTCTATATAATAACGAAATCTCTATCGCAACTCAAAAATCTGTGGCTGTTTATTAAATATTTCTCTACTATAAATATTACACTTTAAAAATTAATATTATCCTGGCACGGCACTTAGAACACCTGATGACAGCATAGCATGACATTTAGAACTGCGTCATCTGTTAACGAGTATTTGAACTACTTCCATCGTGTACAAATGCTTAGAATACGACTATAAGATGCATCTGGGCACACAGAACGTACTTTTGAAACAAAATGGTTAAATTTAAAAATGACACTCATAAGTGTGACTTTTCAACTGTTCATTTATCTTTTATATTAAACTTTAACGCCCTACGACATTTCAAAGTTTAGTTAAAGGGAACTTTAAACAAAGTTGCTTAATTTCTTAAGTGCTATCTAAATATAAAACGTATACCATCTTTTCATTTAAAATTCTCAACTCACCCCCTGAGGGGCCCATTTTAAGTTTTGCCCGTGTCGCTATTATGAAGGGCTTTCCTGCATTTCAGTTAGAAAAATCAGCATTTAGTTTTATTGGTTCTTTAAGAGATTCTTTTGCAATACTTTGCATTTATTTGTTTATTTATTCTGACAGAGCTAAGGCCATTGCTCTACCAATCTAATAATAATTACATGAAATTATAGCGACAATATTACAATGACAACTTTGACAGTAAAGTTGACAATACTTGCACACATATAAACCAATGTAAAATGTGAAGTATATAAATAAATGTATGGTAATACATAAATATGGACAATGAAAAACATTAACTTAAGAAGAACAAAAAATAATAAAATAAAAGAACAATAATATACAACAAGCACCAGCAATAACAATTTATACATAGATCAACCCACGTAAAGTGGAAATAAAGATACAAGCAAAACATAGTTAAACGCTGACAATACTATGAAGGAGATAGGAACGTTTATGATAGTAATAAAAATAATAGAATAAATAATTCTACAGCAGGGTAAAACAAATAAATACATGCATTGTAACAAAAGGAATCTGAATCTAGGGTGATCGATTATTTCTAATAAATGCTGCTAAAGTTTGGCAGTTTCTGACATCCCATGGCAATGCATTCCAGAGACAGGCAGTGGTTACGCTAAATGATTAAGAGTAAAGTGATGTTCGTGCAATGTAATAATAGCAGGTGCTGGGATTCAGAACGTGGGGTGTCATTCTCTATGCAACTCATATGCTCTGCTATTAGATCGTATCAATTTTTTTCTGTTTTCATGATTTTTTCGGAAAGTGAATGTACAAAAGAGTCTGGTACCGAATTTATTATTTTAAATAAAAATCTAAACATAATACCTAAAATAAAAGTCAACTGAAAAATTGAAAAGAAAGTTTGACAAAATGTCAACAGGAAGTAAGAAATGTCATTTCAAACAAATAATTAAAAAAATAAGGAACAGGAAACTTGAAAACAGAACAGCAACAGGAAATAAGAAAATGCTACATTTATGAAAGAAATAGCTGGCAAATTTTTTGTCTGCAGATCAAAACCCAGTCTGCAATAATGTTCCAGGTGGATCAAAATATTTCCATTTTCTTGCGTTTTAATAATCTTCTCATATACAGATCTTAAAACCTGTTTTTACTGTAGTTCCATATTTTTCTGAGTCTGCCAACTTCTCATTTTTCTAAGGGTCTATATAAAATGTTTGTTCACAATAAACTTTGGTCCATTCTGTTAACGTGATCTTTTCAAATGTGTCTAAAAGTATTGCTTTTTATAGAACTGAAAATGTTCTAATATATTGTTTTATATAACTTCATTTGGAATTCTATCCTTTCTTGTATAATTTTTTACTGAACGAAGAAAATCATTACGGATGCTACAAACATTTTTGTCAGCTTTTTTATTATGCAGGACTTAGAGCCATAGAGAAAGTGCATGTGCTAAATCTTTTAACAGTTTAATTAGGTTTTCTTTAGTCGTTTTCTTATTTAAAGCTCTTTTATTGTTTCATATATTTGGTTAAATTGATTTATTTTATTATTTATATCTAAATCTTTCCCTTGAAATGCCAATTCCTTAGTTTTTCAGCGGAATTTCGAAGTTACTGACTGAATTAAATGTTTTAAAATACCTTTTGTTTTAGAGACAATAAACTGATTGTCTGCATATAATAAAGTTTTAAGATATTTTATTTTTCTGTAACTAGACACCTTGTATGTTTCTTATTTCCATTTTTGAAGAATTTCACCCATGTAAAGATAAACAGTAAAATACACCCTTGTTTGACATCCTGATTATCTTTATAAAATTAATCTTATACAGGCTTTGGAATACCTATTACTTCTAAACTTTATCACAGTGTGGGTTTTTCTACTCTGTCAAATGTTTTTAAAAATCATGAAATGCAATGTGTACAAATTAAACTCCCTTCTTTTGTTAACTGATAATTGCAAAGTAATCACATTCTTCTGACGTAACTCTTGTATACATTTAGTACACTCATTTCCTTGTCGTTGTTATACTTTGTTCACCTAATTTAAAAAATCAGTATATAATTGCAACTGACTAGTTACATGGAATCTAACACTGATTCCACTTATGTAAAGCGTTTTGTTTTAGGAGTGTTCTACCATAATTCATAAGTTAATTATGAATCACTTCTGAACTAGCTATTTTTTGAGCCTTTTAATACTTTCTCTAATTTTAAAATGTTAAATTATCAACATATATTTCAACAAAATGTTCATTCCTTCTTATAATTTATTTCTTCTTATAATTTGGACTATATCAGCATATTTATAATATTTAATCTATCATCATCGGTCATTTTGTCATTTATTAAAATCTTACAAAATTGCTCCAACTAATTTTATGAGTTTTTGCATTCTTTTTTGGCAATTACAAATTTATTTTTATATTCTGATTTTGATTCAGGCGTTTTGTCATGAAGATTATTTCGGTATCTTGTTTTTTTTCCCTTGTATTGTATTGTTTTTTTACTACTCGTTCCATATTGTCAACTCTTTTCATTACTTTTTTTTTTTAAATATTATGTACCCACTGCTTCATTGGAGACCTTTTCAACTGAGTTTGTTTTGACACACCTCGTTCACTTTTTTTAAAAAAAAGTACGTCATGCAGGAGCTGCGTAAACTAAGGCTATTCCCCAGCAAGTTGATTTTATGAAGATTATTACTGAGCTCCTGAGCACAGATTGTAGTAAAAGCAAGTAACGCTAACTAGCTTCAAGGCTTAAAAGTATATACTTTTCCTTCATTATTTTTACTCTATTCAATCGTTATATTATCAATTTTCCAAATTCACTTATTTGTATAACAACTACAACGGAATGTGATGAACATTTAAGCTACATAGTTAATTTTAGGCGCATGATTACGTGTTTTGCAATATTCCCTGAAATTCGGCTTTTATCCTTGCGTTTCGGTACTTAAGCCGTAAACGGCCGCTGTCTATAAGGGTAAGGCCGATTATTTGTCCATGTTCATGCGTAATCTATTCCACCCATACTCTTTCACATGACACCAACGAGTTTATCGCTTGGTCGACATGCCCAATTGTTAATGCTAACAATAATATCCCCTCCTGTATGCCTTATGCCCCCGGGACACCTTAATTGACGTCCTCGTCGCTTACAAAAATTCTGTTTTCAGGCGCACCCCCCTCCTAATAGTTCGACTTCTCTGATTTTCAGAAAATGTTTTTCTTATTTCATTTCAATGGCACATACTGAGTTTCGTTATGAAATAGCAAAAATTGCGACCGCTAGAGCGATTTTCGATTTATGCTTTAAGTTAACCCCCATTCACAATGACCCAATTTCACTGGTTAACGAACTCAATGAATTGTTTGTTAATTGATCGTTATATGCCGAGTTTCGTTGAGAAAAAACAAAAATTGCGACTGCTAGAGCGTTATAAGCCACATGCACACATATTTTTTCAGTCATTTTTGGTGCCTAGAAATTAGGATGATTGGAAGAAAATTTTTAAACATCTTTTTATGGGCACAGCAGCAATAGCTACATTAGTGACGTTTTCTCTATCTAAAACCTATAAATATGACTCTGACAACTCTGAAATTACTGCTAACAAAAATCGAGACTTAAAAATAGTTGCTAACACTAGAAAGACTGAATCGTGAAAGGTGATAGTTTATTATGATATTATACTTTAATGTATGCAGCGATGAAAGTTTAATGCACTATTTTTGTATACAAGAATAATAAAAAAATTAAAATAAATACTATTCTCAATTATATTATGTTTTACTCTGAAGTAATTGCCTTTTTTATTATATTTATGACGTCGTAATTTAGTTTATTTGTCTATTATTATTGTTCGCAAAGATGGATTTACCGCAACAAATTTTATCTCAAAATGAAAATAATAATTGACACTAATGCCTACAAAATCAAATTATCTTATCAAAGGAGAGTAAAGTGGTTGGAAAGAGTGTACCAGACATTAGTTGAGGGAAGGATTCTATCGCGGAGGGGGGGGGGGCAGAAGAGGGATGGGTGAATATAGATTGCTTTTTCAGGAACTTTAGTAAACAGTTATTGAGTTTACAAAGAGCATCTCCAAATACAGTGGGATTTGTTGAATTATATGGTAAAGGTAAAATATTTGAATGAGTTTTAAAAATACTGGATAAGATCATCATCATAGGAAACAACGATATTCTAAAACAATGTTTGTTTCTCCGGTAAAAAATGGTAAAAAGGAATACTTGATTTTCTAAGCTACTAAATTCAGGGAAGAAATTGGTATGGGAGAGATGTTGAAGAGAGGGTATCTAATGCATAAGATCTTTTGAAAGAAAGCAAGACAAAGGGTAGTGGATAAAGAAAGGGAGGAAATCATGGCTAGCCCTAGAGATAAAATCCTAGAGACGTTTTAGAAGTTTGATATATGACTGTAATAGAGAAAAAATATATTGGTACATAAAGGTTTCGTGTGTGGGTGGGTAAGGGGTTGTAAACTTAGAAGGTATTAGCAGATTATAAGATTTGGTATATGTCCAATTTGTAGTAGAAAGTAAAGTGACTAAATCGTGTTTTAGAATGTGAGAAAACCAAAGAATGGAGAAAACAATTTTGGCACAGTTCAATTACCTTTAAATATAGAGGCTGCTAAAAATGTGAGGAACTACGTAAACTAGGCGAATTCCTCAGCAAGTTGAATATCTTTTAAAATAAATACAACATTAAATTTTGACCTTGTTAATTAATTAAACTGAATTAGTGTGGCATTAATGTGTGGTATTAAGGTAACAAAATTAGAATTCTTGCATTCTATAAATATTACAAAGAGAAAACACAATTTTAGAATTATTATTATAACCACAAAAATAGATATTTTAAAACATTTTTATTTAACCATGTTTATGAACTGAGCCCTTGATATCATCTTTACATTCACTAAAATAGAGGAAAAAAAAAAAAAACAGAAAGTTTCGAGTTTCGTTCTGTGTTTAAGAAGATGATGTTCATATGTTTCAATAAAACAAAAACACGTTACTGTTCAGAAATAATTGCAATGAACTAAGAAAATATACACAACCTACAATATACAATGAAAGGGTCTATCTATTTTCATTGACTTTAAAGTTTAATTTAAATTTTGTAGTAGTAAAAACATGTAATGCAAACGTTTTCTCAATGTTAATACAGAGCTCTCTTATATACAGATATAATTCTCACACATATTAGATTAATATTTGACATTTTCTATCTTCACGACGTTGTTTTTGTTAAATATAAAACATATGCAACGTTATAAATAAGTTTATATGCTGAGTTAATTTGTTCTTTTATTTTAAAACAATTGAGAGAAAATTAAACGTTATAGCATTTTTTTTTTAAATTTTGGTTATCAGGTACACCCCTACTTCTAATGGTCCAATTTCCTTGATTTTCAGTAAATATTTTTCTTATTTTATTTAAATGGTGTATATGGAGTTTTGTTGCGAAAAACAAGCATTAATGCCGCTAGAGCTATTTTTAAGTTTTGAGTTTCAGGTAATCCCTCCCCCCTTCCTAATAGTCTCATATCACTGATTTTCAGAAACTCTTTGTCTTATTTTATTTCAATGGTACACACCTATTTTCCTTTAACAATTACAAATTTTGACTGTTAGAGTGATTTTTATATTTTGCTTTAATCCCCATTCTTTAAATTTCGGTTTTCAGATGTACCTCCATTATTAATGACCCAATTTATAAGAATTTCAGAAATCATTTTCGTTATTTTATTTGAATGATGTATGCGCAGTTTCGCTAAAAATGCTGGTGCCACTAGAACAATTTTTAAATGTTGGGTTTCAGGTAGACCCTCCCTCCTAATAGTCTGATTTCGCCGATTTTCTGCATACATTTTTATTCATTAATTTTTTGCCTTATACTTAGTATCGTTGAGAAAAAATAAAAATTGCGGCCGCTAGGACACTTTTTAAATTTTTGCTCTAGGTTAATTCCAATTTTGCTGGTTAACGAACTCGACCAATCGTTTGTTGATTGATGGTTATATGCCGAGTTTCGTTGAGATAAAACAAAAATTGCGACCGCTAGAGCGTTAACACACAAACAAACATTTTTTTTCAATGCCCTTTTCGGTGCCTAATAGGTAGGATCGATGGATATTTGAAGATACTTTTCAAAAATATTTTCATGGGTGCAAACACAAACATTTGCTGAAAGGGGAAATTTTTATATAAAAAATTGTAGATAAGTTGATGAAGAACTTGCAAATAGATGTTATACGTTAAAAACAACATTGCTAGTTTCGAAATTCCAGTGTATATACCGGGAGTTTACCATACTATAGAATAAGTTAATTTAGTTTGCGCAACCTAAAGCAGAAACTCTTATTTTGCATGAATTTACCCGTATTAAATATGTAATTTTTAATTTTAATAGCAGTATGGATAGTTTTGTTTAGATCACAGCCTGGTTCCCTGGATATTCCAGTAGATAGCTACTGACTCCATTGACTAGGGCCTGAGGCAATTGAATTGATGAAAAAAATAAAAAAAAATCAAATTTAATAAATGAACTGAAATATTTAACATTAAAATAATAACAACACTTATTTGTAAACTAATAATTTTAATTATATTACTGTTTGTTCAAATAATTTATAATAATTCATTCATACTATCAACAGAATAAGACAGACTCTTTAATTGGATGAATAGTAAAAATATTAAGGACAATTCAGGAACTTTAGTGTTAACATGTATTTCAGAACTGATTAGAATTAGAATTTCTACTAATTAATTTGGCAGCTGATATTGAGCATTAATTTTGTATTAACTCTGTCATAATATGTTCTGCAATGAACATTAATTATTTATTGTGTTTTCAATATTACATAAATTGTTTTCTAAATATTATCCTTTACATTATTTCTAACATTGTGGAAATTATTATGCTATAATTCAGTCTTGCTATGTTACTGCCTTATGGTGATAATATATTTACATATTTGGTTCTTCAAGCTTTCGCAAACATCTTCATAGCATTTGAATCCACAATTCCTCTAAAATTTATTAATGAGCTTTGCCATATGACAGGACACTAATCATGCTTGAAGACATAATTATTACAGAATCAGTCTTTCAGTCTGTATTGGTCTATACAAGGGTATTAAATTGTCAATTTTCTTTGTTATTAATTATTGTGGATTGGATTGATAGAAACTGCAATGGAAAATAAGCAAGAAAAAAAAAACATACACACACTTTAAATTACTGAATAAGGTTTATAGGAATCAAACTTGAAAAAATGCGGAATCTATTTAGATACAAGGGTCGTTGAAAAGTCCTCGAAATAAAGCACAAAATTACGGCATAACTTTTTAAATCATTCCCTTTTTTCAACATAATCTCCCTTGACACTAACGCACTTTGTCCCCCAATGCTCAAAAGATTTTATCGCATCACGGAAGACAGATTCCTTCAGGTCTACAAAATACGCCTCAATTGATTATTTAAATTCCTCATCGGACGTAAATTCTTTCCACCAGAGTTTTTCTTAGTTTAGGGGAGAGATGAAAGTCCGGTGGAGCCAAGACAGGGATGTAAAGTGGATGTGGCAGCAAATCGAACTCCAATTTTTGTCATTTGCAACGCCACATGTATGAGGGCTTTCTTCTTTGATAAACTCGGCTCTTTGTAGAATATTTTTGTCTTCAGTAAGTCCAAAAGGTTAACGTAGTATGTTCCAGTGGGAAGATAATCAATTTGCAATACACCCTTGGCATCCCAGAAAACAGACGTCATGATCTTCCCAGTTGATTTCACACGCTTGACCTTCTTTGCCGATGGAGAACAATCGTGAAAGTTGCATTGTTTAAGCTGCTGTTTTGTTTCAGATGTTGTAGTGCAACCGTGTTCATCATTAGTCACGAATAGAGGCGTGAGTCGGCGCAATATCTCTGAAAAAAATTTGCTGAAATATTTGCACTATGATTTACTTTTGATACTGAGTGAGCAGTCGCGGCACCATCTTGTCGATATTTTTTTCATGCATATCTCTTCCCCCAATACGCGTTCCCCTGAAATTCCCAGAGCTTCATTAATTGCGCTCACTTTAATCGGTGACTCCAGAACCTTATCGATAATTTCTGATGCCGTGGCGGATTTCGGTCGTCCACCGCGTGGGACATTTTCCAAGCTTCCACGACAACGTTTAATTTCCGCGGAAATGTTTAAAATGATGGTGTGAAACTCCCTAGAGTCTTTGTCCAATCTGTATGAACTTCTTTAGCATTCATACCTTCTTTACCAAGTACTTAATAACTGCACGATGTTCCACATTTGCTATTTTCCCGTACACACGTCTACACTGTAATAAACAGCTATAGCTACTGCGATTCTTGACCGATCCGTGTATTGTTGCGCATGTGTTTCTATGGAAGATGGCGGGTTTTGATAACAAAACTGCTTCGTAATGGCTGCTTCAATCTGTTGGTCATTCCGAAAAAATCTTCAAATCACATTCGTATTACTAAAATTTTCTAAGAAAACATCTGACTGTACACATTATCTCCATCGAAAATAAAACCATCTCGTCACTTGTCACGTAAAATATTTTTATATCTAAAATTGAATTTATACATCACAGATACATAGAGGTGAATACTTCATAGAAGATAATTATCCTATAGACTCAAAATCAGGAATCAATCCGCATATGACATCAAAAACGGCCAAACTCAGGTTGCATTACAATATTTTTTCAAACTTCTTTTATTGATCAAGAAGAAGCAAATTCTTCGATTACAATTTAGTTAAAATCGTAGGAATAGCCTTCGTACATATTTACGTGCTTAATACTACCAGAAGAATTTTCAGATGTCATATCTAACCTCAAACTTACAGAACTACTTTCCCAAAATCCAGTATTCCCTAATGAAAAATCGCTTATATTTATAATTGTTTTAAATTTTCTTTCCACCTTCGGAAAATTTCTTGAACACTATTTGTATATACGCATCTTCAATAAAATTTGTTTTCACTGACAGTGAGGGTTGCCAGATTTTAGGAAATGAAAAAAAAAAAAAAAAAAAAAAAAAAAACATCACATATGAGAAATTTGTATTCCAACAAGTTAATAAAGGTTATGTACATAGGTACTACACTTGACACACATTTAAAATAGAAAGTGTAACAACTAATGACCTGAAACATTACACAACAGTTTACAAATATGTATTTTCCATTTGAACAATCCATTCTTAGAAAAAATTTCTTTGCAAATACTTTAATGTAAAATCAGTACAAGATTAATTATTACTGAAACATGTAAACATTGTTTTTAAATCTTAATTGATCTTCAGTTTCTTTCATATATTTTGGCTGTTACAGAACAATTTATCTTCATTAAAACATTATATGGGAAAATGTTCTGAGTATGAATTTAACTGGTGCTAATATTTATTTTTTAATTTTTTGAATGTAACAAGG